>CM067367.1:98272337-98628189 GCA_034401795.1 Chaetoderma sp. LZ-2023a
AAATCTACCAATCGGAATGTGGGAAAATTAGGTCAAATCCATTATGGCTGATATTTCGCCATTTTCGGCCAAATATCTCAGAAACGGTGCATCCAATACCTATTAAATGTATTATTTATGAATAGGAAACCTACTGTGCATGAGAATTGGAAAAAAAGGTTCCGTTTAAATTATGACATCATATTGACATCATATAGCAATATCATGACTTCGTATTCTGATTTGATGGAGAGAACGTCCAATATGTTAACATTTGTCCATTTATATCGACCGAATTTTATTTGAAACGTAAATAATTATTTGTTGTATTTAGAAAAGCTAAACTTCTAATGTTGTTTTTATTAATTATGCTTCATTATAAACCTGTAATCACTATTCAGATGCCACGAAGGCCCTTACATGTAATCCACATAGCAACACGCATTCATAATGCGTCATAATCACATTGCGTGTTTTCGATTGGGCGAGTGTTGTCCATACTAGTGTCGGGTTGAATTCGTTTGTACGAGTTTAGCAGGATTTAATAACAATCGTGACAATGTCCACGGCATGATTATGGCGTCATAATTTAATCTATGTGACTCACAACAAGAGTGTTGCAGAACTCGCGCAAACGAATTTACTCTAAAATGTATTCGTTTGCGTGAGTTCTGAAAAACTTCTGTTGTGACGTCACATAGATTCAAGTATGACGCCATAATCATGCCATGATAACGCAGGTTATGGGCTTTCACTGTATTAATACCGGGCGACCCAGAACCTGCATTATCATGCGTGTTACCTAACTATGCTAAACTCGCACAAACGACTTTGTTATTACATGAAACGAAAGGAGTAGTCAGCTTGATGATGATGTCTTCTTTATCAGCGATACTATACCACCCCAACGATTAAACTTAGACCCAAAAGTTAATGAACTTGGCAAAAATTTCATTGACCTTTGTATATCCACAAATATGAAAATACTCAATGGACGCTATCTAGGTGACTCCTTAGGCTATTGCACGTGCCAAAAATACAATGGTGCTAGTGTAGTTGATTCTGTTGTGGTTGAAACTGGCCTATTAAGTAGGATCGACCTCTTTCATGTTAGCCCAATAAACTACCTTTCAGACCACTGTCAGATATCATTCTCCCTCACGGCTGATAAAATCTTACATGACGCTGACCAAAGAAATGGCCATGATCCCAATTCACTAAATCCAGCCCCACCAAAATTAGTTTGGGAAGATGGCTCCACAGAGGAATTTAGACTAGCGCTGCGCAGTCCAGAAGTGGTCAGGGAAGGGACAGAAGAAGCAGTAGATGAATTTCGCAATATATTATTTGTTGCTGGACAAGCAAGCCTGTCTAAAATCTAAACACATGAAACATAAATCGACATCGAAAAAGAAATGGTTTGATGCTGACTGTGGATCCATGCGCCGTGATGTCCTAAAACTTGGAAGACAACTCCATAAGAAACCTTTTGACAACAAATTAAGGGGCACATACTTTCAAAAAGCTAAACTTTACAAGAAAACTATCAAGCATAAGGAAAAACTTCATAAGGAGAAAAATTTAGGAAAAATCAATGCGGCTTCCACTTGCGACCAAAAAGAATTTTGGAAAATAGTTAATTCCATGAATCCTATGCCCAGCGACACCACAAGTGAAATACAAGTGAATTGGTAAACCATTTTACTGCCCTGCTTAATGACAAGGAAGTGACCTCGTCTAAAAAGAAACTTGTTGAACTTGAAAAATCTAATATCCCAACTCTAGATGAACTCAATGGCCCTCTTACTACTACTGAGATCCTTGCAGCAATTAAACATACCAAGACTGGTAAATGCAGCAGTGATGACCTGATCCTAAATGAAATGATTAAAGCTGGCAGTCAAGCACTGCTGTCACACCTAACCAAACCTTTTAACATAGTATTTTAGAACGGTAACTTCCTCTCACAGTGGAATGATAGTATACTCATACCAATTCATAAAAAAGGAAGGCCAGTTGATTGCAATAGCTATAGAGGAATTTGTATTACTAGCTGCCTAGGTAAACTGTTTAATAGTATCCTAGCCAAGAGACTGATCAATTGCATCAATAAACACAACATACTTAGTACCAATCAGGCTGGTTTCAGACCCAATTTTAGGACACCTGATCATGCTCAGACATTAATTAGCCTCATCAATAAACATGTTCACTCTGAAAATAAGGAATTGTACACATGTTTTGTCGACTTTAGTAAAGCCTTTGACAAAGTAAATCGTGACTAATACTGTCTAGGATTATAGAGACCGGGATGGCAGGAAAATTATGTGACGTAATAAAATCCATGTACTCCAATACTAGGTACAGAGTTAAAACCAGTAGTGGTGTATCTGAATCATTTCTAAGCAACACTGGTATAAAACAAGGTGATAATCTCAGTCCCACCCTGTTTGATTTATTTGTAGATGGTATTGGTGACCCTTTTGATAAATTATGTGAACCGGTACCACTAAGTACTGAATGCCTAAATCACCTACTATATGCTGACGACCTCATGTTGTTATCCGAAACTGCTGACGGGATGCAGCGATGTCTTGACAAGCTTTATGCATTCTGTGATAAGATGTCACTGAAGGTCAACCTTGATAAAACTCAAATCATAATATTTAACAAGTCTGGTAGGAAATGTAAAAATCTTTCATTTGCACTTGGTAAGGACGAACTAGTGATAACAGATAATTATTGCTATCTCGGTACCACATTCCAAACATCTGGAATCTTTAGCCAGAATATAAAGAACCAGTACAACAAGGCACTGAGGGCATATTTCAAGATTAAGTCCAGCTACATGCAATTCGGTGGAGTCAACCCAAATGTTCAGATAAATTGTTTGACTCACTAGTCAAACCAATCCTATTACACCATGGCGAAATTTGGTGAGCAAAAGCAGCAAACCTATTCTTAGAAAACAAATTTGAGAAACTTGATCAAGTCCATTTCGAAAAACTGTTAAACAAATTGTGCAAAAATGTTGTTGGCGTACATAAATATGCATCAAACATAGCTGCAAATACTGAAACAGGAATGTATCCCTTTATTATTGGGATTCTTGCTAAGCTTATTAAGCACTGGATCTGGATCCTTTCTTAGCCTAATACCAGAATAATTAAGCAGGCTTATTTAGCTAACTTCCATCTACTCCAAGATAACAGCATCAGCTCATGGCTGACAGTAGTTAAGACTGTCTTAGCTGCAGCTGGACTTGAGGATGTGTGGAAGTTACAAAAGCCAGATATGTACACAACCAACATCGTCAGAACACACCTACAAAATCAATATGAACAGTACTTCTTTGATGCTATCCAAAATTCTCCCAAACTTTCAACATAAAAGCACATGAAACATAGGTATGGAATCGAACCATACCTTACTTCCAATGTGCCTTTCAAATTCCGGTCGACTACAGCCAAACTTAGAATCAGTGCTCATCAGCTAGAGGTTGAAACTGGTCGCTACTCCAAAATTTATAGAAAGGATAAATTGTGTAAACTATGTGGTAAAAGGGTAGAAGATGAGACACATTTATTAATCATCTGTGACGATTTGTTAAACTTGAGGTACTCAGATTTTCCACACCTGAAGAATCTTACTGGCACCAGGATCCTTTATTACATCTTGTCGACTTACTGTGCTTTAGTAACATTAACATAGCAAACATGTCGAAAGCATGTAAAGGTATTCACTGCATGATGGAGTATAGAAAGGAACTAATTTCTGCCATGTCAGCCACAACATAATCAGCTCGCCGTTGTGTCATTAAAATAGAACAGGATCTGTAAATATATTATATATGGTGTGTGTGAGTGTGCACGGGTGTGCACATGCGTGCGTGCATGCGCATATGTATTTACTTATATGTATGTGTGTAAGTGTCCGAATATGCTCGATACGTATGGGGGGGGGGGCACTAAATAAAAAAAAAAATATATATATATATATATAAATTTATATATATATTTATTAATTACTGTAATTTTTAATGATTGTTTCATGTAATGCACGCTGATTAGCCTAAACAGGAAAAAAAGGCAAACAAATATCTATCTATCTATCTATCTATCTATCTATCTATCTATCTATCTATCAAACGAATTCAACCCGACACACAGTGTTGACAACACTAGCACAATCGAAAACGCTCATTGCGTCACTCTCGTATTCCTGATCATCGATAGAATGGTAGTTGCACTTTTTAGGGTTATGTGTTCATCTTTCGTATATTGCAGAGACTAAAACAATTTCTTTTTTTCTATGCGTATCAATATTTAGGAGACAGACGTCGCTACAGCCAAGGTATCCCCAATGGATGACACGCACGTCACAGCTACTAAATCAAACAAGAAAGTAAGGGCTTCCGAACTTACAGCGGAAGAGAAAAAGGAGATGTACGGTTTTAAAGGTGCGAATATGATTACCATAGTAAAAAGTGTTAGATAATACCGGCTTGTCGATGGTATGGACAAATCAAGACGTGTGTCATACAGACTGGCTCTTTATCAGTTTTAAATCAGCAGCTCTCTGATCAGTATATGCAAGAGTGGCGCGCGGATATCTTCAATAGCCGATTATGCAACACATATAGGATTTTTTCAAAGAAGATTTAAAACTGGAAACATCTCTCCCAGAAAAACTATAAATAATACTCAGCAACCACCGACTACCGATAGAAGAGTAGAGGTATCGTACCCAGACATGCGCGTTTATGTAATCTATGCGACCTAACACTACTGGGCGACGAATTCCACTATATATTTGAATGTCATGAAATAAATGGAGAGAGAAGAATTTATCTTCCATAACATCCTACAGTTCGACCAAATATACCTAAAATGTATCGACTTTTCAATGCAAAAACACAAAACAAAGCAATAGTCTTAATGCGCAGATTAATTATGACGTAACAATAGCCAATGACGAAGCTCATGACGTCATAAGTGGCGATGCATTCTGAAACAAACGTCATAAAGTGTTGAAAATTGGCAATATTTAAGATAAGATAAAATTCTCTCTCGCTCTCTCTCTCTCTCTCGATCTCTCGATCTCTCTCTCTCTCTCTCTCTCTCTCTCTCTCTCTCTCTCTCTCTCTTTCTCGTCTGAGGGGTAATAAATTCATCATACCAGTGTTGTGGCCGGAGTACAGGCGGTTACCACACGAATGTTTCCCTCGCTACGCTCGGAAATACGTTTGCACACGTGGTAGCAGCCTGTACCCTGCCAAAACACTGGTGTAATATTAGTTACACCAGCGTTTTGGCGGGGTACAGGCTGTTACCACACGTGCAAACAAATAAATTTTATATTTCCAGAGCATAGCGTAACCCATGAAATAACAGCATATGGTCATGTGACATTACTGAGGGTAATAACTCATATTATTACCCCTCAGTCATGACGTCAATACCTTCTTCGTTGGCTATTGTTACGTCACAATTAATCTGCGCATTAAGACTAAAACACGATGTTTGCGCGGGGGATACGGTGTAGTATTGCCCTCGCGTGAGGGAAATATCAGATCATACATCACTTGTGTTAGCGAATCAAATAACAACATATGGTTATGTGACATTGCTGAGAGTTAATATCAGCCTGTACCACCGGGAAAATAGCGGTGTAACTAATTGTATTGTTTATGTATTTGTATATTTCTCACCACACAGGTTTCCTGAAATCCTTAATTGCTCTGGTCAAGAACCCCGTCTACATCTTCCTGATGTTAGGATTTGCTGTCTCAAATCTATATATTGGCGGATTTCTGGTTTTTAATCCAAAATTTATAGAAGAACAATTCTCACTATCGGCGTCAAGAGCAATTATAGTCACAGGTTTGTAAGACAATCGTGGCACGTGTCCACTGACAAAGCCGGATTAAGCCTATTTGAGGCCCAGGTCTAGTTAGCTGTGGCTCAAGGAGGAAATGGCTGCTGCTGCTGCTGCTGCTACTACTACTACTGCTGCGGCTACTACTACTACTACTACTACTACTACTACTACTACTACTACTACTACTACTACTACTACTACTACTACTACTACTGTTGCTGCTGCTTCTGCAGCTGCTGCCGCTACTATTACTACTACTACTACTGCTGCTGCTGCTGCTGTTGTTGTTGTTGTTGTTGTTGTTGTTGTTGTTGCTGCTGCTGCTGCTGCTGCTGCTGCTGCTGCTGCTGCTGCTGCTGCTGCCGCTGCTGCTGCTTCTGCTGCTACGGCTACTGCTACCCCCAAATATGATAAATTCCTTGTGTATGTGTCAAAATGCTGTTGAATATGTTGACGCTAATTTGACTGAAAGTTGGTGCTGCCTAAGGCAACACCATCTTCGATTCAAATTGATTTCAAAATATCCAACGGATTATGTATATTGTAACTGTAAAAGAGATATACGGGGTTAACAAGTTCAAATGGAGTAATGGTAGAATTGTTTTTGATTTGGGTGCCGTTTATTTTCTGGCGCCCTGGTCCTGTTAGCTCTGGCCTTAATCCGGCCCCATCCACCACGCACAACACAACTGACCTATACGCCATCCATCCCAACACACCCACGGAGGTCATCACACACACACTCACAATATTTTATCACAACCACCACCCCACCCCACAACGCACACATTAACACATCCTAACCAACTCACGACGCCGACAGACTCATCCACAATGCACATCTCCCAGCCACCAACCCATTAGTCCAATCAATACCAAGACATCCCGCCCCCCCCCACCCCCACCCCCGCCCACACACATACACACCACGCATTATCGCACCCACCGACCCACCCACCACTCACACGACTATAAGTGCGTCGACGCACCCCAGCCTACACGACCACATCCACCCACGAAAGCAGTATCTATGATAGTGTGATCATTTTACTTACAGTACACAAGACATTCATCATGCACTATTATGGTTTCTTAATAACGCAATACCTTCGCAAGAAATACCCTGCCCCTAATGAGGCCAAATAATGCGGTTCTTTTGAAACAGGTGAAGTCATTTAGCCCAGGCTACAATTTTGACCACCTAAGCTGGCACAGTCTCTTTGCATTTGTTTAAAAGGCCTATGTCCAGGGATGATTAATTGATATGATAACCACTGCAGAATGTTAGCTTAATGGTAGAAATTGAAGATGGCGGCTAAAATGTTATTTACCCTGATCTCAAAAATGGACACTGACATTTGAGTTATTACCTCACCACAGTCATGAGGTATCAAATGAAATTTAATTGAATTCCACATCAGAACTATGCATTTGCAAGTGTTTAGCTACAGTTCGTACTATCTGGAGTCGAAAATATGCAATTTTTCACATAGATTTGTGAAACATTGAAATATCTCAATCACGCTTTGATTTGATTTTGTTAGTAATTATGGAGAAATGCCTCTCATCTGTTGTAGAAATTTGCCTGCATGTCACATAAATTATCTCTAGAAATCGCAGACAGATATGCTCTGCTGTTTGAGTTTTACAGCAACGTCAAATGTCATTGACAGAGAATATGTAAAATAGCTTAACAATGTCAATGTCTGGCTTGAATTCTGCATATATTGCATTGCCTTCAGACTTCTTTCATAATGTTGATCTAGTGAATAAATAATATCACACAGGTAATCCATATACTATAAGTGACTGTAGTTAACTAGATTTTGAAAACACGCCCGGCAAATGGGCATTGTTTAACCGCTCAGCAGTTACCTAAATTGGTTATATCGCGATCATACCATAGCTTTAGTAAAGTGGTCTAAATATCTGTAAATAATTAATCTGTCAGTGGTAACCTAAGCAGTAAGCGACATAAAAGCTGTATATAATCTGCAGTAAAGGTGAAATTATTCATATAGCCGTTGAATGTCCCAAAAGGTTAAAAGATTGTTGCATCAGTCAAAATTGAATGTCTGTGAGATAGTTCCAAAACGTGGCTGCGTGCATACTGCTAAGTATATTTAACAAGAATAGTTATGTAGAATTAGCCAGATGTGCAATGGGTCATTTTTAAATCTCGCTCTAACTTGCATTCATAGTGTCATCGTCACCAGAGTCTTTGAGCCCAACTGGAATAACCTCAATCTTTTGATACATATATGCTTGTAGCTTACACATACCCGTGCTCTATAATCCATTGGCAAGACACTCACAATCTAGTAGTCTGCAGGATCGTTGATATTTACAAGACAGCAGTTCCAAATCAGTATTAGGTATCAGTGGCCCAGGAATTCGCACAATAATTAGTTTGCTTTCATTGTCAGTGCTCCGCCCGCACCTATTTGAGCTGAGTACAAATGGTTGGCATTGAAGGCAGGGCTTCCAGACCGAAGCCTAGTAATTCGCTCGAAGAACATATACGAAAAAGCTATCTTTGGGAGCGGGGGTTGTTTAGATTCCACCTCTCCTGGTTTGGCACAGAAGAGTTGATAACGAAGTTGGTTAACCGTCTATATACCTTTCCAGTTTTATGGGCCACCCTTCTTGTACACAGAGCAGGAAGTATATTTAATTGAGACACATAATGGGCACATTAGTATTCTCAGCAGAAATCGCAATAGCTTTGTAACCAGGCTCTGGTGCATGTAATGCGTGTAGGAGCATGCGTGTATCCGCTTCTAGATGCAAACATTCTATCGCTTTGATCTAATTCCAGTGATCCTCGGTGTTGTTATAACAACCATTCTCACACGTCGCATATAGCACTTTGTATTGCTGGATAGTGTAGCCTAGTGCAATGTTTTGCTTTTGAACTGGATACTAATGCTTGACCCTCGATTACATCTTTCAGCGCCTTTAATAGATGTTTCCAAATAGACACCAAATACAACATAAGTCGGCTGATTGCATGTAACCTTATGCAACACCAAAGATAAAATTGTTTCTGCCAGATGTGCAAATATCATGTTTGCATTTATTTTCTGGACAACCTCATTCTGTTTAATGATGCATGTTGGTGGTTCGGGATTGTTTTCTGTTGGTGATACATTTTCTCCAGTTCCCTGGCGAGTACTGCCTTGTAGCGACCAATCAACATTTGAAAGTTCCCATGTCAAGTGTCCTAATGAATGTGCTAGAACATCACTCATGTGTAGCTGTCTGCTTTGTGCAGCTATGATCATATGCCCAAATAATTTCCGATCAGATTTAAAGGCAACGTCTTTAGCTTGTACGAGCCAATTTGACTTAATATTAGTGAAATGGGCCGATCCAGCATTGTTTCATTAGGCCAATCAAAGACTGGATGGCTTTCTTATCCTTTAGATTCTAGTATATTGCAGATCTGGACGATTCAACTGGGAGCTTTCTAGACATGTCTGTTACTGTTAGATTCTATCGGTGCACGGCTGCTGGTTTTAGACTGAATCACTGCGTTACCCCAGGCATTTGTTCACATGGAATCAAGCTGCGCTGGGAAACTACCATTCATAAGGTGTTTATACACCTATATATTATTGATTGATAGTTCTGACATTTGTGCATGATAATATGGTAAGAATCGCACATAGTGGATCTTAACGTACGCAAAATACTATAGTACTGGATGTTCAGACGGGTGGCTTGGTTGGTGGTTCTTATGGAAATTTAGCGCGCCACCGTCTCAACCCGCATACCGACCAGGATCTTCCTTCTAGCGGAGATAGATGGAATGGAAGACACAATGCTGTAATCGATTAATAATGACTTGTTTACTTAACTTTCTTAATCCTATAGTTTACACATATAATTTCAAATTCTAATCACGTGTCGCTTACCTATTCTAAACCTATTCTACTTAGCTACAATCGATTCCTAAGAGAGAAGTATTCTAATAAAACATAACAAAGTTAACCTTAATTACTTCTCTGTAACTCCGTAGCCAGCCAACTACATAGCTGACAGGCTCACTACGCACTAGCTCTCACTAACTGGCCGTCTAACTAACTGTAATTGTCCACACTAGGATGATGATGTGTAAGATAACGCTGAAAAGAAAATTGTATAATAGCCCAACAGGTACTGTGTATATAAACTAGTGTACATTATATATCCCCATATGTCACGATGTAAATAAACTTGAACTTGAACTTGACCTTGGTGGCGCAATATCATCTTCTGCTAGACACAATTTCTATATACACAGGGCAGCGTCGATCTCTTCAAACTTGGAGCACCAATCCAAACTTCCAAGTAGCTAGATTACACTGTGACGTAGTCTATTCAGAGTATGGATCAATTCTACATTTCCAGTCAATGACTTAACAGCAACTGGCAGTAGTATACCTTTTGGTGGCTTTTGTTTTCTGGGAAATTACTGCATAGACAAGATCCTGATCCAAGAAGCTGGTTAATCGCTGTACCTTCCTCCTGTTAGTATTGTTTGTAAGAACACCTCGACAGATTTGGGAATAACAGCGTAGCTATAGTCCACTTCGCGTGGCCATATTTAAGCGTCTTTTTGTTTTATCACAGCATCTCTCAGCTGAAAAGCTGTCTTTGTTAAACCATCACCAGCATTCGTAGATTTACATATGCATAAGTCAGACTTTAAGGATTGATTGGTTTTCACAAGCTCACACACGGGCCGGTTGTCAGGATACAAAAGAATTTTTTTCGATTTTCATCAGGAATGATATGCAATGTTTCTTCAAACTCAGTTTCCAGCTTACTGCGAATATGTTTCTTTGTTGAGTCTCTGATCTCTTTAACCCCTCTTGTGTCAACTCAATCCTTTAATGGTCAAAATGACCAAAACTATTTCCGAAAAAGTTGGTCCCGATCCCAGGATGATTTATAATAAGGAAAAATTAGTTACCTCTCCGGGAGGTAGAAATTGTGTGAGTGTAGCTTTCGTGACCGTCTCTTAAGACATGGCTATTTGAAAGGCCTAGATACGAGTATTTTTTAATATTTACCATGGTTCGGTAGCCGAGCCAGTTGTAAATTTTCAAAAATACTCTTATCTCGGCCTGCAGATAGACACCGGCTAGGTAAAAACTTTAATTTTCTTCACCATGACCCTTTTAATGAGTCTTCTAAAATTAATATATCTTGAAAAATATTAACCATCAAAATGTTTAATTGATATATAAAGCAGTATTTTGAGCGCTTTGAGGCGCTGTTGACACGAGAGGGGTTAACACCAAGAGATCGCATGCACGCAATTAGTCTAGCGACAAGATCACTCATAAGTAGCACGTCATGGTTAGCAAAGCGTTCATTCTTCGATAAAGTTAATCTAATCTACCAGTTCACAATTGCGTCAACAAAGCAGCTTTAATAACAGGAGCTAACTAAGTGACCAAAAAACCCTAAGTGAAACTGGTTAGTTAACTATACCGTAATTGATAGCGTCTAAGCGCACTATCTGGCAACACTGTCATACGGTTATGCTGTGCTTTATGTAGCGGTCGCACCAGCAATACAAAATCTAGAGGCGTTGCTTCGTATAATAGTTACTACAGCGCTCTGATCTTGTTTATAAATCCGGCTTGAAAGTTAACTACTGGGAAACTATAGGACAGAAATCACGGCTGAAACTCTTGGGGATACCAACATCGACCACAATCGGTGAACCAGATCAAACCGAAAGCGTTCTGTAAAGTTTCAATTATGATTTAATAAAGTACCTAATAAATGCTTTTGGAAAAGGTGCCTAAAACACAACTTCGTAAGAGTGTAAACTTAATCCAGATTGACACCAGGAATAAGGTTACCTTCCTAAAAGCGTGCAAAATACACGGTCAATATTCGCTCAAATGCCAAAGTCCAGAACTGCCGGTTAAATAACAGTAACTTCTTATAATGTAATTAAATGATCTCCTTATAAGGGGAGTCAGGAAATTAAGATCCCTTGCTACTTAGGGCAGCGTGACCTCTCAGACTGATGGATCGAGGAAATGGAAGCTTAACACAAGGTGACCTTGAACATTGACCTTTCTCTCAAGTTGCAGTATCCAAAGTTAGAAGCATACGGCAACGACCGTAACCCTTTTAACCTTGACCTTGAGAAAAAGGCACAAATACCAAGGCAAATAAGTCACTAACAACCTTGACCTTTGACCTCTGAAGTAAGGACAATTTAGCAAGCACTTAAGTGTCGAAACCACGGACTAAGGAGATCGAGTTGGTTTAGCTTTCCAGTGTGAAATTCCCTCACCTGGGGTTCCTAGTTTGAAATTAAACCGGAGTAAAGTTGTAACGGTTCAAAAGGTTAAAGCGAAAGATTAAAACCCAAAACGGTTTAAATAATGAATTTAAATGCACACGGTTTAACGGCGGGCATCGAAATTCCTTTTTCAGACCGTATGGTGAGAACACTTAACACTTAAGCCGAACTATATTAAACCGATTTAACTTTTAGTTTGATAACCCTTGTTTATGTCAAAATGAATCAGACAAGAGAATTTCTAGAAACACCTGTATAAATAAGAAGTTACAGCTCCTAGTCGGCGCTAAGAAAGATGGACCACTTCCTGAGCAAAGACCAAGGCACTCAATAAACTGTTCAAATACAATTCTATTTCATCAAGTCTAAGCTTATGTAAGTGTACGAATTGTTTTCAATGAAATAATAATAAGAAAATCTGTTGCTATAATCTGGGTGCGAAATGTACAATATAAAAATTCTGTATAACTGTCCGGCTGTTTACTTTTAATTGAAAATTGAAACAGCGCTAAATTAATACTGCTTGTATGATCGTCGACAAATTTGTCAGTCAACGAATTACTATAATTTGAACCTAAATCGATGTACGTATCGCTCGATCCGGTTCAAGAGCAACCTTCCTGATTGACTAGCTCTATCCTGGGCTGGCAGCTGGGAGCCAACACACAATGCCTCCAGGCGGACAGTATGTCGATATGTTGGTATGTCGTCTAGTGGGTAAACTCCCACATCAGATAGAAGTAATGTCTATAACTGGTAATAATGTCAAACTTGGTAATTTAGGCACCAACGCTATCAATGCCAACTTTTAACTGGTAAATCGAACCGTTAAATCGGTTCTCACAGTACCTATAAATTACCGGGAGGGAAAGTGGAAACCAGTCCCACTTGAATGGAATTTAGATGAGACAGTTTAACAAAAATTTGGTTACCTGCTGAAATCAGCGAATCCAACCGTTCCTCAGCTCCTGGCGTCCATTGGCCTGAAACCGTGAAAACTTGGTACTTAAAAACTATCACGCCAGTAACTAATTAACGCCAGAAAAATCTATGAAAAATACCAGAAAAAGCGAGCTCGTTCCTCAGACAGTGGGCTAACCAGTCGGCCGGCCCAAATCACAGCTGGTGCAACTACCGAGCACAAAATTGCTTGTAACTTAAAAATTATTATTATTATTAGCTAAGCAGACAGCAAAGCTACAACAATTACGGCAATGCACCAATTTAACACTGGCTCTATACTAGCCCACGTCACTAAACTACTTGATAACTTGCTATTTCCAGATTATAGAAAAACACTTCGAGTTATATTAAGCTATTACTGAAGATTTAAATTGTACCAAGATTTTCTAAGATCCGACCACTGAATTTAGATGTTTACAACGCAAAACATGGAACACCAAGAGGCAGATACTAAATTGCCCAGCGGTTTTGTTAATGTCGTCCCGCGGAAAGGCAGGCTGCACGAACGCGTACTCACTCACTCCACCAGGCGCTTCCACGTCGGGGAGGCGAGAACGGCATGGGACCATATCCTTCTGAAAGTCAACCACAACTCTTATCAGAAAACTTCCATCGTGAAAACCTGTCGGCGAAATCTTGGATTACTACCAAAAATCGTCACATGGCCATTTTATGACAACTTCCAGCAAAATTAATCAAAGAATTCTTACAGATTACGCGATTTCAGCACCCTGACCGAAATTGCAATTTAGCCCTCAAAATAAAAGGGTTACCATAGACGCCTCATTGTTATGCTAATTGGACAGGTGAAAACAACATAATTGACGCGATCCTCCGGCGGTCCGCACTGGTAACAGCTTGACAATAACCACTCGCCAGCCGAACGCATCTCCACGCATAACGCATAACGGACCAGTAAAGACGCGTTCCGCTGGACGAGCACTGCAAGGCGCCTCCTCTCAGCATACCGATCGAACACAGTTGACGTCTTCAGGTGACCGACTTAAACAAGATAACCAAGAGGGGAAATAGGAAACATCCGGGTCAAACTTTGAAATTATGTCATCTCACATCTCGAATGAAACGCAAATTGACAGAATTAACCAAATTCGATCCAGAAACGTGTTTTTCCTTCAATATATTAATTTCTGGTTCAGACTTCGTCAGTCATTGACTACTACCTATAAAGCAATAACAGTTACTTTGAGTTCACAATACATGGAGTCATTATACTTAAATATAGTTCATCAGGTGAGCAAGTGGACGGCCTGATTAATACATTCTACTATACCCATTATGAGTGGTTGTGGGAGATAATAATATCTATAGGCCAACAGATACATGCTAAATTCACTATTTGCAAAAAAACGTATGTGAAAAATTGTACTTTTTGGTCAATAGTTAAGTCACTGTGTATATAAACCATTGCGGATGTATATTGTTAAATAGAAAATCCAATTATCTTTCATATGATACCTTACTCGACTTTGTTTGGATCATTAGCTAAAATATAAGTGTCCATTATATGGTGTAGAGCCAAAGTGGCGACCATTTTGGACGCCATCTTGGATTTCTAGCACTACGCCGACAGACTGGAATGGTTATTATATAGATTAATCTTCCATAGGCATAGAACTTCAAAAAACACAACCGGATTTTGCCGGCTTAGGTGGTATCGATATCTACTTTGGCCAAAGGACTAGTGGTAGAAAACGCTTATTTTCCATTTTCGGGGTCCTCCATTGTCACGGTATCTAGGCCATAAAGCTATGTACATTAACTTGTTGTAAAAGGGCTTTTGGCACCGTTGTAACGTAAATACGTTAATAAAGAAAATACAGAAACAACCAATTAGTTTCATTTGGATTTTGATATCATTATACAAAGGACCTTTCCAGGTCATTCATCCGTCATATGGCATCAAAATCAACTACGTGACGTCCGTGATGACGTCATAATCGATGACGTCATGAATTACGTGTATAAGTAGGCCACGAAGGCTTAATTAAAGATGGACTAAGCGCTGTTGTACGAATTGTATGTCTTTACTATCTAATGAATTTTCTGTTAAATATTTTGAAACTAATTTGACTTGGCGCTGTTGTTGCCATAGGCAGCAACAGTACCCAGTCAAATTAGTTTCAAAATATTCAACAGCTAGTGGGTCCAAACAAATTCAACAGCTAATGGGTCAGAACATAAGCTGGTGCACGCTATGCTAGAAGAATCGAGTAATCTAATACTGCTAGCTCAATGCTGCCTACTAGACAATATAAATCATAATGTGACCAGACACCCACCACCCATCACACCATCACTAAATTTTAATATTAATTATTCCACTAACTATGTACAAATCTATCCCGCAGCTCTAGTAAACGGGATTGGGACGGGACTTGCAACAGTAATCGGAGGACAGATCGTGTCGCGCCTCGGGCTGTCTTTAAGAGGACTGTATCGAATGATATTCATCATTAATGTCATTCTGGTTGCCTTTTCTTTGGCGACCATCTTTGTAGGATGTGAGAGTAGGATAATCGATGGCGTATCAGACACAAACAGGTAAGACCGGTGGCCATAGATAGGGAAACAAAATCACAGTAACTTTTTTTGGATACTTTGAGCGATTATGAGACTGACAATAGCAATATGCTTACATAAATGACACAGACAATAGTCCCCAAATGGAAAATTGTGGCACCGATGCCGATAATGATCTGCCTCATTCTTGTTAGCTTCAGCGAAATTACCAGTGCGGTACATGTGTACGCGTATGTGCGTGCCAGCCCATACTCGAAAATGACGTTCGATAGCTTAGCCTTTGGTAGAAGAAGTATTAGTGAGTTTGGACGTGCTACATTATTTGCTTCTGCAGCATGTTGATGCCCAAATTTAGTTAATGTTTGATATTCAACCCTGTAAACGGAAGAAACACTAAAATGGAAGGTGTCAAATCATTGGACGGCATTAAGGTCATGTGACGCCTTAATGGTCTTGCTCCCAATACAGCTATATATCAACATTGAAATAGGAATAACTCAACAATGCATACTCCCATTGATCAGAGATACATGCACGCAATTCATCTGATATCCAATCCACCGATACATGTTCACAGCATTAAGCTCACGGTCAAATATCTAAGGCCCATTTCAGGCATGCATACTCGGAACTAGCTGCGCAATCGGTGAAAACAGTTTCTAAGGAACTCAAGGGTCAAGGTCATAACCTAAGGTTAATGTAAATATAATTGATCGCAACATTAGTGTCTCGGGTCTCGGATCATATCTCCATCGACTGGGGATATGAAAATCTATCAACTACCTATAAGTCAGTATAGAAACTGACAATTCTGAGGATGCCTAAGGCATGGAGATATGTGCTGAGGCCATACACGGTCGAGGTCACACGCTAATGGCAAAAGTCAATATGTATTACCAATACCCATACTCTTTGACGGGAGTTATTCCGCAGAAACAAACTCGAGCTTGAGAGATGGTGGATATCTGCTGATTAAATGCCTGAACAAACCAGCACCACATGCTTTCCATTTAACCTTTCCAGTTTAGCTATGCCCCACCCATCCCTAGTTAAGCTCCGCCCACACCTCGCTCGTGTTGGGATCGATCGATCCCTGAAGTTCTTGTCTATCAATTTCCAAATAACTATACAGAGAAATATGTTGAATATTTTGAAACTAATTTGACTGGGTGCTGTTGCTGCCTAAGGCAGCAACAGCGCCCAGTCAAATTATTTTCAAAATATTCAACAGAATGTGTATTAAATGGTAAAGACAAACAATTTGTACAACGTGTCGGACGATTAAGCGCTAAAGACAGACTATATCGAGTCATTCATGACGTCAAGATTATGACGTCAGCATATACGTCCCGCAATTGATTATGACGTCATATGATTGAATGAGGAAATGGATTCATGAATTGTAAAGCGCATGTGCGTTCCATGCCCGTGCAAATTGGCCAAACGATTCTTGCCTGAACAATGGCATAAATTGTACCGCTCTGTATGCCTGTACGGATTGTTTGAATGTGATTCACTTCAAACTTGATGATGATAGCGATTTGTGAAACAATTAAGTCTTTCCAATAGCAACTGTTTTTGTCAATGTTCTTGTGGAAACGATGTACCGTCAGGCGGCTTATAATGCTTAGAACGCCCAATCGGCAGGTTCTGGGACATTCCGGACAAGTTTATACCAGAATGACAATGTCAATATATAGACGTGATCTTATGGCATGGCCTTGGCCATGCAGGGCTTCGTAATATGTCTCCCTGGATTACGCATCTTAGAAACTATCAGTTTCCAGACTTAGATCATATCGACCATCTGAGCATACATTATTGACATATGCTATTTCAGTTTTTGACATAGCATAAAGTCGCCAATTGCTCGCGTGGTCCCATTAATCAGATCAAATATTTTGACATCATACCCCATACGTTTTCGCCTTCAATATTGTATTCCCATAGCGCACCACCTAGGTGCTGGCCCACACATGGTGTAGGCCCAAACCCTCCTGTAAACGTACATTTCTACAACTCTACATGCATACTACTCACCAAATATCGACTTTTAACTCAATTTGGGCATTAAACTCCTACGGAATTACATGTTCAGCCTCGTAATATGTTAATTGAACTTCTTCGATAGCTCGGCCATGAGTGTAGAATGAAGCTTATCAATGGTTTCAGTCGGTCATCCAGCCAGCCAGGCAGCCAGCCAGCCAGACCGGCAGACAGCTAGCCATCCAGCCAGCCAGCCAGCCAGCCAGACGGACGGGCGGACGGACGGACGGACAGACGGACAGACAGACAGACAGACAGATTTATTCCGGCGTGTTGCCAGAAATGCTTGTGGAGTTTGTGTTTATACTGTACCGTGGTACATTGCACAAGAAATATACGACAACCCCGGCAAATTCCGACATGCCACAGCCTCTAGTGGCCGCACTAGCAGAAGCAGCAGCAGCAGCAGCAGCAGCAGCATGAACAACAACAACAACAACAACAACAACAACAACAACAACAACAACCATCAAACCTCCTCCTCCTCCTCCTCCTCCTCCTCCTCCTCTTTGTCTTCCTCCTCAACAACAGCCGCCACCATCAACACCGCCACCGCCACCACCACCACCACCACCACCGCCATCATCATCACCAGCACCACCACCGCTGCGACTTCAAGCTGTTTCGGTCAAGGTTCTTTGTCTTTCAGCGAATTGGCCATTAATAATGCGTGTAACGCGGACTGTGACTGCGACCTGTCTCTATACTCTCCTGTATGCGACAATGGACTAATCTACTTCTCACCGTGCCATGCTGGCTGTGGCCATCACAATGTCACGCGGGAAGCGGACGAACAGCTTGGTGTATGTATGAATTAGTGATAATAAATATATTATAAAATCTGTCATATTGTGCATCAGCATTTGGAGTCACGGTATCGTGATTCTTTAAGGCAAGTGTTCTCTAGGTCCGTCTTAGGGAACAGCCTTCCTTCCTTCAACCCAAAATTAGATACCACAATAAGTCAATGGAGGGAGGTATCACTCAAGTATGTGACGTTATACTCAATTACGTCACATGTAAGCTGGCGTCACAATTATAATTAAGTAGGCATATCTAGCTCTGTCATGATCATTGAAAAGTCCGTCAAGTGTACGAATTGTATGTCTTTGATGGAATTACTATTTAATAAACATTATGTTGAATATTTTGAGACTAATTTGACAGGGCACTGTTGTTGTCATACGAAGCAACAGCGGCCAGTCAAATTAATTTCAAAATATTCACCAGCATATATTGGAATTGAGATTCTGGGAATTTAGGATGGAAATTATATAAATTGATTTCAACACGCGTGTTAGGTCTGAGGAACTTATCTAGAAATGAGCGCGACATAGCTAGAAATGAGCACGGCACAGATAGAAATGAGCATGACATAGATAGAAATGAGCATGGCATAGATAGAAATGAGCACGGCATAGCTAGAAATGAGCACGACATAGCTAGAAATGAGCATGGCATAGCTAGAAATGAGCATGGCATAGCTAGAAATGAGCATGACATAGCTAGAAATGAGCGTGGCATAGCTAGAAATGAGCGTGGCATAGCTAGAAATGAGCATGGCATAGCTAGAAATGAGCGTGGCATAGATAGAAATGATCATGGCATAGATAGAAATGAGTATGGCATATATAGAAATGAGCATGGCATAGCTAGCAATGAGCATGGCATAGATAGAAAGAGCGTGGCATAGATAGAAATGAGCGTGGCATAGATAGAAATGAGCGTGGCGTGGATAGAAATGAGCGTGGCATAGATAGAAATGAGTGTGGCATAGATAGAAATGAGCGTGGCATAGATAGAAATGAGCATGGCATAGATAGAAATGAGCGCGGCATAGCTAGAAATGAGCATGGCATAGATAGAAATGAGCACGGCATAGATAGAAATGAGCGTGGCATAGCTAGCAATGAGCATGGCATAGATAGAAATGAGCGCGGCATAGCTAGAAATGAGCATGGCATAGATAGAAATGAGCGCGGCATAGCTAGAAATGAGCATGGCATAGATAGAAATGAGCATGGCATAGATAGAAATGAGCATGGCATAGCTAGAAATGAGCATGGCATGGATGGCAATGAGCGTGGCATAGATAGAAATGAGCATGGCATAGATAGAAATGAGCATGGCATAGATAGAAATGAGCGCGGCATAGATAGAAATGAGCATGGCATGGCTAGAAATGAGCATGGCATAGATAGAAATGAGCGTGGCATAGATAGAAATGAGCATGGCATAGCTAGAAATGAGCATGGCATAGATAGAAATGAGCGTGGCATAGATAGAAATGAGCATGGCATAGCTAGCAATGAGCGTGGCATAGATAAAAATGAGCATGGCATAGCTAGCAATGAGCGCAGCATAGATAGAAATGAGCATGGCATAGATAGAAATGAGCATGGCATAGCTAGCAATGAGCGTGGCATAGCTAGCAATGAGCAGGACATAGATAGAAATGAGCATGGTATAGCTAGCAATGAGCAGGACATAGATAGAAATGAGCATGGCATAGCTAGCAATGAGTGTTGCATAGATAGAAGTGAGCATGGCATAGCTAGCAATGAGCAGGACATAGATAGAAACGAGCATGGTATAGCTAGCAATGAGCAGGACATAGAAAGAAATGAGCATGGCATAGCTAGCAATGAGCAGGACATAGATAGAAATGAGCATGGCATAGCTAGCAATGAGCGTGGCATAGCTAGAAATGAGCATGGCATAGCTAGCAATGAGCGTGGCATAGCTAGAAATGAGCATGGCATAGCTAGCAATGAGCAGGACATAGATAGAGATGAGCATGGCATAGATAGAAATGAGCATGGCATAGATAGAAATGAGCATGGCATAGATGGAAATGAGCATGGCATAGATAGAAATGAGCAGGACATAGATGTAAATGAGCACGGCATAGCTAGCAATGAGCATGGCATAGATAGAAATGAGCATGGCATAGATAGAAATGAGCATGGCATAGATAGAAATGAGCATGGCATAGTTAGAAATGAGCAGGACATAGATAGAAATGAGCAGGACATAGATAGAAATGAGCACGGCATAGCTAGCAATGAGCATGGCATAGATAGAAATGAGCATGGCATAGATAGAAATGAGCACGGCATAGCTAGAAATGAGCAAGGCGTAGAAAGAAATGAGCACGGCATAGATAGAAATGAGCACGGCATTACTAGGAATGAGAGTGGCATAGCTAGCAATGAGCGCGGCATAGCTAGAAATGAGAGCGGCATAGATATAAGTGAGCGTGGCATAGCTTAAATGAGCATGGCATAGCTAGAAATGAGCATGGCATAGCTAGAAATGAGCATGGCATAGCTAGAAATGTGCGTGGCATAGGCTGAAATGAGAGCGGCATAGCTAGAAATGAGAATGGCATAGCTAGAAATGAGCACGGCATAGATAGAAACGAGTGCGGCACAGCTAGAAATGAGGCTTTAACAGTCATGTTGTGGGACTCTGGCAGAACATTTTTAAAATGCCAGTAAAAGGTAAACTGTGTGTCTGTCATGCGTAGGCATAGCAGTCAGTGGACACGGTTATGCTGTAATGGTTTGCGAGCGCGCCTCATTCTCGCTCTTTCACGCAACTACACTCACCATCTGGAATTGTCATTAAAGTATAATCCTTATGATGCAGTATTTGCTGTGAAACGGCGTATTTCCTTCCTCAATTGTCAAATTATCTGACAAGAAACTGTTACTTGGAGATCATGACCTCTAGAGTGCCATCTTGGAATTAGATACGGGAATTTGACGCTTTTTGTGTCTCAGAGCACTTCTCAGAATATATAATCTTTAAAAACGTTTAGGGACTCACCCACCCACCCACCCACCCACGCTAACCACACACAACTGGACCAGACCCACACCCCAAACTTACGGAGAGAGACATACCTGCATTTCACTATTTTTGTTTTCAAAAGCGTATTAGAGTCCACCGCGTTGCCCTTCACGTCTGCTTTACCAACGTAAAGTTGTTGCGTTTAAGCAAATCATATGCATTTATATTTGAGGAGCAGTGAAACCTATTGCAACTAAAATTGAATATATGGTTATCTATGAGGTTGCGAAACAACATAGTGACATTGTTGTCGCAAGGTCAAAGTTCAAGTTCACTGTAGGAGACATGTGAGAAATTTAATTCCTCTCTCTACACTCTCTCTTTCTCTCTCTCTCTCTCTCTCTCTCTCTCTCTCTCTCTCTCTCTCTCTCTCTCTCTCTCTCTCTCTCTCTCTCTCCACTCCCCTCTCCCATTATCCCCATATATAGAAGATTGGCTATGATCTTTGTAAATTTCGACAATATTTCAGATGTATCTGGGTTGTAGTTGCACTGCGAGTGGAACAGCCATGCCCGGTGCGTGTCCCAATGAGTGTAAGATGCTCATTCCATCCACTGCCCTTGTTACTGGAGTCTTCCTGTCGTACGGAGCTTTGTACCCACCCATGTACCTGCTACTCATGAGGTAATGAATGCATTTAAATACTTATATAACAACATAGATGCATACTTAAGAGTAACTAAGATGCATGTGAGCTAACCATTTCATGGCGATGAAGAACAGCACCGGCCTCGGTACCGGTCTTGAGGAATAGCCATTTGCCCGCCAAGAGGATAGTATTTTGGAAAGTATCGCACTGAAATAACTGTCTTGATAAAAAGAAAGCCAGTCATTTCAGTGGGAATTTTCGAAAAAGAAATGGTCTTCTCTTGGTCTGCAGATTGATACGGAACAAGAAACTATTTTGATTTTCTTAACCAAATATAGCCATTAAAGACATTACAGATACTTTGCACACATGGGAAACAATCATAAGCAGGTTAATAATAGAATTCTCTCCAACAACGGGTCAAATATTCACTTTCAATAAGGTTGTTTAGCACTAGTATATGTTGCTATGAGGAATGACATAATCCATAATAAAATGGAATATATCGTGTCGAGTACTAGAGCAGAGACAAGAAAAGTGGACATTTCAACAAGTTATTAACTAGTAATATTATTATCTCAAGTGGAAAGTGTTGATGTTACGGCAGGCAAGCCACATTGACAGTCATAGGCTACATTATACAACATTTGTATCTGTGCCGCTAGGTAATGTGCATGTCGCACCAAGAACTAGGCAGAGCATGTTACAGTAGTAGTAGTAGTAGTAGTAGTAGTAGTAGTAGTAGTAGTAGTAGTAGTAGTAGTAGTAGTAGTAGTAGTAGCAGTAGTAGTAGTAGTAGTAGTAGTAGTAGTAGTAGTAGTAGTAGTAGTAGTAGTAGTAGTAGTAGTAGTAGTCAATCATAGCACATGCTGTCTTTTGGCTCTGCTAATTACGTCGATTTTAAACGGTTTCTACTACTCACCCATGCTTACTTTTTGTCCTGTTGTTGTATAAGTGTATATACGTTAGTTTAGTTATATTTAATTTTGCAAGTTTTGTTGTGGGAGGTCGTTTTTTGTGACGAAAGTTTTCAGGCTGCAGTAATTCACGGTCCGTTATACTAGCGCTTTTATTGTTGGCTGATTTTATATTCTGGCTGTCCGTGCTGGATTTTCAGTCGTAGAGAGAGTCGTTACGTTCTCGGCATACGTTTGAGCTAGAGCGCCGCTGTATTATCGCCCTAGGCGTTAAAGCATGTCTAGCAAATATAAACAGGAATTGAGCCTTAGGGTGACGACTGGCGGGTGGAGCGTGGGGGCCATTGACCTTCATCATGGCCTGAAAGAGGTTGTTGGTTCGGGTCCCAAGGTGTTAAAGGGCCTGATTAATATAAGCAGGTTAGTGTGGCATGTTACGGTATGCAATGAGGGAATTAAAGAAAAGTTATTGGAGGATGGACTGATTGTCAATGGAGAAGCCTGTAAGTTACAGGAAATAGATTCAGATAAACTGCTAATTAAAGTGAAGGCGCCATTAGAAATAGCTATTGAACGAATTAGCGCAGAAATGGCCAAATATGGTCTAGTAGTTTCAATCGAGAATGAGACGTACCAATTTTGCCGATCTCTAGAAAATGTAGTTAGACGAGTGTGGATGAAGGATATTTCAATACCTCTTCCATGTACGCTCTCAATTGACAATACGTTTTTTCTGCCGTTACGGTACAGGGGCCAGATCAAGACATGTCGCATTTGTACCACTACCGACCACCTAGCTAGCGCATGTCCGCATAAGGACAAATGCTTAATTTGTGGGCCAACTGGTCATTATAAATGGCGATGTAAGGAAGCAACAAAGAATCAAAGTCGAAGTGCTTCAGAACCAAAGAATCACCAGGAGCCTGATCCGGCTGCTGTAGCTGCCGTTTACAAAACGGCTACTGCAGCTGATGTTCATAAACCAGCTAATCCTGGGGTAGTAGACATGGCAGATTCTATTGAGGTTTTGAGCGAGAACGTGACACAAACTCCTGTACCAATGGCTAAGGATGTTAGTTTAACATCTGATTCAGAAAGTCTACAACTAGGGCAAACAAGATTCAGATCACAGTCCACTGAAAGTGCTGATGATTCAATACTAGATCAGGCCTGTCTGACTGTTACCTTGAAAGGCGCGGAAGGTAAAACAGATATTGCTGTTGGAGCCAGCAAAGAATTAACAAGCACCAGTTCCAGCATTCCTCGCAAGACAGAAAGTAGTCTTAAGCGACAAAAAGATGACTCAAGTTCAGATTCTGATGTTGAAGAAGACAATGTTCATGATATGTCATATGATTATGATGATAGCGTATCTGTTGCTGATTCGGATATATCTGTCAGTACACAGAGTTCTCAAAATGCGGAAATGGTTATGAACCGCTCTGAAACAGGGCAGGTATTGATCCCTTACATAACAAAGAAGGGTGTGCGCTATCGTCAGTTACGCAATGATTCTGATGTATCAAAATATCAGCATCTGACAGTAATTGAATTAAACACCTCAGAATTCAATGAAAAGATTGGTAAATGGGCGAAAAAGAACTTGAGTAAGAAAAACAAATCAAATTAAAATATGGCAGTTTTAAATTTATGTTTTAAAATATTTTTAATGTTAATTTGCACATTAAATTGCAGAGGTTTAAATGACGATATAAAACAACATGTACCATTAGATGAATTAAAGGCAAGAAATGTTGACATTATTATGCTGCAGGAGACAAAATTACAAGATATAGAGGTTATTGAAAGGGGCAGGTGTGCGACGAGTTGAGAACTCTATTACTCTGTTGCCAATGAACCGAGTGCAGGTGTTGCAATTTTGTTTCTCCCAAAATGCCTCAGCTGGATAAATATCATTTCTTCTTCATCTGATAACAATGGGCGGTGGGTTAAAGTTGTAATCGACATAGAAGGGTCAAATTACACTTTAGTTTCAGTCTATGCACCGGCATTGCATTCTGAATGATGTATATTTTTGTCCAGTATATCACCCATTCTTAATGATAATGCTGACAATATTATCCTGGGTAGTGATTTTAACTGTGTTATGGATGGGATGCAAGACAGAAGTTCACTTTCTAGCTATGGTGACACATCGCATGGCAGACTTAAAGCTATATGTGATGCAGAACATTTACTGGATAGTTATCGAATATTAAATCCAGAGGGTCGTGATTTCACATGGCATCCAAATAACGGCCAACTCGCCTCTAGAATAGATCGGATTTATATTCAAAGAACATTGAAAGGAAATCTGGTAACTGCTGGTATGTATCCCATTACGTTCTCTGACCATGACATGTTTTACATCACGCTGGATAATGCCGACTGGGTTAAATGCGGCCCTGGCTTTTGGAAACTTAATAATTCGCTGCTAAATGAATCTAAATATCAAACTTGTGTTAAGAGTTTTTGGCAACATAAGCTTCGAAACAAAAATTCCCATGACAATTTAATAACATGGTGGAAAGATGTAAAAGTTGGATTTGCCCACATTTCAAAACAATATGCCATTGGGAAATCGCGAATGACGCGCAAGGAGAAGAAAGTACTTGAGCGTTCTCTGTTTCCCATAAGTAGGAAGGTTGTGAATGGTGATAGTCAGCATAGCGAACGGCTAAGCGATATAAAATCAAAGCTTACGCAAATAGATAGATATAGGGTTGAAGGTGCAATAACTAGGAGCAGAACACAAATGTATATCGAAGGAGAGAAACCAACGAAATACTTTAATAGGCTCGAAAAATCTAGAGGAGTTGAGAAATCAATTAGGAGTTTAAATAACAACAACAACAACAACAACAACAACACCAACAACAACGTCAACAACAACAACCAAAATTGCTCTGCGCAAAAGGAAATTATGGAAACGGTAGAAACATTTTATCAGATGTTATATAAATCTGATAATAGTAATGATATAAAGTCATCTGAGATGCTAGCCAATGTCAAAAATGCATTCTCAAAATCGAGCACGGAATTCTGTGAGCTCCCATTAACACTAGCTGATCTGACCACTTCTCTAAAACGTATGAAGGGCGGCAAAGCTACATGAGGTGATGGACTTAGCGTGGAATTCTACCAGACATTTTGGCATCTCATTGGGCCAGAGTTTATTCAAGTAATAAATGAAATTTTCTCACATGGTAGACTCCCTTCTACCATGTCGCAAGCATATGTTCAACTTATATTCAAGAAAGGAAATCGACAGAGCCTAGAAAATTACAGGCCCATCTAGCTCCTCTGTGTCGATTATAAGACCATTTCTAAAGCGCTTAATAAAAAAAACTTGCTAGTGTTCTGGATGAAGTTATCCATACCGATCAAACTTGCTCTATTCCAGGCCGCTCTATCTTGACCAATACATTTTTAATTAGAGACATTATACATTTGGTTGAGAAAGGTAATGCCCCGGGAACCATTATAGGTTTAGACATCGAAAAGGCGTTTGATCGATTAGAATGGGAGTTTATGTTTAAATCACTCAGTCACATTGGTTTGGGACCAAATTTCATAAAATAGATCCGAATTCTCTATGGCAATATTAGCAGCAAATACCTCTTAAACAATTTTAAAAGTCAGCCCATTATTTTAGAGCGTAGTGTGCGTCAAGTGTGTTCATTGTCTCCCGTGTTATTCGTCATAGCAATGGAGGCATTAGGAGCAACCCTCAGGGAGGACCCACCTTTTCATAGTATAGATATTCATGGTGTAAATCGGCCCCTAAAGGTATCTCAATATTCCGATGACACAACTGTCTTTGCAGGAACCAATGCTGATTTTAAAAGGCTTGACACGATTTTATTGGATTTTCACATGGCCTCTGGCCTGAAGATAAAAAAGCTAAATCGTTTGAGTTATTTTTGGGTCAGTGGAAGAGTAGGTGTGATAAGCCACTGGACATCCGATGGACAAATGAATCAATCAAGATTCTAGGTATTCACTTCAGTAGAGAGGGTGAAGAGAACCTTAACTGGAAAGAGAGAATAGCTAAAATGAAGAAAACCTGTAATGCGTGGAAGCATCGGCATTTAACTATTTTCGGCAGAACCTTGGTTATAAATACCTTAATACTTTCAAAGTTATGGTATACAGCCTCTGTTATATATATGCCCAAACATGTCGAATGTGAAATAAATAGAAAGGTAAGGCATGTCGTGTATCACAGGATGTTTGCATGAATGATTTAATTCATGGCGGGCTTAATCTTGTAGATGTTAGAATGAAGAGCATGTCATTGCGTTTCAAATTTTTTAATGCATTACTTCATTCTGATATTCAGTGGGCAAATGTATCAAGCTCGTTAATAGAAAGCTTCATAAAGCCTTTCTCGACCAAAAGCTTTTTTTGTGCCAAAAATCCGCCCCCGAATTATACGCGGGTTCCCCCGCATTTTCTCGAGCTAAAAACTGGTTTTGATGCGTTTATTAAAGTTGACGATGTACCACTATACTGGAAAAATGTTTTACAATTGGAGCTATGGGGCAATAATCACATCACTCATGAAGGCAAAGCTATGTACTATCCATCAATGGCAGGGAAAGGCATTAAATATGTATGTGACATTGTTGACCCTATTCGGAGGGAATGGAAATCATTGGCTGAGATTTGATATGTTACTGCTTTTCGACCAATAGATGCTACGCGTCTGTTAGCTGGCATACAAGAAGCTATACCGAAAGCTTGGTTCCCTCTATACAGTGCCGATCTAACTGATAAAGAAGCTGAACTAAAATTCATCAGTAATGATAAGGAATTTTTCTGCAGAATGGCAGTAAGCAGCTGGTATAAGCTCCTTAGGGAACTACATGCTATACCTCCAAGAGCTATTTATGCATGGGAGCAGCATGGTTATAATATTCCGAACTGGGAGATAATATGGAAAAACATACATTTACAGAATATCCCCAATCAGGCAAGAGACATAGTTTGGAGACTAACACACAGAAAACTTTGGGTTAAACATCTCATGACAAAAGCAAAACTGTGCGCTGAAGATGATAATAAGTGCGTTTTCTGTGTAGGCTCTGAGAAAACATTGGTACATCTATTCGTTGAATGCGATGTTGTAGTTCAGTTCTGGGTATATGTAAGTAGGATTTTATCAGATCTCGGTGTTCCTACATCGGACATAACACCACACAATATTTTATTTCATGACCTTGCAAATGAGTCACTACAAATAAATAATAAAGTTATTGTGTTAGTCTGCTTAAGCATTGGAATTTGGAACATTTGGAAACATCGCTGCTCCGTAGTGCATGATGCAAATGCTACTCTCACACACGATCATTTAAAATGTGTAAATGGGATATGTTATGCGTTATTGTCACATTTGTGTTAGAGGCGAATGCCATAAGTATATTAAAAAACAAAATCGAAAAACGTCTAAAAGTATATAGTGCAGAGGTAGATTAATATCATTTGAAAATGACAATCTGTCCATCAAAACACCGCCGTGATTATTTAACCTTTCATTTAATGTGCCGAATACGTAAATATTTTAACACTTATATTACATCCTTGTCAATTTGTGTATAATTTGATGTTGATTATAGAAGCAAATTTTTAAGAATAAATTTTTAATGTAGATTTACCATTTGGTAGGAAATCGTTTGAATGGAGGCTGTTGCAGCCTGATGTAGCTGCCGCTTCCAGTCATTCGGTTTCAAAATTATCAGTCGTCTGTTAGCCTATTTGTTTTGGACAGAGCAAAATGCACTGTAAAATTCTAGCCTAAAATCATCCTATGTTTATGAATTACAAACGATCCAGTATTATATTTTGGAACCGCCTTATCATTGTAGCTAAGATCGTTAGAAAATAGCAGCGAGTTTTGTCATTGTTTAACAATGTACAATCCCGGATAATTTTAGAATCTCTCTAAAAAAGTAAAGAAAAATATTTAAATGCCGCGGAGATATTACTATTGCGCGCCGCGCTGCTGACAAAGTGTTTGCGTTTAAATGCTCGCGCATTGTTGGCTATATAAAGGATTACCCGGGCCTATTCAGACTAGATGTTTAATTTGATCAAAATAATGAACGTATGGCGTTTATTTTATTGGTATATACTTACTTTGACAGAACAGATATTTCAAAAATAATATTAGGACGAAAAGACTGATAAATATGTAATTAGATTTTTAATGTTAATTAACATTTAATCCTTTGAACCCAGACTTCCATAAATCTCACGTTCTGGACAATCGTACGTGTAAGCTGTTGGATATTTTGAAACTGTTTGGACTGGAACCCGTTGCTGCCATATGACGGAACGACTCCCAGTTAGATGTGTTTCAAAATATTCAACAGAATATTTATATTTATTAAAATAAAAATGATTTCTTTCGTATTTGTCCCTTGGAGTTCAAAGAGTTAAATATGTATATTTATTGAGCAACAATTGAAGTATTTTATTATACTGAAAGACAGATGGATTTTTGAAAGGTTTTTCCTTTTTGCTTGCCGTTTATTTACTGTTTGTATGCTGTATGATTTGTACGTCAGTCTTTTATATATTTTTGGATATGAAAGGTTTTCCGCACGATCCATTGATCGTGTTATCATTAAAAATATAAAAAAGTAGTAGTAGTAGTAGTAGTAGTAGTAGTAGCATTTTTTTATTTTTTTTAATTTGCGTAGTTTTACTGTATTTTCAGTGAGGGTTTTTAGTAGTGCGGGTGCCCGCACGATCCATTTATGTCGTCTTATTATTATTATTATTATTATTATTATTATTATTATTATTATTATTATTATTATTATTTCAATATTTTTTGGTATTTGTTCTCGGTAGAGTCGTTGAAGTACAATACATATCATTAGGACTTGGCCTATCCACAATGGGAGTGTCTTTATTAGGTAAGCGCTATTTTATAACGCAGTTAGTCTGTCTAAGCTCTCCATGTGATCGTTTGTCTTTATCTGGGCATTTCGCGCATGTTATTTAAAGAATTAAGTAATTATAAACTAGCGGCTTAATGGATGGCTCCATTTCAAGCTATGCCGAGCCCATTCCTAGCTAAACACCGGCCAGCTTTTGTGGGTGCTGCGATACATTTGAAACTTTGAAACCTAGATTCTCAGAATTTAATTATATGGTAATTATACAGGTAAGCTGTTTAATATTTTGAAACTACAACGGGTCCTCGTCAAATTAGTTTCAAAATATTCTACAGAATGTCTAGCAAATTGTTAATTCACTAAATACATTTAATTCAGACACGTTCTTGACGGACATTTCCAGTTTTGTGACGGACCCTCGTCATTGTGATTGCAATGTCAACTATCATTTGACGTAATTGCTTATGACGTCAGATACTTGAGTGACTGGTCGGATGCCTCCGTCCTTGTTCTTTCTACATAAGGTCTATCCACATGAAATGACATGTAATCAGGGTAACTAAGATGCGTGTAATTTAACCATTTCATGGCGAGGACGAACAAAACCGGCCTCGGTAGCGGACTTGAGGAATATCCATTTGCCAGCCAGGAGAATAGTATTTTGTAAAGTATGACACTGGAATGACTGTCTTGATACAAAGAAATCCAGTCATTTCAGAGGGAATTTCCGAAAAAAATGGTCTTCTCTTGGTCTGCAGATTGACACTGAACAAGCAACTATTTTGATTTTAGCCATTAAGACCTTACAGATATTTTGTACGCATGAGAAACAATTATAAGCAAGTTAGTAGAATTATCTCAACGGGTCGAAAATTCACTGTCAATAAGGTATCTTAGCTACTAGTCTATGTCACTATGAGGAATGACATGACGCGACAAAGTTAGTTGCTAATCCACAATTGACCTTTCCAGGTTTAGCTATGCCCTGCGCATCTCTAGCTAAACTCCACCATACCACCTCGTGATGTGATCGATCGATCCCTAACCTCTTTGACTATCAATTTCCAGAAAACTCTACAGGTAAGCTGTTACATATTTTGAAGCCAAATTGACTGCGTGCTGCCGAGTCAAATTAGTTTCAAAATATTCAACAGCATGTTTATTAAATAATAAAGACAATGTTTATCCCATCACCAATTATTATGCGTTTGTGGCGTACTTATCTACGTCATTCCTGACGTCATTGATTTTGACGTCGTCATGCACGTTATGTAGTTGATCATGACTTCATATAATTGATGAATAAACTGGAAAGATCCATTGCAGCAGAGCCGTCCAAGTGTTAGAACATATACATTTATTTGCAGGCTGGATGCCAGGACCGTCTCTATATGGAGCAGTGATTGACACTACCTGCCTCGTGTGGGAGGAGACGATTTCTGGAGCTCCAGGTAGCTGCTGGATTTATAATCTTCCATCATTCAGATACAAGATCTTGGGCCTCAATACGGGTTGTTTTGTATTGCTACTTATATTCGTAGTAATTTCATATGTGTTTCATAAAAGATCTGTTGCGGGTAAATATAAGACCCCGGATCAGTGATCGGATTCCTCAAGCCTTTAACACTCACGCTGGAAAAGAAACAGCTTCTGTAGTACTCTTGAGAAATGTACATTTGCAGAATACGATAAGAGTATTTTTGAGAAGTTACCACTGGAATAATTGGCTCGATAACCAAGCCAATCATTCCAGTGGCAAATTTTCAAAAATAATCCTCTCAAAGTCTGTAAATGATCATATTCATTGAGAAAATCTTAATTTTCATAAATACATTTAAGTGTTAAAGGGTTAATGAAGAAGAGTATTTAGTATCGAGTCGTGTGTAAAGCAATCAGCAGGTGATTAAAGATAACGTGTCGTCTTAACTGTGACCATAAAATAACCTGAATAAAACCTTTCAAATCGAAAGAATTGGAGTGAAAGATTCCAAACAATTCAAGAACGTTTCCTTCGGGGGCTTGGGGGGGGGGGTTCTACTACTATTCCTGGAACCGATGGCTACGGCTTCTGCGTCCTGCAACATTAACCTCCTAGGCAATTAGATCATATTTATGTGCCAGCTTGGAATGTAAGTCCGGTATTAGCAATGCGCTAGGGTTTGATGGTAAAAAGGATTACACATTCGTGGCATAAGTAATGACTGTTGAATCATTGAATGACTATTCACATGTATTGTTCGTGTATATAATTTGAATGGTGTCATATGTGCTTATGTTGCTGTCATCTAGCCAGATAGTCCTAGCTTACATCATATGACGTCATAATCATCTACGCGGTGTGTAGCATGACATCATAATGGATGACGTCATGAATGATGTCGATAAGTACGTCACGAACGCATATATGAAGACGGTCTATGCCTTGTTGTAAAAATTGTTTGCTTTTACTATTTAATAAATATTCTGTTGAATATTTTGAAATTAATTTGACTAGGCGCTGTTGCTGCCATAGTCAACTTAGTTACAAAATATTCAACAGCTTCCCTGTATAGTTTTCAGGAAATTGATAGCTAGGGCTTTCGGGGATCGATCAATTCAAACACGGCGAGGTGTGGGTGGAGCTTAGCTAGTGATGGACGGGGCACAGCTAAAAATGGAAAGGTCCATTTGAATGATGTCATATGTGCTTATGTTGCTGTCATCTAGCCAAATAGTCCTAGCTTACTGATGTATGAGTTAGGTCTTTGAACATTTGTGTTTGGGTGGAAAACATAGGATATAAATGTGAATCTTTCGCCAAAGACTCGAATTATGGTCTAGATTATAGGAATTTTCATGACACCCGCCCGCCCGTCCGCCCGCCCGCACACACGCGCACACGCATGCACGCACGCACGCACGCACGCACGCACGCACGAACATGTCAATGTCCATGCTATATCAGCGTTCGTGTAATTGGCCAGCAAATTACTAATTATGGCATGTACTGATGCATATGGAATTAAAGCATATTACAATATCTAGTCATCGTGTTTCAAATCTTACTCTCTTACAGAGGTATAATATATTGGAGACTAAATCTGTGTTACAGTGAGTAAATCGTCAAAATGTACACATCATTACTATTCAATGTTAATGTATGGTGTGTTGCACCCCAGAATGAAGCTTGCTCTTATGCATTCTCAGAAATGCATTTATTAATTTGAGAGCATATCTTTGTCGTCGTATTATTCCGTGTCAGGTGTTCATACACAATGTATAGACTGTGAAAGCAGTGACTTGTATTATTAATACAGGTACTGCACTCTAAAACCATATCCTCTGGAACAGCCGGTGTATCTTATGTTGTACTACAGCCCTTGTTTTATAACATGTCCCAAATCATCTTCCATCGGACCTAAAAAATGATCATTTAGAATCAGTATTTCTCGGGTATGTGTTATCGGTTGTGCCTATGGACAAGTTAATTACAAATTAAGCACAGGCATACAGAATACATAGCAAGACCAATCAGAGATTGTAAGCCCTTGTCATCACATTTTTGCCGCATTGTTAAGAGCTTTTTAATTTTGCGGATTTCTCGGATTCTTCGGATTTTCGCCGATTCTCTGGATTCTTTCTGTAGCACACCCCAAGTTGTGCAATCATAGCGTAGGGCCACATGCTTATTTGTTACAATTTGAGCCAAATCGGCTTAAGTAGTTTCCAAGATATTCACAGATCGATAGTTTGATCAGATCCGGATCCGGGTCCTCTTAGCCGGATTACTGACAATGTCTGGAATTATGTTTCACCGCACGTTCCTTAGATGTGTTAACATTTGAGCCAAATCGGACCAGTATATTTTAAATACTACTCCGGACAGACATACAGACAGACAGACAGACAGACAGGCAGGCAGGCAGGCAGGCAGGCAGGCAGGCAGGCAGGCAGGCAGGCAGACAGGCAGGCAGGCAGGCAGGCAGGCAGGCAATGCCCTCTTCCCTTTTATTCAGGGTCGATGGCAATGATCATCGAAATTCATGGTTAGAGGAAATAGTTTACTCATCACATTATCTTTAATATTGATTACGCTATTTGAGGCTAGAGTTAGATTACAGTACATAGATCCTTAAAATTGGCCATCGTAACGTTGCTAGTCCATCTCAAACTATGCAATGTTGCATGTCAAGATAAGGCCTCGCCCTGTAGGTGGGGCTTAGAATACACCTTCCGTATCCTCTGCGTGTCGTAAGAGGCGACTAAAGGCGGTACGGGTGAGGTAACCCTGACAGAAACCTCGAGTGCTGAAGACGGAGGTCCCAGGCCGCACGGCGCACTCTAATAAACCATGGATCCACGCACTTAGCGCTTATGATCATGTCGATAGTCACTTACAGGACTGGCGGTATGATCAGCGAACGAAAAGAAGAAGAAGATAAGGCCTGTCAAAAGGCGCCCGCAGAATGTTCCCTCTGACACATTTCGCGAAGGGATTAAACAGGGATGAATCAGAAAGTATTAGTCACTTCTCCCTTAATGGGTTTCATATGTTTATATTCAACCAACTCTAAAAGTTATCATTTTATTACAAATTAAGTAATGAAAGTAAGTATTGCATTGGGCTACATGAGGTGTCGCGTGCATTATATAATGAATCTATAGAAAGACCCATTTCTGCGCGTTCATCTAGCCATCCACCCAAGTGCTGTAAAACATCAAATTCTTACTCCGTCAGTCTGTCCAAATATCTGTCACATGGGCGGGTTGAGTCAGAGCAGACTCGGACTAACTTCCCACATGATTTAATGAAACTTTAGGTAGCAGTGTTGGTTTGTATAGATAGTTCACCTTTTAATAGTATCCATCTATCATCTGACGTCATATGACGTCATAATCAAACGTCGTATGCTATTTACTTGTCAAAGCCCAGCCATTACGTAATCTTTATAAAAACCACAAAGACATGAGACGTTGAGCGTGTTCCATTATGAGGCGCAGTTGTGGAATTTATTAGCCATTTTAAAAGGGTTATACATGGTTTATAACGGCTTGAAAATATTTTTAAAGGTTTATAAATCATTTATAAACCTTTAAAAACATCTAATAAATTCCACAACCGCGCCCCATATTCCGGCTGCTGTAAGATGCTTATCGCTACACGCATGAATGCGCGTGATATGGCATAGCAGAGGACTGTGCGGTACATAGAAATCTTATACATATAATTAATATAGTACATTTCTATGGTGCGGTATGATATGATAGTAATGATTATCATAAGATATGCTAGCAAACGAATATGAAAGCGCGGCTACTGCGAGATCGCTCAGTATATTAGGATAACGGTAGCGAGCTTGGAAACGTGGTAGACTAGGATAGTATAGGTTTTTGTAATTAAAAGTAAGTGCTTGTTCGTCTTGGGGTATGCTATGAAACTGTACAATACGTAAGAGAGCGTTGCGTATAGTTTGACGGGATAGGCGACAGACAATGAGGCCAGGTTACGCGTAATAGGCCAGTCTGCTATGTTGAGTAACTTAAAACAGGGCGCAGCAAACCGTGGCATACTGAATATGGTGTGTTAGAATAGTGTGTAATTGGTAATGCTGTATTTTCATATTTTCGGAATGAGATAGAACGAAAATATTATATTCTGGTTATATGTGCTGTTGTTATGGTGATGTGTGTTTAGCACAGGGGTGTGCTGGTTCCTGTGTTCTGTGTCATCCGATGTTAATGCACATATTTTGGTTTTGGTTGTTTATGTGGTGGTCAGTATATATATGGATGCCATAATCATTACGTCATGAATGATTCTATTCGGCCTGTCTTTAACTCTTAATAGTCTGACACGTTGTACGAATTGTATGTCTCTACTATTTAATAAGCATGCTGTTGAATATTTTGAAACTAATTTGTCCAATGAAATTAGTTTCAAAGTATTCACTAGCTTAGCTGCATAGTTTTCTGGAAATTGATAGTCAAGGAGATCGGAAATCGACTGATCCAAACACGAGCGAGGTGTGGGTGGAGCTTAGCTAGAGATGGGCGCGGCATAGCTAAAAATGGAAAGGTCCATAGATTAGTGGTTCATGTTGGTAATATTAAGCAGCAATGCAAATGTTCTGTTAATGCAACCAAATTTGTTAATCTCGTTTAAAATGTTATCAAATTTGTTAATCTTATTTAACCTATATCATGTTCACTTAAAGATTGTGATTCCAATCAAGATGGCCGCTCTGATGATCATCAAGAGTCATAACCCGCCATTGCGCAAAAAGTCTGTAAACATTTGAAATGACTATCTCAGATATCATATAATATATTCAGGGTTTTCGCAGCGAATTCACTGTCATAGCCAATTGATATGAAATACTAATACTAGTATATAAAGATTACCTCTGAGTATGCGTTTTGATAAGTATCATTTTAATCTGCAACATGCCATGCTTTGAGATACTTTGAAATGGACTTGTAGCGATAGGCATTTCTATAAGCTTTAATTAGAAATACTTTTCTGTCGCTATCAGGTCGCCAACGACAAATCGCTATTAATAATTAAATCACATGTCAAGTACACGTTCCACGTGTCTGTGCAAGCCAAAATCCGAAAAGGGCTAATAAGAGCACGTGGACGATTGAGAAGGAAGAGGCCTTGATCTTGGAGTGGCAAGCACATCCATGCCTCCATGACGTCGCTGACAGATTATATGAATTCTAAAACTAAAAATAGAGCTCTGCGAATAATTTCAGACCAACTTGGTATACAAGGTAAATATTCCCACACATCAACCCATTCCTTGCCATACCATACGATGTGCTTCAAATTAGGACACGACGCCGATAGGACATAACCAGAAAGCGATACGTGGCGATAACCCATCGCTTTCTATTGCGTCGCAGTCAAATCGATCTCATCTCACTCGCAACGTGTGAGAAGGGCGATTGCAATGACTTGCAGACCGCTAGTGGTCTTATGTTAGCTCGTAAGAAATAGGTAATGGTCTCAAACTGACTGAGTCACAGCGATCACCTCTCTCACCCGTTGCGAGTACCTTGCAATCAACCGGCTGCGAGTGCGCGCATAGCAATAGGTCGCAAGAGGTCTTTCAGTATGAGAGATAAATTGTCATACTGCGGAATCTACGAAATCTAGATCCACGAACAACGTCGGTGCGTGCGTGCGTGCGTGCGTGCGTGCGTGCGTGCGTGCGTGTACATGGGTCCGTCCGTGCGTGCATGCGTGCGTGTGTAAGCGTGCGCGTGCGTGCGCTCGCGTGCGCATATGTGTACGTGCGCATGCACGCGCGCGCGTGTGAGTTCATCCAAAGCAAGTATTGTCACCTTCCGTTGCTCCACACTCCTTAGGAAACTCCCAAACGCAATACTTTCAAGGTCATCATCTGGAGAAATGGGAGGTGCATCAACTGTCATGTCCACAAGCATGCCGTAAGCTTTACTGAGGGCAAATGAACCTTTCCAGTGTATCTATAAATCATGTGATGTCATAATCAACTACATGACGTGTATGATGACGTCATAATCATGAATGACGTAATTAAGTTCGTCACAAATGCTTAATTGATGACGGACTAAAGAGTTGCTGTGCGAATTATATGCCTTTACTTTTTAATAAACATGATGTTGAATATTTTGAAACTAATCTGATTAGGAGCTGTTGCTGCTATAGGTCAAACAACACAACTGCATTATTATCATAGAACCATTTTATTTAGCTCAATCAACATTATAAATTTGTTTACAGTACAGGATCAATTGGAGAAAAATATGGGGATCCATTTCTAGTTATGCCCCGCCCATTTCTAGCCATGCCCGCCCATTTCTAGCTATGCTCCACCCATTTCTAGGTAGGATATGCCTATGTTTTGCGTGTGTTGGGATCGATTTATATACTATGAATCCTGAATTCGCAGAATTCCAATTTCAAGGGAACTATAAGTTAATCTGTTGAGAGTCATGCAGCAGAAGCCAGCTAAAAAGGATGGTACCGGCACCCCAGGGTAACATTTGTTCTCATAGATACAATTGATCATTGTGTTGTGGAAATCCTAAAACCATGTGTACTCTCACCTCCTGCCGGTACACCCGATTTTGCTCTCGCCGGTCCTCCTCTCGCGTAATGGTGTGGGCCATAGAAGTACCCAACGTTTGCATCACCTCGACAGTTTCCTGTCGGAGCTCATGTTGGGGACCGGTTGGAGTTGGAGCTTCCCGTCTCGGTTCCGGCGCAGGCAGAGTAAGATCTAATGTACGACAACTCGCCATCTTAATCACGCTAACACAATGTAATATTTATGATAAACAAAGTTCCGAATTACTGGTAGTACAGTTGTACTACCACACGTTTTAGTCTCGGTTGCTCTTCACAACGAATGTCAGTTACAATTTTCACAATGGTATTTTCGTGATACTCACGATGCTGTACGACACTTGGATGCTCGGAAATATTCACGAGATCTATAAAGTTATGCACACGATCGTTAATGTTATTCAATACGGAAATTACCGGCCTTACTGGCGGAGTACTCATATTTAAAATGTACTTACATATTTCACCGATCCACACTGTAAATGATAATTTACGAACGGATCTTACGGTATGATGTCGAATTCTAGTCAAATCCTGGCAGGTGAAGCCAATGAAGATTTTGTTATCTTCGGGGTTCTATGATGACGTCTTCTTCTTTGGTAGTGAATCCCGCCTCGTTATCGATAGCCAGATAATGTTGCTGCGACAACAGCTATCGGTAACAGAGAAGCAGACGGGCTCGCCTCGTCTGACAGATGGTAGGTGACGATATTTAATATTGACTGCTGGGCCTATCTGACGTGATGTTCCTCAGGTAAGGACTGGAGATTTCCTCCAGCTCAAGACTAGATTCCTACTCTAACAAACTCGACTAACTCAGAACTTACACATACGTAAGTTAAACTTTTTATTTTACAAATATACACGGTTTTAAAGCAAGGAGCAAAGTAGCTCTTAAATCAAACTTAGTACAATCAATGTACTAAACTAACAAGTATATTCTAACTTAAATACGACAGAGCTTCGTTATGCTAAGCAATAGCTCACAGTGCTGAACGTCAGCGTGACGTTCAGGATTCACGGTGGTGAATTGAATAATTTCTAAGTCTGAAATCCTGACTTATATACAACTTATCTTGGCACCATAGCCAAGTTCTATAACTATCATAATAACTAGATTCTTCCTGAATCCTTTACATGACTCTTCTAGGTATGGTATAAGCACAGCTTGATTGGCCCGGACAATCAGTCCACCAATCAACTTCTGCTTATTTCTTCATCTCTACCTAATAAACGTTGGTCGTTCTGACCAATCAACGATCCCTATATTTCGATTCCAACTCCAAAACTTGTTCTGTTTAATTCTCTGCTACAGAGTTTGATCGACACTCATTGATCATGACGTCATCCTGACCAATCAAACTCTGTGCTATTCTTCTATGCAGATGATGCCTCACATAGACAAAGCGGTGGTAGCTGGTTCTGATCTGTCAGCTAACTAACAACATTACGGAATGTGTTGTTGTTGCATGCCATTGTATGAGTGACATATAGTTGATATACAAATTTAGATTATGTTATTAATTCCTACAGGACGCTACAATGTCCATGTCCTGTCCATTGCCTCTTGATGGATAAGCCTGCAGGATGCTAGAGTTAATAGGCACATGAGCTGTATGATCTCATTGCCAGCTGGTGTTGTTCTATTCTCGTATGAGAATCAGAATGCCTAACGTCATCAACTACGTCCCTTTGTCACGTTCGATTCCAATGATTCTTATACCTCGATTATTTTCCAAACTATCGATCCAACCAACTGCTGAATATCATAAAAGTGTATGCCGACTGAACAGCAACAACTTTCATCTAAACTATTTCCAGATACACATCAACTCAGAACCGTGGGACTTATTCCAATCAATTCCACTATTTCAATTTGACAATAAAACTTTATCCAACAATCCTGAACGCGCTACATTCACACCCCATCCATTTACTAGAAACTGCGTATCATCAGCACTGGCTGATGTAATAATAATAAACTAAATATTGAGATATAAAAGTCAACCGGTCCATTAGCTCACCTGGTATTTTCAAATCATAAATTTCTCTTAGGACTTACTCGAAGATATAAGACATCTAGCGGGGTCATGACTTCCCACAAGACAATCCCATATCTACAATGTGAAGTAATTGATTAAAACGTCATACACTTGACTGACAGGTCGAATATATCCATACTCATCGACGCATTAAATTTCACATTCTCATAGGAAATTTATTTAGAGCACATTGACCTTAAATTTAAAGATGACGTACATAATATATCGTATGTTAAAAATACTGTTCTACTACCGTAATATTTCAAGATAAAACAGTAAGCAATCAAAATTAGCACACACCAAAATTAGCACACACCAAAATTAGCACAAAAGTTATCACAATAAGAGTGGCTGAAAGACTCAAAAGCATATGCCAATATTGCGGGACATTTTTCAGAATACAAATGAACTAGGCGAAAAGGTTAGAATAGGGCTTAACATTTTACTTCTTTTTTTTTTTACTTCATTTATGACCGGGCGTCCTCCAATTACGCCGGACGCCACTGTATTGCCCGAGCGCGTGTTATGACACATATACATTATTACCTAAGAGACGTTCAGATCATCCGTATCAACCGTATAACCATGAGTTTTATGGAATCCAAAATTTTGAAAGGCCGCAGATATCAATTCGTGAATCCATTTCCTCACCCAATCATATGACGTCATAATTAACTACACGGCGGGTATGCGGACGTCATAATCATGACGTCATGACTGATTCCATTTCATTTCATTTATTTAATACGCCCAGGTCACAAGGTGGGTGACATGTGGTGGTGTCTGTTACGTTGTTACATATGTGGGCGGTAGAGAAGTAGATATTATTTTTATTATTATTATTATTATTATTATTATTATTATTATTATTATTATTATTATTATTATTATACTATAATATATAGACGTCGTCGTTGTTGTCATACTCGTCATCGGTGGAGCCGATGATAGCGGTGGGAATGTTGTTGTTGTTGTTGTTGTTGTTGATGCTGCTGATGCAGTTGCTGTCGTTGTTGTTGTTGTTGTTGCTGCTGCTGCTGCTGCTGCTGCTGCTGCTGCTGCTGCTGCTGGTTGTCTTTGTTTCCGGTTACTATGCGCGGGTAACTGCCTTGCGCGTCTGCGTGTGTGCGTGCGTGCGCGCGTGTTCATTCTGCAGTCGCAGCCCGTGTCTTCTCTGCTCGTTTCCAAAACCGAAACAGAAACGAAAGAGAAACGAGGAGCGATACCGGTTTGCCGCAATTGAGATAGTAAGGCAAAGTCTATTACCTTAACCCTTTCACGCTCATATCAGCCTAAAACGGTTTCTGCAGTGGTCTTGAGAAATGTCCATTTGCAGACCAAGAGAAGGCTATTCCTGAAAACTTATCACTGGAACGACTGGCTCGAGCCAGTCAATCTAGTGGTAAATCCTCAAGAACAGTCCTCTCCTGCTTTGCAAATGAACAATTTCTACGAGAAATTCAAGAATTCAAGGGTTAAAGGGTTAATGCTGACGTGGACTCATATAATGTGGTACGTGGTATCGTTCATCTGGCCTGGAATTGTTTAGTGATGATTCGAATAAAGGCACATAATTTCGTGAGGAATTTTCGAGTTTTCGTTTTAAAATGTCTTAGCGCTATGTATTACATGTGTCTGGCTTCTTGATTGTTTCCATAATCCAACTCTCAAGCTAACGATACAGGTAAGCGATTGAATATTTTGAAACTTATTTGATCAATCCCATATCTACAGCTACCCGTTAAAATAGTTTCAAAGTATTCAATGAATGTTTACTAAATCACAAATTCATCAAAGGCATATAATTCGTGAATCCTGACTCAATCATATGACGTTATAATCAACTACGCTACGTGTATACATGAATGATTCGATTAAGCCCGTCTTTAGCGCTTAATAGTCCGACACGTGGACGAATTGTATGTTTTTGACAGCAACAGCACCCAGTCAAATTAGTTTCAAAGTATTCAACAGCTTACATGTATAGTTTTCTGGAAATCGATAGTCAGGAAGTACAGAGATTGATCGATCCCAAAACGAGCGAGGTGTGGGTGGAGCGTAGATAGAGATGGGCGGACCATAGCTAAAACTGGAACGGTCCACTGCGCTGACACTTACGCCGAATAAAAACACTGATAGGGGCTCAGATTTTTTTTTGGGGGGCGAACTTTAGAAATAGTTATTTTGAGCTGTGCTATATAGGCCTGCAGACAGAGGCCTGAATTTTGTGCATTAGTATTCCGAGAACCGTATGGCCCCAACACACCTCATTCTTTCACAAATTGTGGCTAGTTATTGGAAATGTATGCTGTGGAACTAGAAATCGGTGCAATTTCGTGTGACGTTTAAAAATGTACGCATGTGTAAACATACTTAAAAATTGATATTTTTGCGGAATCAATGCCAGTTTTACAAAAGCTCTTCAACCCTTCCAATTTTCCATCACTGCAACAGCGAATCAGATCTACAGGAGTTTTATAAATTCTTATTAGGTCATTTAAGATTATTTTATGATTTTTTAAATGCATATTATAGTAAAAGCTCTGTATAATTGACACTATTCGGACCCTCAAAACATTGTCACTACAGCCACATTGTCGCTTAAAATTGATTCTCTATGTTAGATAGCCTTTGGGACCAAAAAATGCCTGGTTATTAGGACTAATCGTCTTATGACAACGTTATGGTCTTAAAGGACCATCGTATTTGGCCAGAAAAGTTAGTGTCCGTTTTAGACAGGTTTGACATTACTTTAATCTAGCTCATGTGCACCAAGATGGTAAGGTAACAGCTGCCAATCTAGAAGCAGGCGCATCATGTGAACAAGAGAGTACATGTGGAAGAATCAACAGATCATCTGTGCCTGTCTTTGACTTCAGCAATTGTATATTTTGTATGTGCAAGTCTCATAAGAAAGACACGATATTACACAAAGTAGACTATGCTACAACTGAGCCTCTGATAAGAAAAGCATCAAAGATGCGAAAAGATCAAACTATGTTACAAGTTTTATCTAAATATGCAGCTTATCATACAGGTTGTTATGTGACATACACATGTATACTGAAAAGCACAACATCAAATCGTAGAGTATCAATTTTTGATAAGGCTTTTAACAAACTAGTTGATGAAATTGATGATGATATAATGGTGGATAAAATAGGCTCTTGATTTATCTGTAATGTTAAAAAGGTGTGTCTCATTCCTGTAGTGATATCAAATTTCACCATGCTGTAAAAGCAGCAAGAGAACTGAAGAGAGGGCAGAGACAATCACAGGTACAGATGAGCCTTAGTAGTGAACGTCATACCAATGCGGAATATTTTGTACTACATACAGCTGCCGGGATTCTTCGAGATAACATGATGTCAATGGGATTTGACACTAAAAATATCCTAGTCCAAGTGGCATACGTGATGCTAAGACAGGAAAACATATGCTAAGATCTTTGTTTAAATTCTTTAGTTGGTTACTGGATGATGCGTCTTTTGACGCATAAGAAGAATTAAAAAGAAAACTGAGAAATGTTCAGTTTGTGTTTCCCTTTCAGAGTGTATATAGTCAACCAACTCCTCTTATGGTAGGACTTGCTGTAGAAATGCATACCACGTTTGGGTCTAGAAACCTAATGGAGAGACTCCATTCACATGGTTATTGCATGAGCTATGACGAATGGAGAAAGTCTGATACAAGTGTGGCTAGCCACGAAGCCGACAAGGTGTGTTCACATGTATATGTACCTAGTTGGTTAATATCACGGATTGATGGAGGTACCTTGGTATGTGGAGGTGATGATAATGCCGACATAAACACTGAAACAATTGATGGAAAGGAAACATTTCACTCTATGGCAAGGGTGGAGTTCCAAAAACAGAACATCACACGCGTCCAGCATAAAATCAAGGTGTTAAAACAACAGCACAGGACATTGCCTCTATCAGATGAAGCAGAAAAGCTAACGAAGTGCGAAGAAATTCAAAAGCCAAAGGTAAGAAGTGAACCGCTACGTACTAAAAATGCTGTCAAATTAGTCAAACCAGATCATAGGCAAATAAGGTTAATAAGAGACAAGACCTTGGTAATCCTACGTATTCGCTCAAGAAATGTATTCCAAATATCGATTTTGGTTTGGATCCAACAGAATGATAAGCCCTGGTGGTAAAGAGGACTCTTTTACTGCTTTTGTATACCCACATGTCTTAGATGGTGGCATGGCTAGTGTTTACACTGCTATGAAAAAAGAGTAAGGAAGAAACCAAACTCCTTGGACAAAATGTTGCAGTACAATTCATGGACCAACATTTGTATGCTGTAGCAATGATGGCCATGTCGCCAAGGCCAAAAGAGTTAAGTAGTAACATTATTTGTCTTAGAGCATTTCACAAACAGTTCTCCTTCATAGCTTGCATAGGGAAGTTGTGGGGCGGTGGTGGCCTCAAATATTTATTAGTTGATTTAGGAGTCTATGCGGCAGCCAAGCCAACCAGATATTGCTTGGCAAGCAGCACGACGTGTATCAGGGAACTTACATAGTCTATGAGGCTCTAATGCATGTGTGGATGTGAGAGTTCTTTAAATGGCAATCAGCAGAAAAGAAAACCAAAGAAATTTCAGATAAAATATGGGAGCAATTCCTTGAAACACACACCTCTTTGAAGAAAGATAGTGTCTATGGAAGAAGCAAATCAGTTACATTCCAGTACTGGAGTGCATGTGTACGAGCCATTAGGATCTGCTTGAATGTATGAGATCTGATAGAGAGGGGAATTAGTCATATCACATTAACAGCAAAAGGCGTATGATTCCCTAGTTCTGTGTATCAAACCATTCGAATTATGCTCCGTCAGCATCTGTGCATATATTGTCAATGTGTAGCCTGCGTAATACAGTTCAATCCAGCTTTGAGCAAGGAGAGTTCAGTCTAGAGGAAATGGCAGGGAGATTTAATCGGATTCCACAGAGAAAACAGTTTTAAAAGACACTAAGAGCAGATCAGAAATCTTAGGTATAACCCAGCATAAATATGAAGTCGCCAGATGTTATCAAGACACATAGTAGGAGAGTATTCATCAGCCATGAAGGACTTCTGTTCGAAGAGTGTTTCACGTGATGTCCAGTCACAAAAGTTGTATCATAGAAAGTGTCAACCTGTATGTCTCAAGTGTGATGAAAAGCATGTCAATTCAATAGTTAAGCACATCCATACTAATGCAACTGGACAACAATGATGGAGTCATTTGTACAATCGACACTTTCAGCTGGAGGGAAGAAAAGCTTGTACTCTGCTATAAAGATATCTGAACCTCTTATATTTGATGACATGGACAAAAAGGCAAAGATAAAAAATGCAAAATGGAAATTAGTCCTGAGATGGTCTGTAGGCACGCACTGGGAATTTCCTCGTCTAGAGATGATGTAAACATGGAGAACACCTCAGTCATCCCATTGGTGCAGTTTCACATCCATGAAGATGGAACGATGCAGAAAGCCCAAAAATTAGAACTTGGTGTGAAATTGGAGCAAATTATAAAACAGTACAAGACCGTGCCAAATTTTTCAAAAGAACATACTTATTTTGCTAGGGATACACTGTCAAGTATGGAGTCTACATACATACATTTGGAGATCTTGCGAATGAATACACCAGCTTCTGTCAGCCTCAGCTTCTGCCAACACAAGTATTAATGTCTTTAATAGATATAATGACATGTCCATAAAAAGTGCAGAACGACTTAGAAGACAAACAGCGAGTGGGGATAGCTGCAAGAGAGAATTTCATATAGCAAATGAACTGTCAATACCAGACTGGAATAATTGTTTGCATGTCACCTCAAACAAGGTGAAAGTCATTGAATTCTTAGGTAGGCACACACTAGAGGAGCTGGCAAAGAGGCTTACTTCACTCCCACATTTAAAAGTGTGTTTATCTGGTTGCCTTGAAAACACACAAGATTATGTGTGTGTCAGTGCTGTTAAATTGGAAAACACACTTGACCTAAAATACAACCACGAGGAAGCAGACACCTGCATGATATTTCACAAGCAGATGAGGTGTTTGACAATTTAGGAGTCAAAGGAAGAGTCATCATCCAGTGCAAAGATATAGATACCCTGGTATTGGCTATTTACCACCTTCCAATGCTGAACAATGTGTCCGAATTGTGGATCAAAACTGGACAAGTGACAAAACCTGAAGACAACAAGAGGTACATCCCTGTCCATGATATCTGTAACAAGTTTCCTTTGTAGTATTCTGCCAGATATTACGGGCTGTTCGTGTGCTTACCGGCTGCGATGCAACGGCAGCCTTGTACATGAAATGAAAGGTCACAGTGTTTAGTTTTGTCAAGAAAAATCCAAACATTCATTGCTCTAACAACCCTTGGTGGTGAAAATGTACCATCTGCAACATGTACAGCAAGGGGCTTAGTATCTTCACTGTATAATCCGAGTGGTAAGGAAAAGAAACACCATGCAAACTTGAACAAGCTAGAATGGCAACTAAAGACACAGGTATTGCCAAATTGCCACTCTGTAAAGCCAGGTTCATAAAGAAGTGCAAGAGATCAATGTTGCTAACACACATTTGTATGCAATCACATTTAGCAAATCACCAGCTCCGTTTGCCCCTGCAGTATGGGTGGAAGCAGGAAGGAGAAGATATTGTGCCAGCTAGTCCAGTTTGATGGCCTTATGGAGTCTGAGTTTATTGACAGTTTATTGTGTATTTGCATAGGAAGGGCTATATGTAATGTTTCATGTATGTGGAGTGACCAAGGTCTGGGTTGCACAGAGATGGGCTCTTCAACTGGTATTGAAGCCTGCAAAATGCACCCATGCTAAATGTAATATTGTTGATAATGATGAAAGTGACGACAGTGAAAAAAGTGATGAAGACAGTAGTGACAAAAGACATTAGATAGTCATTACAAACTGAAAACAATCTACACTGTTTAATACGTGTTTCAATTAGTACATATTTCTGCCAGCAGATGGAAATCTTTGCCTGAACACTAAATTAACTGTAAATTACCTAAAGAGAATATCTAGCACACTGTAGTTCTTAATTGTGGCTGTGATTATGAATATTTGGAAAAAACGATTGGTGTTCGGAAATGGCATTTGATTTCACAATAAAATATAGATTTTTCATGCACGTTTACACGCCTGCACATTCATAAACCTCACTCAAAACTGCACCACTTTCCAGTTCCTCAACATACATTTTCATAAACTAGACAAAATTTGGAAACAAAATGAGGTATGTTGTGGGCATAAGGCCCTCGGAATACTAAACGCTCTAAATAATGGCTTTTTCAGCGGTTCTCTGCAGTCCTGTTGGTAAACTGGCCAGACCGTCCTTTTGAAAGAAATACCTCCTTTTGCCTCCATTGACAAATGTCCGCGTTTGCTTGCTTAACAATAACTTCGTGATAGTTTAACTGAAATTCGAAGCAAGACATTTATCGCCATTGTACGCCGTGCGACAAAGTAGAGCGTATAGATGTTAAGCAGCATTTCCACGATCCAATTGATTGCACAATTAGTTGGTCGACCCGTTGGGTTCAGTACACGTCGTAAAACAGATTGTACAATCTATCTGGTCGTGGAAACTCACCTTTAGGCATACATCGCATGAATCTCGTTGATGACCATCGGGTATTGACATACGTACATTATGATCGTGTCGGCCAGTAGTGTTGTGTGTGTGTGTGCGTGCGTGCGTGCGTGCGTGCGTGTGTGTGTTAACGTGTAATGGGGTCATATTTCGTTCAACCCGATACGCCACTACTTCATGACACGGCCTCAATGGAGAAATCCGGGTTTTAGCTATGCCACGCCCTAGTTAAGATCACGTTACACTTTGCCCATGTTGGGATAGATCGATCACTGAACTGCCTGACTATCAATTTCCAGAAGACAAGTAAGCTGTTGAATATTTTGAAACAAATTTGACAGGGTGTTGTTGCCTATGCCCAGTCAAATTAATTTCACATTATTCAACGGCATGATTATTAAATTGTAAAGACATACAATTCGTACAACAACGCTTAGTCAGTTCGTGACGATCCTAGTTATGTCATTCATAACGTAATTCATCATGACGTCATCCTACATGTCACGTAGTTGATTATGACGTCATATGATCATACGATGGATAAACAGGGAAGGTCACTTGGAATTGCATTCTGTAAAACTGTTCACGCTCTTCAAGAATATCTTGTTAGCAGACATATCCAGTATCATATGATCTGGTAATGGAGATATAACAAAACGCTATAATAGTAATGACGCATACAATAAGACCTGTCCATAACGGAAACTATGTGGACCATATGACAGTGGTCACTAAAAGATACGATCACTTTGTATATGTTGGGTGCCTCATGAAATGATGTTAGTTGGAATTGCGTTTCTGAAAAAGCCGCACACAGTCTACTGAATTACCCTCTCTGAAAATCTTAGAGATTGAGAACAGAAATTAGCTTCTACCTGATAACTTTAGTACAGCGGCTAAGGGCCGCATATTAGAATAATCGTGCACTTGTGGACACAAGTGTGAAATTTGGTACAGATGTCCTTTATTGTATGGAGATTCATTTAATAGAAGGTACCCATCTGTATCGACATGATATATGGCCGCCATCTTGAATTTCAAGATGGCCGCCAGAAAACGCTATTTTCTTTAATAGCTCAGCTTCTAGACAACATAGAAAGGCGACCTTGGTTTCTAATCAACTATTTTCTGGGTGAGAAATTCATATTTACCATTCTCATTATCGCCAGATGACAAATAAATTGGATTTCAACATGTGTGACCATTTTAAGAGCGTTATTCTTCAAATTGTTTTACGTAAAACCAAAATATAAATATTAATTTGTGTTTCCTGTATATAACTGCGCACGATAATTCCAAGTATTTACTTATATTAGCTATATTATTACTTATGTACGCTTTAAAGCTTACTCTGGATAAGCTCAATGTAGGCGATAGGGCTACGTGGTCTAGCATAATACCGTAGGCCTACGTAATATAATAGTTTCTAATAACATATGTTCCGGGAGAATTTACAAAACTGCCAATGAAAGTAAATCGAAATGCTTTTTAGTGAACATAACTAAATTACTAATGTTTGTGTCGTCTGCTCAAACGAATCTAACCATATTACATAAAATAATCAAATGAGCTAGATTACATGCAATATTTTTTCAAACACAATTAAAACAGAGTAGCCTACATATAATAGAATAGCGCTAAGGATTTAGTTTTCGGTCGTACTTGCATACCGTATTGTGTTTTATTACTGGTCATCTAGTCATCTATCAAAACATGGATGAACGATAGCTGTTTAATTGTATTATACAATTTCCAGTTATTGAATAAAACGTCACGCCCACAACATTGTGGTCATTTTACCATGTCTAAAAACTATACATTCGTGACTCCATCGACATCACTGGACACACAATATCCCGTAGATGGTGCTATCCAGACAAACTGGAAACTGTGCGTGCTCTGTCAACTGGGCAGTGATGAAAGGCTTGTCTACCCAGATAAAAGTACAAAGAAATCATCAGGATATGAATATCTTGCACGAAATATAATCCCGTTCCACACCCTGAGCGCTATTCACTTAAACATTGATATATCTAGGCTCGATGACGGTTCAGGTGTCTGTCAGACATTTCAAACTAACAATGCTTGTTGGCATACATCTTATTGGTTGCTATTTTGTAACATGAAATTGCAGCGTGCTCAAAATATTGTCACAAGAAAGAGAAAGCAAACTGAAAATAATGACAAACCTAGACCGGTTAAGACAAGAAGTAGTCTTGGCAACAACGGTTGTAGTGCTCAACCAGATACAAAAGTTGTTTGTTTTTTCTGTCACAAGACTGGTGAGAAAGAACATCTGCACAGTGCTGCTACAGCCAACATAGATGCAACAGTTAGGGAATGTGCTACGGAGTTAAGTGACAATAAACTTTTAGCAAAGTTGGCAGCTGTTGATATGGTTGCAGTCGACGCCATGTATCATTTGACTCGCCTAACTGTTTAGAAATCAAACTCAGGGTCATAATATGATAACGCGAACGATCGATATGGATCCCTTGATCCCGAAAATGGTGGTTTAGACCACTGAGATCAAGTTCCTATGTCATCTAGAAACTGAATTAGCAGCGTAAACGGATTTTTATGGCGGCCATCTTGAAAATTCAAGATGGCGGCCGGTTGCCATGGTGATAGTGATGTGTACCTCCTCTTAGGGTCATATTATGATAATGCCAATGTTCGATATGGATTCTTTGGCCCCGAAAATGGTTGTTTAGACACTGAGGTCGGGTTTCTGTGTCATCTAGAAGCTGAAATGCTAGCGTAAAATGATTTTCACGGAGGCCATCTTTAAATTCAAGATGGAGGCCGGTTACCATAATGATAGCGATGGGTACCTCGTCTTAAATAAATCTCCATATCTTAACGGACATGTGTGCCAAATTTCACACTTTTGTCCAGAAATGCACGATAACCGCTATACCATAACTGATTTGCACCAGGCGAACAGTTCTATCTGGTATCGTGTTCCTAGGATATACATAATATTAGCATGACTCAATTAGCAGATTATATCGGTTCAAGATTTGTTAATTATATAATTAAATTTTATTAATGTTAAATAGTAAACGGATTCAGATGCGAAACCTGTTGGTGAATTTAAATATGTAAACCCGCCTACCTAGAGGCATATATCGTAAAAATCTAAGCCATGATACATATTCTATGTAGTGAAAAGGTAGATTGCTATTCGGCGAATGTATGCTTCAGTCATGGGATAGTTTATAATACAAATTACTAGTTACTATGTCATTGACAGTGAATCGAACCCACAACCGGCGAGAGCGCTTAGCACCATAGCCAACTAATTAGCGCGTCAACCACACCAACGCCGCAAGAGAAAGTTTTACTTTGCCGGCTTTCACGATGTGAGTTTCTGATACACAGTGGCATTCTGTGGTAGCTGATTTTGTATCGTAATTACACAACTACTTCTATAACATAGTTGCTTTATCCTGATTGTCAACTGATTACGGTATGTGTCACTGACCGAATCGTGGTTTGCCTAAAATATTGGTTCTATTCACGTCTGTATAAAGCACATCGGCATTCCTTATTTCCACTAGTTCTTGGATCAGTGGGATATTGATGCAGTTTTCGAACAGTCCTCTGATGACTACTGAGCGGTTAAGGCGTGGCATGCCACTCAGCCACCCAGCTGTTCCAATTGAAGTCCCCTAACGGTCTGCTATTTTCTCAGTTCAGTGGTCCAAGCGGCTAAGTAAGACAGTCCTGGGACTCAACTGAATTGTATCAATCCTTATGCTCGTATCGCGTAGGTCGCGTTTGTAGTCCGGTAATCCATCATACCAGTCTCTACAAACGGAGATGTGAGCAGAATCGGAATGGTTCCCCGTGTTCCTGACTCCGATTGATGAACGCTAGTAAATATTCCCTCTAGTCCAGTACAGAATCATGACATGAGCTGTGGATCAAAATGTAGCTAAGGCTGCATATGTGATAACGGTAGAGCGTTGTCGCAGACTAACTCTTTGTATCGCCATTTGACATAAAGCATAACTCAGCAAAGTCAAAGCAAAATTTTGCCCTTCAAGCGAAATTATATTAATGAGATATTGGTCTTTGACCAGTTACGGAATTGCTGCCCTGATCCGAATGAGTAATGGGCCTTTTCAGTTTTAGCTATGCTACGCCCATCCCTAGTTAAGCTCCACCCACGTTTCGCCGATGTTTGGATCGATCGATTCCTGAACCCCCTGACTATCAATTTCTAGAAAAATTATACAGGTATGCTGTTGAATACTTTGAAACTAACTTTACTGGGCGCTGTTGCTGCCAATGGCAACAATAGCGCCCAGTCAAATTAGTTTCAACAGCATGTTTATTAAATAGCAAATGCCATACAATTCGTACGACGTGCAGGACTATTAAGCATTTAAGACGGACTAAATCGTGTCATCCATGACGTCATGATTATGACGGCATCCTACACGTCACGTAGTTCATTATGACGTCATTTGGCGTCATACGATGGATGGATAAATTGGAAAGGTCCGTTGTAATAAGCTAGCCTTCTTTGATGGAAGAGAACATATCGGTAGAGGTGGTGTCGAAGTTTGCGCTGAATGTGATTTGAAACACGGCCGCTTAACCTTTCATTGCCTTATATTATCGGCCGGTCAGATGAACCGCCAAGCTTCGGTACATACTGCATTACTGTAGCATATCATTTACAGAGCGCATGTTTGTACTAAAGAAACAGATATGTACATGCTTATATTTAGGTAAGACGATCATAACTGTCGTCAGGAATTATGACATTACCAGACGTTGAAAAGTGGTCGGAGTAGAGGACAAAAAGCGAGTGTCTAATTATTTGTAATGAAGCAGTTCAGTATATAGCCTGCCTCTGGAGAGCTACGTCTATGTTATACAACTAGATTACGACCCATCAGTTAGCTATCTACAGATCGAACATTAATTCCATAGTACTAAAAGATATTTCTAGAAGTTAAACTTTGAAATTAGACGTTTCAGTAGGGCAGTTAGTTAGATGAAACGCCCCCTATCGTAATATGCTGGTTATTATAATTCTTGAAACCGAGTTGGGGCACGCAAATAGCATCTCTGATGTACCATACTAACTGGTTGATTTGATTTGATTTTGATTTAAACATATTTTATTGTAACAATTGCACAATGGGATCGGGCACAAGTTCTTACAACTTAGATTTGCCCTCTCCCTACAGAATTGTTATACGCAGCCAATGATTGAGAACACTAAAACGAGGTGAGAGAGAAACAATAAATTAAGAGGTGTGAGAGAGAGAGAGAGAGAGAGAGAGAGAGAGAGAGAGGGGGGGAGGGGGGGGGGGGGTGGAGGGATGGAGAGAGAGAGAGATGTAGGGAGAAACCCGATGTAAACAGATTAAAAAGAATAGGAAAGAAAAGAACAGCTCCTTCAAACGGATAGCAGTTGGCCATTAATATAATAGATTGAATCAACAGACCATATCCATGGTCATTCCATACCGTCGTCATTTACCCCCATTTAGCCACCCAACCCTTCCTCTCAACTCCCACCATGCCTTCACCAGGTCTTCTCTTCTCGTTTTTTACACTGGTAACTGCCGCTTAGCTATGAGTAACTGCCGCTTAGCTATGAACGTATGAACGCTGTTTCAGGAATTACCAGTGGCTTGGTCCAGGGGAGCCTGCAGATGCGTGAGCAAACAATCAACAGTTTCAGTTTCAGTTTTCTTTATTTCACTCCGGCCATTACAGCGGTAGGAGAACAGGAGCGTACTATCTCACAAAGACGGTGGCCACGCTCATTTACCCCATGATGGACGCTTAGCGACAAATAACCAATATGACTGTTATCGCTGTCGTGCTGCCGAACACCCAAACATGAAACAATATTTTACACAAAATTATGTTGAAACGATGGTGTCACATTGAGAAACTGAGACTCTGCACCTAACAAAGCTATTAAATCGAAATTACAGGCGGTATATTATGGGTAATTTTGCGGGATACATAACAGAGTTTCTGATGGCTGTGTGTGAAGTTAGTTAGTATTGCTTAGCTGCTATTTTAAAGCATACCATCGTGATACCGCAGGAACTGGGTTCATGACTCAAAATATTAAGAAAGCTTAGAGACTTTACCATTCTATGAATGTGTGCTTTAGGCACTGGGAATTTCATGAAATAATTTACCGGTAGCTTTATTGGATTGTTAATTGACCTTTCCAGTTTATCCATCCATCATATAACGTCATAATCTATTACGCGGCATGTAGGATGACGTCATAATCAATCGCAACATGAATCACTCGATTTAGCCCGCGTTAAACTCTTAATAGTCCGACACGTTGTACGAATTGTAGGCCATATGTTTTTTCCTATTTAATAAACATGCTGTTGGCTATTTTGAAGCTAATTTGAATGGGCGCCATAGGCACCATCAGCACCCAGTCAAATTACTTTCAAAATATTTACCAGCTTACATGCATAGTTTTCTGGAAATTAATATTCATGGAGTTCATGGATCGATCGATCCCAACACGAGCGACGTGTGGGTGGAGCTTAGCTAGAGATTGGTGGGGCATAGATACAACTGGAAAGGTTCATTGCTCGTGGTACTGCGGGTTGAGCCGAGATTCGCCTCCGTTATGTTCACATCTTTGTCAACTTAAACGTTGCAGATCACGTCAGTTACCATGCTAGTGTTGCGCCATAGGACAATGGAACGGTGTAAAATTGGCTTGCTCATGAACGTGCGACCGTGAAGTGTCGAGGACTTTCTCTATGATCCTCTAGTGAATTTTGAACCACAAGTTAACCGACAGCTCGTCTGGTCTGCTGTCTCCATATCTCCGCAGAAATTAGTCCTGGACCAATAATTCATCGGTCAGACACGATGGAAGAGTGGGATCTGCAAGAGCACGGCTGAACCGTGTCAAGTCTGTGAGCTCACATAGCATAGAATATCTTAGTGGACTGGTAAACTATGATTTCGGCCTGTATGACCAGAGGTGTGAGCCGAGAAGGACCGGTTCGCCGTGTCCGTGACTCTGGTTGATGGGTACTACTATAATCGCAGGCCTACCTATCTAGTACAGTATCAGTCTATGAAGAGGATGTATGTTGCATGTATAGTTCACTGTCCGCCGATGGGATACCGCTATACAGTAGGGGAGTATTACAGACTCTGGTATTGCCGGTTGACTCAAAACTTATCTTTAATCTGCACCGTTTTGGTCTTCAACCTAAATTGTATTTTATTTTACCGGTCTTTAAACCATAAAATAGTTAAAACCAAAATGTTCTTGCAGACGCATGAATTGTAAAAGGCAGCTGTTCTCAATAGGAAAGAGGTTGTCGTTTCCGGAGAAGTTTATTCGCCATGTAAGAATCGATCTGGAACCTAGGCAACATATTTTAGTTGTTTAGAACTACCGATGATTTTTTTATATTTCATAAATTGAAAGGGTGCGTAACTCCATAAAAATCGATGGACATAGAATGGCTTAACTCCGACCTTGATCTGTATACCTAGCGAGTCGGTGTTTTCTCTTTGACTTGCTAGAACGCTGTATTACTAACCGTACTATCATGTTATATGAATGCTATCCCAAATTTCCGGTTCTTCCTGTGTCTGAGGATGTCCTTAATTTTATTTAAAATGTGTAGGTTGTGCCTCGTGAAATGGTGGAACAGCCATTCAATAAGAAGAAGGGCTTCCCCAGTCCCAAGTAGGTCACAACCTGTAAACAAATCTCTCGGGACAGCGACGAGTTTGCGAATGTTACGCTACATATTTTTCTTCTCCTACTCGCGTGTTTTAGCGTGTTCTCATGTATCAACTTCTTGGTGACAGCTTGATAGTGAATCATATGAGAATATGTGTGCGCTAGAATAAGAAAATTCAACAATATTTACGCGATTGGAAGCCGAAAACAATCCCATCAAGGGGCGTTCGCCCCTGTGGTGCCAATTCGCCATATTGTGCCGTACTTGTTATTATGGTACAATTGTTATACGCTGGCGGATTGTTTTAAAGTCCAGACCTGTGATTTCAGCAATTTTCCGTGATATTGTACACACCTACGCCAGTTCCATAGCCCTATTCTATGCATTGGGCATAGAAAATGTAGGATATAGGTCGTCTATTCACGTTTTGCGTGTATGATATGCGTACACGAGTCTTACAGCTTCATTCGTAGTTAAGTCAGCCATCCACGCAGTCAGTTGGTCAGTGTGTTGGTCAATCGGTGGGTGCGTGTGGTTCGGTCTGTCAGCCTGTTTGTCTGCCCGCCACTCATGCAGTCATCTGACCTGTCACTCATGCAGTCATCTGATCTGTCATCCATGCAGCCTAGACTGTCAGTCTCTATGCCTCATGCAGTCATCCGATCTGTCAGTCATGCAGCTGTCAGTCTGTCACTCATGCAGCCATCTGATCCGTCACTCATGCAGTCATCTGATCTGGCACGCATGCAGTCATCCGATCGGTCACTCATTCAGTCATGCAATATGTCACTCATGCAGTCATCTGCTCTGTCACTCATGCAGTCATCCGATATGTTATCCATGCATTCGGACAGTCCGTCACTCATGCAGTCATCCGATCTGTTACTCATGCAGTCATCCTATCTGTTACTCATGCAGTCATCCTATCTGTCACTCATACAGTCATCCTATCTGTCACTCATGCAGTCCACCAGTCTGTCAATCATGCAGTCATCCTATCTGTCACTCATGCAGTTCTCCGACATGTCACTCATGCAGTCCATCTGATCTGTCACTCATGCAGTCACCCAATCTGTCACTCATGCAGTCGATCACCCATGCGGTTGGTCGGGCGGGTAGTCTGCAGGTTTGTCATGTAGTCGGTTGAGAAGTCCATCACTCATCCGATCTGTCACTCATGCAGTCGGTCGGTTGCTCAGTGGGTTAGCCACTGCATGAGCGGGTAGTTTGGTCTCTCAGGATGTCCGTCACCTATGCAGTCCTCCGATCTGTCACTCATGCAATCATCTGCTCTGTCACTCATGCCGTAAGTCGGTCTGTCGTTTGGTCCCTCATTTGATCGGTTGGTCGGCCTGTCAGTCTGTCCATCAATCCATCATGCATGCAGTCATCAAATATGTCACGCATGCAGTCTGTCATCTGATCTGTTACTCATGCAGTTGGTCAGTCGGTCAGTCGGGTGGTCGATCAGCCTGTCCGTCAGTCAGTCAGTCATACAGCTATCCAAGCTGTCACTCATGCAGTCTGTCAGTCCATCACTCATGCAGTTGGTCATCCGATCTGTCACTCATGCATGCAGTCAGTCGTTCGGTCTGTTGGTCTATCTGTCAGTCTATTACGGATGCAGTCATCCTATCTGTCACTCAGGCAGTCATGCGATATATCACTCATGCAGTCCGCCGGTCTGTCACTCGTGCAGTCATCTGATCTGTCACGCATGCAGTCATCTGGGCTGTCACTCATGCAGTTGGTCGGGCAACCGGTTGGCCGCTCATTCGTCCGGCCAGTGAATTTGTCAGTCTGTGTGTGGGTGATTTGGTCTGTCATCATGTCTGTCAGTCCGTCACTCATGCAATCCTCCGATCTGTCACTCATTCAGCCCGCCACTCATACAGTCATCCAATTTGTCAGTTATACAGTTGGCGACTCATATAGTCGATAGGTCGCTCGCCCATGTGGTCGGTCAGTCCGTCACGAATACAGTTAGCTGATCTGTCACTCATGCGTTTGGCTGGTCCGTCGCTCATGCAATCAGTATGTCGGTCTGCCGAAGGGTAGTTTGGTCTGTCAGCCTGTCCGTCAGTCCATCATGTATGCAGTCATCCGATGTGTTACACATGTGGTCTGTCGTTCCACCAGTATGTCACCGATGCAGTCATCTGATATGTCACGCATGCAGTTATCCGATCTGTCACTAATGCAGTCATCCGATCTGTCACTGATGCAGTCTGTCAGTTTCTCACTCATGCAGTCATGCTATCTATCAGTCATGCAGTCATCCAATATGTCACACATGCAGTCCATCAGCCTGTCATTGATTCGGTCCATCAGTCTGTCACTCGTGCAGTCCTCTGATCACTTATTCATGCAGTCCGTCAGTCTGTCACCCATGCAGTCATCCGATCTGTCACTTCATGCAGTCAAGACTTCAATCTCTATTCCTCACGTCATTATCCGATATGTCACTCATGCAGTCCGTCAGTCTGTCACTCATGCAGTCATCGGATCGCTCACTCATGCAGTCATCCGATCTGTCACTCATGCCATCATCAGATCTGTCACGCATGCAGTCAGTCAGGCGAGCGGGCGGGCGGTCAGTTGGTCGCTGAGTCGCTTGGTCAGCGGGTAGCTCAGTCGATGGGTGGGTGGTTTGGTCTGTCAGCCTGTCCATCAGTCCATCAATCATGCAATCATCCGATCTGTCACTCATGCAGTCGGTCAGTCGTGGATATCCAATTTGTGTTGCTCTTGCAGTCATGCGATCTGTCACCAATGCATGTATCCGATCTGTCACGCACGCAGTCCGTCAGTCTGCCACTCATGCAGTCATCCTATTTGTGATTCATGCAGACATCTGATATGTCACACATACAGTCCGTCAGTCTATTACCCATGCAGTCATCCTATCTGCCACTCATGCAATCATCCGATATGTCACTCATGCATTCCGTCAGTCTGTCACTCATGCAGTCATCCGATATGTCGCACATGCAGTCATCTGATCTGTCATTCATGCTGTCATCCGATCTGTCACACATGCAGTTGCTCGGGCGGCCAGTCGGTCGGTTGGTCACTCAGTTTGTCGGTAAGTGGGTTTGTCAGTCCGTGGGTTGGTGGTTTGCTCCGTCAGTCTGTCCATCAGTCCGACAATCATGCAGTCAGGTGATCCGTCAATCATGCATTCAGTTGGTCGGTCCGATCTGTCACTCATGCAGTCGGTCAATCCGCCTGAACCGTCAGTCTGTCACTTATGCAGTCATACGACCTATCACCAATGCAGTCCGTCAGTCTGCCAGTCATGCAGTTGCTTATCCGATCTGTCACTCATGCAGTCGGTCGGTCATTCGATCTGTTATTCATCTCATGCAGTCAGTCATTCAGTTGATCCGTCAGTCGGCATGCCCGTCATTTAACCGATATGTCACTCATGCAATCCATCACGCATACAGTCGGTCATCCGATCTGTCACTCATGCAGTCAGTCGGTCATCTGCACTGCCACTCATGCAGTCGGTCGGTCAGGCGGTTGGTCGGTCAGTTGGTTGGCCTGTCCATCAATCCGTCACTCATGCAATCATCAGATCGGTCACTCATGCAGTCTGTCAGTCCGTCACTCATGCAGTCGCTCATCCGATCTATCTCTCATGCAGTCGGTCGGTCAGTCAGCCTGTTCGTCACTCATGCAGTTGGTTATCCGATCTGTCACTTATGCAATCAGTCGTTCGGTCGATCGGCCTGTCTGTCAGTCTGTCACTCATGCAGTCATCCGATCTGCCACTCGTGCATCCCATCAGTCAATTACTCATGCAGTCCGTCATTCAACTGACCTGTCACTCATGCAATCCATTACTCATGCAGTCGGTCATCTGATATGTTACTCATGCAGTCAGTCAGTCATCTGCTCTGTCACTCATGCAGTAAGTCGGTCAGTCGTTTGGGCGCTCATTCGGTCGGCCTGTCAGCCTGTGCATCATGCCATCACGCATGCAGTCGTCAGATATTCACTCATGCAATCTGTCAATCCATCGCTCATCCAGTCGGTCATCTGATCTGTTATTCATGCAGTTGGTCGGTCTGTCAGTCAGTCGGCTGATCGGTCGGCATGACCGTCAGTCCGTCAGTCACACACCTCTCCGAGCTGTCAATCATGCAGTCTGTCAGTCAGTCACTCATGCAGTTGGTCATCCGATCTGCCACTCATGCAGTCAGTCGTTCGGTCTGTCGGCCTATCTGTCAGTCCATCATTCATGCAGTCATCCGATCTGTTACTCATGCGGCCGGTCGAAAATTGTCAAAAGTCACCCCTCTCTTTTCCCTCCCATATCCCACGGGAGTCTGGCGTTTTAGATATGAAAACGCGATATCAAAAATACGAAAACACGGTAGCACTATATACTACTATAATTATATAATATACACAAATATATTAGTTGTATATAGTGCTACCGTGTTTTCGCATTTTTTATTTCGCGTTGGCGTATCTAAAACGGCAGACTCCTTGAAGATTTTCTGTTTCCTCGGGTTTCTTTACGAGTCCCACAATCTCTGCAATAAGGCTATGTATGATGTATGGTTGCTGGGACAACCTCCTATTGCAGACACTGTGGAAGAAGACTATCGACTCGCCTCGTCAGATGGTAGACGATATTTGTATGGATAGTCGGGCCTGTTGATATCAGAAGACTCAGCTTCGAAGCAGTGTTTCTCTGCTCTTCAGAGTTCCTACGTAAGCACAACCAAACTGGTATCTTGAGCAAGCAAGACGATGACTTTATTAAACCTAATTATCTGTACACTTTTTACACTAACGTGAACACTTTAGAAGACAGATTAATATACTATGAGGCTACCTTAATTCATGGATCACCAACTTTTACTGTTGGTATTACTACTTATACTTTACTATTTTACTCAGCATGATGCTCTACCAACGGATTACTCCTAGGCTACTCTAGTCTGCGTATCCTACCTGACGTAGCAACACCGTGCATACTGAATCACAGATGGTGAAAGATTAAAGATATAATGGTCAAAGTGCCTTATTTATACACTTTGATAACTTCTAAGTTCTATAGATATCACGATATATAGTTATATACATATCGTAATATATATCCTCTTGTTTCAATGACTCTTCTAGGTGGCTATAAGCACAGCTTGATCGGTTTGGATAATCAGTCCGCCAATCAACATCCGCTTATTTCCTCCTAGAAGCGTCTACCTATTCCTGTTGGTCGGCCTGACCAATCCGTGATCGTCTAAACTCTCGATTTAACGTTGAACGAAGTTCCTCCTGTTTCTCTGCCGCAGAGTTTGATCGATGCTCATTGATTATGACGTCATCTTGACTAATCAAACTCTGGGCTTCTCTTCTGCGGAGATGCCACTAAACAGGGTCAAAGCGGTGTTGGCTGGTTCTGATTTGATGTGATCTGTCAGCTAACTAACAACATTACGGAATGTGTTGTTGTAGCATGCCTTTCTATGATTGACATATAGTTGATATACAAATTTCGATTCGTGTTATTAATTCCTACAGGACGCTACATTGTCTTTGTCCCGTCCCTTGCCTATCATGACTAAGCCTGTAGGATACGACGGTTAACAAGCACATGAGCTGTATGATCTCATTGCCAGCTGGTGTTGTTGTAGTTTCTCAAAAGAGTCGGAATGCCTACCATTATCAACTAATGTCAGTCTGTCACGTTGATTCCTATCGATTCGTATCACTCGATTATTTACTAAACTACTGGCCGAAATGACTGCTGAATATTATAAAAGTGTGTGCCGATCCCACAGCAACAACTTTTATCTTCAACTATTGACATATACCATCAATTCAGAACCACCGGTCCTATTTCATTTCATTCAATCTCTAACCTAATACATAACTATATTAGCTGCAGTTTCGACTACAGTTTCAACTTGGTTTCAGCGAAACTGTCCATCAGCAGCACTGGTTGATGTCAACCAGTACAGCGAATACATATATAATAATAATGATGATAGCTCGGTTCGTTAGCTCGCCTGGTATTTTCAAATATGAATTTCATTTTAGGTCTTACTCGTAAATATAAGACATCCCGCGGGGTCATGACTTCCCACAAGACAATCCGATATCTACATCCTGGGCATATCTATACCGCATCTATTTGTAATTTCAAGGTAGTCTGAGATGAGTTCACGAAAAATCAGGATATGATTGCTTTTTCATAATGAAAGTCCCATACGAAAATACCACAATACTGGTAAGACACACTTATAAATGAACGTGGGTTGCGCTGCCCGTTTTCGTAATAACTGCAATAGTTTGCAAACTATTGCGAACACGTTACGAAAACTGATAATACAAGCCACCTTCGCCGTATACTCAGCGCGCGTTATCAGTATTGCTGGCCTGTTTACAGCTAATTCGCCTACTTTAATCTAGCCTATCATTTTATTTAGTTGTTAATAGTATTTACTGATGATGCATCCATCTAATAACAACAGCCGATTGACACAAGTTGAAACCGAAAGCGAAACAAAAAATATGTCACGCGATACGAAGATTTGCCTGTATGAGTATTTATGAGATGCCCACTGAAGACAACATAAACTAAATGACTAAGATCAGAAATGGCTGTAAAATGCGCTATTTGACGATCGCGGTAACGGTGGAATTAAATCGATTTATTGGCAGCATTGTGCAAATATGAACTTCTCCTGACACAATGAGATGATGTATATAGCCTAGAGACTGATTTGCAATAATGAAATACTGAGACATAGCAGCTTTAATGAAGATGACTGAAGTTAGGCTCCACTCAACCTGCAATAGTGATTTACCAGTATCCCTATGTGACATCACGACGATACAGAATGGACCTTTCCATTTTTAGCTATGCCCCGCCCATCACTAGCTAAGTTGCACCCACACCTCGCCGTGTTGGGATTGATCGATCCCAGAATGCCCTAGCTATCAATTTCCTGAAAACTATACAGGGAGGCTGTTGAATATTTTGTAACTAATTTGACTGAGAGCTATTGCTGCCTATGGCAGCAACAGCGCCCAGTCAAATTAGTTTCAAAATATTCAACAGAATATGTATTAAATAGTAAAAGCAAACAATTTGTACAACAACGCATATACCGTCGCTAAATATGCGTTCGTGACGTACTTATCGACGTCATTCATGACGTCATTCATTAGGATGTCATTGTACACATCACACAGTTAATTATGACGTCATATGATGGGTGGGTACTCTGGAAAGGTGAATTAGGGGACTTCACACTGCCCAACCGTGTCTCAAAAGGACAGATATGTGTCCCTTAGATCATTAGGACCAGCTAGATCCTTGTGCCTCGGTGGCTGTTTCATCTTCGAACAGGTGAAGTAAGAGCTTTAACCCATGCCTTTCAACATAGTCGGTTGGACTGGTCTGGAGGACAACCACACGGTTGGAATTCAGAATGCATCGTAAGAACTGGGATTATATAGTGCTATGGGCAAACCTAGAATCATGTGGTTTAAAGCCGCATGGATCATCTACCACGAAGAAATGATTACCATCACGTAATCCGGCACATTGTTGTGTGAACAATTGTGGACTTTCCATGAGTATTTAAAAAGGTTGTCAAGGGCATTAAGATGGAGCCTATTTCCTTGTCTAATACGTATGAATACCCGCTACACATTAGTGCAGTCTTGTAGTTGGCTATTGTATGATAAAATTAGGTTTCAATATAGTTGGTGCCATAAAACTATAGTGATTCGCTTACTGGCTAAGATCATTGCACTACCCTTACCGACTACTTTTCTAACGGTCCACCTAATGGTTTTACTGTTCCACGAGGGCTTTATATGTAACGGGTCATAATGTAAATCAATGACCAATGTGCGTTCTCACATTTACATGTTAAAATATGTTACGCAGATGTATTTATCTATTAATGTTACCGAAAAATATGATTAACTGGAGATATAGCCACGTATCGAGTATTTTAATTGCGGTCTGCCTATGGGGCTGTAAGTACTTTATACATCAGAGTGATAGAAGGGTAAATTCGTTTCTACCATTGTCATAAGGCGAATGTCATAATGTAATAAGCATAACAGGAAGTTGCATTGACAATCCGGAACAATCTATGTATATGATTATAAATATTATATGTCCGCATCGCTAAGAACCACTGTATTGTCTAAATCAAGCCCGCTTAACTACCTTGCTATGAGTTCAAATCGTTTATAACCGCGAATAATTGACAGTTAAACAAGTGCATAATGTCCGTTAGACTATCATTCACGTGTAAAAACGTGCTACATTTTAGGAGATAAATCACTTCAAGACAATCCGCAAGCCTGTACGATATATAACTAAATATGGGACTATATGTACCATTATAAATTACTCGCTGTAGAATTCCTGCTAGGTGCAAATACTTTATATGTGAGCTTGAATGATGAACGAATTGATATTTGCGGATGTGAAAGAGTTCATCACTCTTTGTAACTACATAGATGAAAGTATAGTTCGGTGCGGTTAACGTTTGTATGGAAAGTGTTAAATATTTTGCCAGAAAGTGAATTTAAATGTTAGTTTATAAATACTAGAAGTTTTGGTGTCATTCTGTCAGGACCAGTACTCAAAATTATACGGTCAACTTAACTAAAGGTGATTAGTGTTATCCAGTTGACACATCATCGCTCAAAGCTAATGGATGAATCCAGTTTTTGCCGCCCATCTCTAGCTAAGCTCCACCCACGCTTTGTCCGTTTGGATCGATCGGTGGTGGTGGTGGTGGTGGTGACGGCGGCGGCGGCGGCGGCAGCAGCGGTGGCGGTAGTACTGGTTGTGATGGTGGTGTTGATAATGTTGGTGTTGGTGTTGGTGCTGGTGTTGGTGCTGGTAATGATGATGATGGTGGTGGTGGTGGTGGTGGCGGTGATGGTGGTGGTAATGGTGGTGGTGCTGTGGTGGTGGTGGTGGTGGTGGTGGTGGTGGTGGTGGTGGTGGTAGTATTGGTGGTGGTGGTGGTGGTAGTGGTGGTGGTGGTGGTCGTGGTCGTGGTGGTAGTTGTGGTGGTGGTGGCTGTGGTGGTCGTGATGGTGGTGGTTGTGGTCGTGATGGTGATCGCGATGGTGATGGTGATTGTGGTGATAGTGAATCGTCTGGATAGATGGCACCGTGTGCGGCGGGGATTGCGTTATATAAGGGGAGTTTATGGACGGAAAGGACTACATGATGTGTCGGACTGAATAGATCGTAATGCTTGGTGATACGTGGTTAGGAATGTGTTTAAATGTAAATCATGTGCCGTTCAAAGCAGACGTTACCTGTCACGTGTTTCGCATGGCGTATCTGCTGATCCAAAGACTCGTCACTTCAGTCACGTGATGATCTGATAATACTCATATATGTAATAAAGCTGTTGGAAGTAACCAAAGTATCACATTTGGAACTTAATTTAATTTGTACCACGATTAACACGACAGCAACAAATTCGCTTATATCGGTGGCGGGCAGGATATCTAGTCTACCTGTCTATGTGTCTCTACGGCCATTGAACGGTCAATATAGTAACATTCCTTTTATTTACAATGATGTGTAAATTGCAGTTACACTAGACACGGGAACGAGGTTCCCCAAATACAAATTTATATCAATCTAAATTTATGGATATGTTGATATAGTTAGCAAAATTGCACATAAGTCAACAATATTCCAAAATATATTTACTATATATTATTGCTTACTCTTAATTTCTGAAACAATACGTTACACACATATATTGGGACAAAATATGTTTGTGATGTGACTACGCCAGTCGAGGCTATGCATGCCATATGTCAAAGCCAATGATCAGCCAGTCAGAATGGCTTGCTGGCCTGTGAAGGCTTACTTTTACACTGCTTGGTCTTTTTGAAACAACTAATTTGGTCAACGAAACCCAATAGCATGAGAGACATATGTATGCATTTATAAGCATTTTACATGAGAAAGTTACCTCCATTGTAGTCAATGCCATTGAATCATGTGTACCAATTCCGATGAGTGACCACTCTTCACTTTAATATCTTGGTCCTTTGTACACCTTCTCTCACCATACTGATTTCCCTCAATACGGGATAAACACCACATCTTCGCTTCGGATATCATGTTTAGTCTACACCTAGGTTTTTGAACAACCACAGTCCAAGCCGCTGGCCTCGCGTAGCTGTCCATAAGACATTACATTGATGAAGCTAATAACAAAAGAAACCATAAAAGTTATTTGTCCCTGGCGGCCCATCTAGCAGCAATTCTAGTTATTGGGTCAGTGTCTGAAACCATTTCCCCAGAAGGAACAAGGCTGGATGCGGTGCGTGAGGATACATACGCTTTCTCTCCCATCCAATGATCCATCAACCACCCCAAAATGTATGACCTACTCCAGCTCATTCACTGGAACAGTGAGTCGCGATCTGAATATCTCATGAAGGAATATATTGGAGAATTTCAAACATCAAGACAAGTTATTTTCCTTCATCTCACTGAGCCACTGAACGCATAAGATCCATGTCAGAGGAAAGAACCAGAACTGTCATATAAACCGAGCGCGGCTAACCATAACATCCTACGCTGTAGCTACCAGGGTGGTAGACATTTCGTCACTCATAAACTACAACATTCTTACATTGGTGGTGTCAAAGTTTAACAGTGCACTAGGCGGTGATGGAAGCATACAACAGAATCCACGTATCCATTAATGTGTCGCCGACGTAAATAAAACTTCGGCTTCTATGTACATTATTTAGTGGGTTTCATTATTGGCCTACGGCTACCTAATAATATTCAGCTTCCCAGTTTGTAGAACGAGGTAAACTTGTTATTCTCCTTCCTACAGAGGGCTGCTCTTCAAGAACTTAGAAGCTGTCACAATCCGTCAACTAAACGGATATTTTCCTTTCGGTTCCCGAAAAGCTACATTATTCTTTTCGTATCGCTATACACCTGGTAATGAATTCCATTCACTGGACCTAGGTGCCTAAGTTGTTGCGCATCACTGATGTCAAGCATTTTTCTTAACTCTTGAGCAATGGTTTCAAAAGTTCACTCCAGCAAGATGCCATTCATAACTGATGGATGTAGCACACCACATGATGCGGCTCCAGTCAAAAAAAACTTCAGCAATGGATGCCATATTCCCGGGTCGGACCTTAATGGGTGCGACGAACAACAACCGAGCCAGGCAACCCTCGTATACTTTTAACATTAGCGTTAAAACTGACATGTGAAGACAATCTACAGCTCTCGAATTGTAGGAGACCAGTGGACTTCAATGTAGTTTTAATGGATAGGCAAGTATCTTTAGTCATGGACGGGAAACTACCCCGATACAGCTCTCACTAGAGGAATCCAACCTGTCAGTCAAAATAATGCTGTCATAATGAATTACGTCACATGTATGTTGAGGTCATAATCAATTAGTCATTGATGACGTATTTGAGACCGTCATAGACGTATAATATCCGTTAAGCTGTACGAATTGTAAGTCTTTATTATTTAATAACCATTCTGTTGAATATTTTGAAACTACCTTCACTGGGCACTGCAGCTGCCATAGGCAGGGACAGGACGCAGTCAAATTAGTTTCAAAATATTCAACAGCTTACCTATATAGTTTTCTGTCAATTGATCCTCATGGAATTTAGGGTTCGATCGATGCCAACACGAGCAAAGCCTTGGCGGAACTTGGCTAGAGATTGGTGTGATGTAGCTAAAACTGGATCCATCCATTATCTCTGGCCCGAAAAGATGCAACATCGCTTCTTGATAGCGGATGCATGGACATAGACATGCGCATAGCCTCGTGGCATTGAATCCGGGTGGCGTGCTGTGATCATGGTCTCTAGTTTTGTGCATTCTGAAAAATAAGGCGTTGCAGAACATTTGGTTAACCTACTGTAGCTAAGTTAGATAGGGAGTCACATTAAGGCCGAAGTGAGACGAATGGACGTTTCCAGATTAGCTATGCCCCGCCTATCTCTAGTTAAGCTCCACCCATATCTCCCTCGTGTTGGGATCGATCGATCGCCAAACTCCCTGACTATCAATTTCTAGAACACTATACAGGTAACCTGTTAAATGTTTTGAAACTAATTTGATTAGGTGCTTTTGCTGCCTATTGCAGCGTCAGCGCCCAGTCAAAATTAGTTTCAAAATATTCGACAGCATGTTTATTAAATAGTAAAGACATATAATTCGTACAACCTGATTATTAAGCGTTTAAAACGGACTAAATCGAGTCATTCATGACGTAAAGATTTTGACGTCATCATACACGTCACGTAGTTGATTATGACGTCATATGATGGATGGATAAACTGGAAAGGTCAGTTACCTCCGATGTGACGCTTGGGCTGATACGGTTCAAAGCAGTCCTATAATGTAAATGTAAATGAAAGTTGATTTAGTCAGAGAAAGCCTTTCTAGACATTTAGACGAACGACCATTCTGAAGCTTGCCCTACTTTCTAACATGATCATATTACAATTGTTATATGTATCATTCAATTGTTGAAGGAGGCCACCCCGTCCTCAGGGAGTACTATCACTCACAGAATCACGATCCAGTATGAATCTAGATATATAGTATTTACCCAGTATAGTTAATATTTAACAACTTTAACATTTGTAAAATGTTTAACGCATTCACCATATTTGCTTAAACGTATGTAGGACAAAATATTCTACACACACCAGTGGCTAATTTACCCAGGAGAACCATGACGACAGTTTAGACATAAATAGCACGCCAAATCCAACAAAACATCTTTTTTGACCGTATTTCAATTTTAATTTTATTTTCCATGTTATAAAGTTTAGCTATCAGCAATAATGACTGCCGATAAAGAACAAAAAGATGCCCAAGAAAAGCCATCCAATCGTGACATTATCGCAAGTACATATTTATGTCAGACAACAATCCCATATTTTGGTGATATTCGCATCTATGCTGTAATATTCACATTGATCACCACTGCGTATGGACTGTACTGGGGCTACATCACCGCCGTTCTCACATTTATAGAGAGACGTTACCAGATGTCCAGCTCTATGACAGGTTTCATGATCAGCAGTCCGGAAATTGGAAGGTAAGAATGCTATGCTCTTAAAATTTGCAACAAGTTTTCTAATAAAGTTCAAACCGGAGAGCATGCGTGCGTGGATGGAAGATTCGTCGCTTTAAGGAACAATGTGAGTTCTCTTGCATTTAGATTGTAAACATTCTTAATTCTTCATTGGTGCTAATAGTTTTGTGGTTGTAAGTAGAGTGCCAGTTAATAAGACAGCGTTACTTCTCGTACACTTTGAATCATAAAGTCGTGTGTATTCTAATCTTTAAGGCGTTTATTTGCTAGTTCCCAATGATAGGGTCTAGACTCACGCCTGGGCTTTGCGGTTTCTGGTGAATTCTGGTAAATTCTTGTGACACAAGTTTGTGCATTAGCTTGTGCGTGTGTGTGTGTGTGTGTGTGTGTGTGTGTGTGTGTGTGTGTGTGTGTGTGTGTACGCGCGCGTGCGTGCGTGCGTTCGGGCGTACGTGCGTGCGTGCGTGTGTGCGTGCGAGCGCGTGGGTACGTGGGTGGGTGGATGGGTGGGTGGGTTCATCGTTGTCTCTCGATTTTATCTCATGTTGAAGATGACACGTACTGTTCTTTTCCGTGACAGTTCTGTTGCTCCTCATGCTTGGGCGTGGGTGGTGGTGAGGGCCTAACCTGGGCCTAACGGGGTGGGGATGGAGAGACGGTGCTGGGTGGGGGTGGTGGGTGGTGGTGGTGGGTGGTGGTGGGTGGTGGTGGTGGTGGTGGTGGTGGTGGTGGGGGGGGGGGGGGGGGGGGGGGGCTTTAGGTCAGAGACCTCTCGGGCCCTTTGGGGTGGGGCGGGTGAGCGGTGGGGTCTCAGGGACCCATTTGCCCTTCTTCTGGCCGTCAACCGAAGCAGGCACCAGCGCGCACTTGTTTGATTTGATAGATTGGGCATCCCGTGTGGTGATTGCGTCCGTCCGAGGACGAACTCCATCAGCCATTCATGTTGCACCCCTCCCTAGATTCGTTGAAAAATCTAGTGTTTGCAAACGAAAATTCCAAATTTAACTTAAGATTATAACCTGTTGCTGTTAGAAATAATAAGTTGAATGCATTTGGTGCTATTTGCGAATTAAAAATGTCTACTAGTCACGTCGTCGAGTCACTAAAAATCCTTTCATAATCATGATAAAATGTTGATCCAGCGCTGGGCGAAAGGAGAGCAAAGCAGCGCGACAGCATCTACGGCAAAAGCAAAGCCAAGCCGATCACGACCAGTTTTCGTGTTTCCACCACCACACACCAACACCCACGTCTGCGTCACCGCATTATCGGGCGAGTCGTCAACAAGAACGCAGCGGCAAGCAAGCAACGTCACCAACATCTTCACACGACCAACGTCATCTCTCTAGGGCGGGTTTATCGCGGTTCAACCATAAGCCCACATCGGGTAACACGTGGAGCCAAATCACACATCCGGTACGGCCTTTTACGTCCTGGCCTTTTCTTTCTCCAATAAAAAGTAAAGACATATAATTCGTACAACTTCACGGACTGCGTTTATGAAAGACTAAATCGTGTCATTCATGACGTAATTGAGTATGTCGTCATTATTCATGTGACGTAGTTGATTATGACGTCATATGATTTACGAACTCTGTACCTCTATCTTCTGAGAGTCATGGCCATGCTATATATCCCAATGGGATTCAACGCATGAAGTCATAGCCTGTATCAGTGGGCGGAAGTTTATACCGACATAGTGGTTTAAACACAATGGAACTTTCCATTTTATCTATGCCCCGCCCATCTCTAGCTAAGCTCCACCCACACTTCGCCGTGCTGGAATTGATCGATCCCCGAATGCCCTAACTATCAATTTCCTGAAAGCTATACAGAAAAGCTGTTGAATATTTTGTAAATAATTTGACTGGGTGCTGTTGCTGCCTATGGCAGCATAGCACCCAGTCAAATTAGTTTCAACATATTCAACAGCATATTTATTAAATAATAAAGACATACAATTCGTACAGCAACGCATAGTTGTCTTCAAATATGCATTCGTGACGTACTTATCTACGCCATTCATGACGTTATTCATTATGATGTCATTCTACACGTCAGGTAATTGACTATGACGTCATATGATGGGTCGGTACTCGGGAAAGGTGAATTTTAATCGGATTTAAAGCTAAAGGTTGCAGGAAATTATAACGCAGTAGCTTAAATTGTAGGCTCTGCGATAGAACTGTCTGTTTATGCAAAATCTGTTGACACCCACTCTTGGGCTCTCATGTCTTAGTCAGTTAACTTCATGTCCACTAGAAATAACACTAGCTTTAGACATTCTATGTTACACTGCAACCATCTCCCATGTTTCAGCCGTGCTATGAGTTGACCAAATACTCTGGCATCAGTATATATATGTATATATATAGTGTCGATTTATTTTGTTTAAGCTCTCTGGAATCTGACATTTATGTAATTACTATACTAGTTCTGACAGTAATATGTTCACGTTGCTATCTATGTCAGCAACATCTTCCAGCGGATTTGTTGGAAAATGAACACCAACTCATCCTTTAATTTAATTTGAAAATTGTGGATTTTGGCATTGGTTTGATAGGGGTTAAAAATTATAGAACAGCACTTGAGGACTGAATTGGAAATGCTGACGGTGGTGATCCTTGCCGGAGCAAGGCGCAGGTCTCTGTTTGTTTACTTTTCACTGAAATATGCCCTGATACTGCTTTCTTTGCTCAATGTCTTACACGTCTGCTTTGCCTGCGGCTGGCATAACAGTGGTTTTGCCAGTGGGGTTCGACTCCGCCTCCTACTAAAAAAAAAAAGAGAAAAAAAACACACAAAAAAAACAGTAATATTTTCAAATGAACAGAGCCACAAGTTCCAAATTTGTAGTGTTGCACCTGTGCAAGGGACTAATAATGTATTATAGAGCATGTTCTCACGTGTGTGTGCATGTACCCGTTCGCGTACGGGTATGCGCGCGCTTCCGTGAGCGTGCGTACGTCCGTGTGCACAACAGTGCGTTAAAGTGTGCGTGTGTGTGTGCGTGTGCGTGTGCGTGTGCGTGCGTGTGCGTGCGTGTGCGTGTGCGTGTATGTGTGTGGGTGATTGATATTTTCTTCGGATTGTGATCTGGTTCGTCAAATCGAAGTGTTCATTTTTCGTTTGCTTATGTGTCATTTCTCATAAGATACAAGGATTTTGAGCTATTGTCCAATAAAGTCGATCCCCGAAAACACGTTTTCAGTTTAGCTCAGTGAAATTAACTGGATATTGGATATTGAATATTCAATTTCCTGTAGCGGGATATTGAATATTCAATTTCCTGTAGCAGGATATTGAATATTCAATTTCCTGTAGCGGGATATTGAATATTCGATTTCCTGTAGCGGGATATTGGATATTCAACTTCCTGTAGCGGGATATTAGATATTTAATTTCCTGTAGCGGGATGTTGGATATTCAATTCCCTGTAGCGGGATATTGGCTATTCAACATATATGCACCTGAGCTAATCAGCTGTGGGCTACCGTCCATGCGGCAGGTCGAGGGGTGTGGCCTAGTGCTGACGTGGCAGCACATTGGGTAACGCGATGGCGGACAGGCGGATGGATTAGGCGCCTGCTCGGTCGTTTCGAGACAGCGTACTGCTCCGGCAGAGCATACTGACGGAGATGTGGTTAGCCGTGTGGCACGGGCGTTCTGCCCGCCCAGTGCCGCGTGCATACCGAGAGTATGGCTGTAGGGCAAGGCAGCTTAAATATCTTCCTCGTGTGCCTTGCGTATTTAGAGGACTTTGAGACGATGCAATTGAAGAAAGTCATAAGTTCAGCAAACGTATGACAATATATTCTGACACAAAACATATATTGAATATTCAATATCCTGTAACACGATATTGGATATTCAATATGCTGTGACGGGATATTGGATATTCGGCTGATTGGTGGGTGGATGGATGGATGAAATGGATATTGAGTTGCTGTTGGTGGGTGACCGGATGGCTGACTGGGTTGAGTGGATGGATCAATGGCTGGGTGGATAGGTGGATGCGTGGAGAGGCGGTGGGTCGAGGTGCGAGCTCGGTCCTCTAGCGACAGCGTATTGCTCTGATTGGGGATACTGTCTGAGCTGTGGTTAGCTGAGTGCCGCGGGCGGCCTGTCCGCTTCCTCCATCCCTCATTCCCTCACTCCCCCTCCCTTCTTCCCTCCCTCCGTCCATTCCCCATCCATCCATCCGTCCATCCATAACTACCTCCCTTCCTCCTTAACTGCCTCCCTCCCTAACTACCTCTCTCACTCACCCCCACCATCCCTCCCTTCATCCATCCATCAATCAATTCATCTATCCACCTAGCCAAGCACCCCACACCTACCCAGCTCAGCCCAAATATCCATCACCAACCAATCAACCGAGTATTTAACCGAAGATATGTAATCCACCTTGCCATACTGCCATACTCTCGGTATGCCCGTGGCACCAGGCGGGCAAGCCGCGCACGCCACTCGGGCCACCACAGCTCACTCTGTATACTCGATCAGAGCATTTCACTTCAAGATATTGTTAAATATCGGCTTTCACTCAATAAAACACTCAGATTAAAACAGTTAGGTGCCCCTACTGGGCAGGGAGTCAGAGTGTAGTCCGGCGGATGCCAGCCCCACCACCGCGCATGCGCAGACTAGCACTTCCTCTTTGCTAATTTATTGGCAGAGAGTAAACACATGTTTTTGTGCTTTACACTTTTCACTTGTTTCAAAGGCATTTAAGCTGTTATATTAGAAGTTAATCACCTGTTTATCATGTCTGAGAGAGTGGCTTCGCCGGAGGACGGCTCAGGACCCATCTATCAGGTGACTTCTATTATATTTTAGCGAGTTTTTCCCGGTGTAATGTGTTTCCGAGACTCCCGCTTACCGTGATAAGCGCCTGTTTTAGTTGTTTTATTTCAACATGGTGCTGTATAATACTAATCTCTCTTTATGTTTATGTCCACAGGTATCTGTCAGGATATGTAATGGACATCACAGCATCAGAGGGTTTGTTTCTCTCCACCAAGGTTCCATTTCCTACTAATACTGTTAGGTTATCTAACCAGAAATTATATGTCCAGTGAGTCGGAGGCCTAGTATAAAGGTCTTCTCACTTTGCCCTCTTGATCCAATTCCTTCCCCTAAGTTGGAGAGAGTTAAGAGGCGTAGTCTTGGTGGAGTGCTCCAGTTCATCACGTTGGATGGTTTGTCTATACAAAGTGTCAGGTATCTAATTAATGATATGAGGTGATGTTAATTATTTAGGAAAATTAACTGTAATTGCCATTGTTATCATTGTGTATCTGATGGTTGTTTAGTCTGAATATTCTGTAGATGTTCTGGTTATGAATACAATTCGTCCTTACACCTGGATGTTTGTTTCGGATCGATTTAATTTCTGTCATGGGATTAGTGACGTCATAATCAGCCTTGCTCTTTATTAACATTTAAAGTCTGTCCAACGCTGGTTTCAGATGATTAGTGATCTTTATAATCAATTTCCCTCTCTTTTATTTTGGTTTTGAGTTTCTAACCTTAACAAAATTACTCATTGTCCTCGTCCTTTCTCCTGTTTCAGAGACCTGGTTGCTCGTCCTGTGGACGTTTTCTTAAGGAAAAATTCATCCCTCATCTATATTTTCATTGTAGCCCCTGTGGGCCATTGCTCAATTGTGAGGTATGTGAGCATTGGGGGGGGGGGGCGAGCTAATGGCCGAGTTTTTATGCTTGCAGGCAAAGGACAAGGTGGTGGAGGAGGAGAGGAAGCAGAAAAGAGAGGGTGTAAGTAAGAAGGGTAAGAGGAAGGCCTCGCCCGCGGTGGACATGGAGGCCTTCTGTGGTGAAATGTTGGGAGAGATGAAGAGGACAATAAAGGATTTGGTTCCAGAGTTGCTTCGTGGCATGCTTCCTGGACCATATCCTTTGTTGTCCTCATCATCTGCTTCGGAGCAGGTAATCCCCACCTCTGAATCACCATTCTGTAGGCCGTTACCAGTTTTCGAGGATTCAGAGGTGGCCCCATTAGAGGGGGCGTTCCACGACCCTGGCAGCAGGCTTGCCGCGCCGAGGGGTCGTGGACGGCTGTCGCTGGAACCCGCTGGCTGCTTATCAGTCCAGGGGTATCCGCACGCCGCGGGTGCCAGTACCTCCTATGGCACATTTCCTGGCCAGTCCGGGTTAGCTTTCTTTGCTGACCCGGAGTCTAATTAGTCTGGCCAGGATGAAGAGGATTATCTGTTAGGGTCGCCGTCTGAGGACGTGACCATGGATTATGACGTCTGTGCACCCCTCGCGGGGAATACAGGCAACATATTCCATGGCTCTACTCACGCAGGAGTGGAGTTCACGGCTCAGAAGGTGGCCCTGGGCGGTGCTGACGGCCAGCTATACCGCACACCTCGGCTTGCCAAGGGTATTGCTGGTGCTGGTCGGGGCCGTGGTGGGGCGGTATCTGCCCCACGCTCTACCATGGCACCTGCTTCTGGACAAGCCAGTCAGATTACCATGCCTGCTCTTTCGGGCCCGCATGCTTTCTCTGGCTTGCCAGGAGTGTCAGCTTATCCGCCGTCAAGCTCTGCTGCGTGTGCTCAGGAGGAAGACGAAGGCCCCCCGTCTTGTAGAGCACTCGCAGTTAGCCATGGAGGAGGATTGGTCTGACGCTTGTCAATGGCTGATAAGTGTTAGGCCAGACCTGCCCGTGGAGCAGTCGGCTAGCCAGCGTGACCACAGGCCGTGGTTAGCTGGTAAGGCCACTGCTAGCCCTATGCAATCTCTGCCATTAGCAGAGCATATCGTGGATATGTTCGCGGCGGTGGAGACGTCCATTAAGGCGAATGGGCGTCTCATGAAGGCCCCTCGCGAGGTAGCAAGGCGCTGCCGCATCGTGCCTGTGGAGTACCAGAGGTACGGTGTGGTGCCCAAGCCTAGCGTGGATGATCGCGCGGCTTTGGGCAAGGATGCGCGGCCAGGCTCCCGTTCTGACACGGGAGCTTTGTGCTCGAATGCGTTGCGTTCGGCAAATGCCGCGTTGCGTGATGCGGAGGAGAGTGGGAGAGCTTCTATTGTGGCTCTGTCCCACGTCTCCCAGCTGTTACAGGGGGTAGTAACAGCATCCGCATCGCGCCAACCGAGCCCGGTCACAGTCCAGAGAGCCATCCAGGATGGTATCAACCTGGCTCTGGACCGCATGACTCGGGCTGTGACCAGGAGTGTCCGGGCGAGGTGCACGTTTGCCTTGGACAACCTGTGCCCGTCCCAGGACCTGTACAATAGGCTACTGCGTACGCCTATGACAGGTCCTGGTCTCTTTGGAGGTGAGGGATGTAGGCACCTCCAGGAGACGGTTACTCTGGTCAATAACCAGAGGGCGCTGCGCGAGCAGTTTGAAGTGCTCCGTAGGGACCGCGTTCGCGCGGCACCCCCTGCGTATCGTCCCCTGCAGGCTCGAGGTGGTGGTGGCCACGTCAGAGGCCAGCCACCATCGCAGCGTCGGCCTCGGCAGCGTGCGATTCTGCCAGCAGTGAGGGGGGCGCAGGCTCCTCAGGCGCAGTCAGCCAGGCAGCCACCCGCACACCGAGGTGCGAGTGGTGCTGGGCATGGCGCGTGAGGATCTGGTCGTGGTAATCGTGCCTGATGGGCCGGTTACCGTGGTGAGAACCACTCCGGTGTTTCTGGCGAAGGAGACAGTGCCACTCTTGCACTCCTTATGGTGGACCTGTGGGAGGCCGGTTGGCCGACCACATGCAAGAGTGGGAGCGGTTGACTCAGGACCGTTTAGTCTTGCGATGGCTTTCAGTCGGGTATCATCCCGATTGGATGACAGGCCCGCCATCGCGGCTGTCTCTGGTGCCAATCTGGACTCCAAATCCAAGAGATCCAGAGCAAAGGTTGTGTATCGAGGAGGAGATAAGCTCCCTCATACAAAAAGGAGCAATTCAGCTGGCACAAAACTGTCCGGGCCTCTATTCAACCATGTTCTTAGTAACAAAAAACACCGGAGGGTGGAGACCAATTCTCAACCTCAAGCCATTGAACAAGTTCATAGAGACGCCCAGTTTCAAGATGGAGACTGTGCGCTCGGTGTTGGCGGGGTTTGAGAAGGGAATGTGGACAGCTTCAATAGATTTGAAGGATGCTTATTTCCACATCTCCATGGCGAGGAGTTTCCGTGGCTTCCTGAGGTTTGCATTCCAGGGCAGACAGTGGGAATTCAGGGTGTTACCCTTCGGAATTTCCACGGCTCCTCGGGTTTTCACCCATGTGGTTCTTGCGATCACCGCATACCTCCGCAGGAGAAGCATAGCGGTCCACACGTACATAGACGACTGGCTGTTAAAAGCACACACCCAGGAAAGTTTATTGGCCAATCTGGAGATTGTTTTGAAGACTCTCACAGACTTGGGCTGGATAATCAATTTCCAAAAATCAGAGCTGACTCCATCCCAGAAGTTTGTTTACCTGGGCATGCTCTTCGATCTAGAGACAGGATATGTTTATCCTACTCAGGAGAGGGTTCAGAGACTCATCTCAGTAATACAGTCAGTGTGCGACAGTCGTCATGTCCTGGCACGGGTTTACTTGAGGATGCTGGGGTTGATGGTTTCTTTGGAACCAGTTATTCCTCAGGCCGCCTTACGCAGGCGGCCGATCCAGTTATTTCTCATGACACAATGGACCCAGAGTACAGGTTCGATGGACTCGACCGTGTCAGTGTTGGCGCCTCTAATTCACCACCTGCAATGGTGGATGAAGACAGAGAATCTCTTGGTGGGGGTTATGCTAACCCCTCCCCACCCTCTGGAAGAATCCACGATATCAGGGCTTTGGAATCTGGAACAGTCAAAGGAACATATCAATCTACTGGAGTTAAGATCAGTAGTCCTGGGCCTGGAACATTTCTTACAGAAAGTTCAGGGCAAGATTGTTCTTATTCGTTCAGACAACTCAATAGTTATGACTTACATAAACCGCCAGGGCGGAACGAAGTCGCCCAGTCTCTGTATGATGACATGGAGACTGCTTTGTTGGTGTCTGGATCACAGGATTAGCTTGAAAGCAGTTCATATTCCGGGAAGGTTAAATCTGCTAGCAGACTCATTGAGCCGAAGGATGAGTGTTTTACCGACGGAATGGCAACTAAATCAATGTGTGGCGGATCGTCTGTTCGACCATTGGGGGAAACCCAACATCGATTTGTTCGCAACGAAGAAGAATGCGAAGATGCCGACATACGTCTCTCCGATTCCTGATCCAAGTGCTTTTGCAACAGATGCGTTAGCTGTCAGTTGGGTGGGAATGTATGCATACGCATTCCCTCCAGCAATCCTGATTCCAAAAATTCTTCAGAAAATCAGACAGGAGTGCCAAGTGCTTCTGATCGCCCCAGATTGGCCAAGCCGATCATGGTATACGGATCTGCTGGACCTTCTGGTCTGCAATCCGGTTCCTCTGCCTCTGATGGACGACATTATCTTCCAGGGCAAGGCCCTTCACAACAATCCGTCAATGTTCCGATTGACTGCGTGGATGTTGTCAAGGAATCTAGAATTAAGGAGGGCTTTTCTGAGCAAGCAGCCATGTGTATGGCCAAAGCCAGGAGGGGTTCAACCTCCAGAGCATATAATTATAAAATTAACAGATTTGCAGAGTGGTGCTCAAAAAGATGTATTGATCCAATGTAATCATCTATTCAGGTAGTAGCTGATTTCCTCTGTCACCTGTATGATGCCTATAGCCTCAAGCCTAACTCTATTGCTGGTTATAAATCAGCTTTAATGACTGTTATCCCTTGCTTGGCTAATAGGGGGAGTGATGAAGTAAATACATTAAATGTATTAATTAAAGGCATGGGCAATCTAAGACCAAGGAATCCCCCAGTGATTCCATCTTGGAGTTTATCTCTAGTGCTTCAGGTACTGGGAGATAAGCCTTTTGAACCACTTAGTTCCATTTCTATGAAACTGTTAACTCTTAAAACTGTATTTTTAATTACTGCGGCCTCGGCTAGGCGTAAGAGTGAAATTCATGCCTTATCAGCCGAGGAAGACAGTTTTGTGGTTACAGGGGAAGGCCTTAAGCTGCTACCTAGGATTAATTTCTTGGCTAAGAATCAGTCTTTGAAATATCCAGGTCAACCTATTTTTTTGCCAGCTTTAACGAGATATGATCCTAATTCTAAAGCATGGTGTCCCGTCCGGGCGCTGCTCCGGTACAAACAACGTACATCGGAGTGGCGGACCGACCAGTCAGCGTTATGGTTGTCATATATTGAACCCCATGGCAGGGCGTCTAAGGACACCATTTCCAGGTGGATTGTAGAATGTATTCAGTTTTGTCATAAATCAGCCACCGGGAAGCAGGGTGACATGGTTAAGGCTCACAGTGTCCGCGGCGTAGTGACATCCACTGCCCTATTTAATGGGGTCCCTGTGGATGACATTATGTCGGTTGCTCAGTGGCACTGTGAGTCAAGTTTTACAGACCGTTATCTCCGTGACACCTCTAATCCTCTCGCCTTGTCGATTTTGGAAAAAATAACAAGGTGTACATTTTTTGATGAGCTTTCCTCATTACTTATATATTTCACAATTAATTAATGGAAACAACCACTTTTTGGGAGTGCATCAGCCTTCACCACTGGGAAGATGATGTCAGCAGCCAAGTTCAACAAGGTCAGTCTTGTTCATGTGTTGTCCATTGTTGATTGTATTGTCACGTTACCCGTTGTTATTAAAATGGTGATGGTTTGTGTGTTTATGTGGTTCATTATTGAGACTATACGAAAATGGAGCTTTTTCGTCTCTGTCCTATAGTACATGGCACTTGTACGTAGAGAGCGTATGGGACATTGAGGTCATTCGAGTCTTCCTCCCAGGAAGGGGGGGGGGCGCATATGACATTCGGTCATCTCTCATACATCGGTTTGTGTTATCCGATGGTTTGTCAAATCCTGACTGTGTTTTCACACAGTTTCAGAAGTTTAAGTGCCTTAAACGCGGAAAAGCGTATAGGGAAGAGCTGGTCTTTTGACCTCGCCTCCCTCCCGCCGAATTCCCTGTCGAATTCTGGCAATATCAAAATTATTAGGGAGGTAAGTATACTCTTGAAGTGAAATAAACGAAATCACGGATTTCTTTTTTCACGAGAGAGTTGATACTTACCTCCCTAGATACGGAACCGGCCTCTCCACCCCACAGAGGCTCGGTCTTCAGGCTCTTAATAGTTGCATGTGTGTCAGCCAATAAATTAGTCAGAGGAAGTGCTAGTCTGCGCATGCGCGGTGGTGGGGCTGGCATCCGCCGGACTACACTCTGACTCCCTGCCCAGTAGGGGCACCTAACTGTTTTAATCTGAGTGTTTTATTGAGTGAAAGCCGATATTTAGCAATATCAAAAAGTATGAGGGAGGTAAGTATCAACTCTCTCGTGAAAAAAAGAAATCCTTGATTTCGTTTAGTGCGCTGTCCCTAAGGGATCGAGCAAGCGCCTGGGCCCGTCGCCTCTCCACAAATCCACCCTTTCATTCATCTATCTAACAATCGGCACAGCCGGTCATCCACACACTCATCCCAACCACCCCCACCCCACCACCAAATATCCATCACACACCAATCAGCTGAATATCCAATATCCCGTCACAGCATATTGAATATCCAGTATCTTGATACAGGATTTTGAATATTCACTATATCTTTTGTGTGAGAATTTATCGTTATACCTTTGCTAAGCTTATGCCTGTCTTCAATTGCATCATCTCAAACAGTCCTCTCAATTCCCGAGGCACACCATGAATACATTGAAGTTGCCTTGCCCTAGTATCATATGCTCGGTATGCGCGCGACATCGGGCAGACAGGACGCCCGCGGCACTCTGGTAACCACAGCGCACTCAGTAGCCCCGATCAGAGCAAGACGCTCTCGGTAGAGAACCGAGCAGGCGCATCGGCCCACCCCTTCTCAACCCATCAATTCATCTACCCACCCAGCCAGCCACCTGCGCACCTATCCATCCCAACCCAGTATCCATAACCCACCAATCAACCGAATATTCAACCGAAGATATTTAATCGGCCTTTCTCTACTGCGTACTCTCGGTATGCGCGCGGCACCAGGCGGCCAGACCTCCCACACCACTCGAATAACCAAAGTTAAGTCAGTATACTCGGTCAGAGCAGTACGCTGTCGCTAACGGTCCGAGCAGGCGCATCAACCAGCCACCTGTCCGCCATCGTGTTGTCCAATGTGCTGCCATGACCACACTAGGCCACCCCTCAGCCTAGCGCATTGTACGTTATCCCATAGCTGATCAGCTTAGGTGCATATAAGTTGAATAGTCAATATCCTGCTACAGGATATTGAATATCCAATATCCCGCTACAGGAAATTTAATATTCAATATCCTGCTACAGGAAATTGAATATTCAATATCCCGCTACAGGAAATTGAATATTCAATACCCCCCTAATGGAAATTGAATTTTCACTATCCAATATCCAATATCCAGCTAACTTCACTGAGCTTTTGAGTTTGACATTTTGGGTTGTACGCTGTGACGCATCACTTGCTAAGCGTTCTAACCAAATGCTCCCCAAAAATATAATGACAAGCAAAACATCGTGAATTTGGATGTGAAATTACTTTTAACCAAACCGTTAAGATGTTCGCGTTTATCATGCAAATTTACAAACGTACGTCATATCTAGGTAGTATACGACAGTGAAAATGTAAACAAGAAGGGATATAATTATTACGTTGTTGGTGTTGATTTAAATTCTGTAATATACCCCGGTATATACCGTATCTCGCCTTGTTCACATTTTCGCCGTCGTCGGCACTAGCAAACTTTTGAGCTGTCGCGGAAAATTCGCTGAATAATGCACGCGTGTTCATATATAGAGAATCTGGAACGAAGTCACTTTGCATATCACTATTATGGACCGAGTTGAAAATTATCAATTTGCACGAGCTTTAGCGAGTGAAAAATTGATAATTTTCAACGACGTTCATAATAGTGATATGAAAAGTGACCGAGTTTGAGATTTTATTTGTCATGTAAACTGTAATTTTGAGATATTTGCCAATAGTTGCTGATGTGACTTTTATCTGATTTCCCATTGTTGATTTTCGTGAAATCGATACCGCCGCTGTGACGCACCACTACTTGATAACAGATACTGAGTGCGCAGCAAAATATAGTGACAAACACAAAATCTGGCGATGTCAGCCGTTAACTACACTTTTCTTTTAAGACTATCGCAGAGCCACGACCATCAATCGATACTTCGCTGCCGACTGATAAACTGCTAAACGATGACATTTTGCGATGATGTTTCATGAATGACAAATCGCAGTAAACAAATAGTAGTAAAACAGTACCGCGTAGTAATTAATCCCTACGCGTCACGCTCACATCAATCGATGTTTTAATTGGTCGATTTAAATGGTTGCGCACCCTACAGCTAATGAAAATACTCCGTTGAATATGGCACGTGCTCATATCGAAAAATATGGAACAGGCTAGAAGGCTTGTTTATATGATAAAATATATTAATTACTCAGTCACGTGAATTCGATGTTGCATTGCTTTACATGGTGTTTGGATTTTATTTAACCAATTTACATATGTTACATTTGGTTTTGTGAATGTTGTATACCCGTCCAAAAATATTCTTGGAGTATTATGTGATGACGTTTTCAGTTCTGGTGTGTTTCGTTGATGGAGAGACAGTAGACAGGTTTCGGAATAATAATTGCACTATGGTTAGTCTTATCCGGTTAATATTGCATGTCTATTTTACTGAGTCTGCAGAAACCAGCGTTCGAAATCCGCAATTATCATAGTCACAGCAACAATGGACCATCTTCAGCGCTGTGCCATAACGTCCACCATGATTTCTGTGGGTTATGACCAGAGTTACTCAGCCGGAGTTATAAGAATCCAGTATCCAATGTTTACCACATCACTATAAAATGTCATACGTCTATTCGGCTATTGATGCAGAAGAAATCGAGGCTGACCAGCATTCTAAGTTAACCGCCAGTCATTTGGAAAATCTGTTTCTGACTAATTGGTTTCAGAATGATAACTCCGTTATATATGATTTGCTGAATCCATTTCATTCCATACCCATTAATCTCGTTCTGTGAGAAAATGATTTCAAAATCTACGATAATCCAAACTCTAATTTTGTCACCAGCAATCATTAACCTTCTTGAATATCTGTGTCTGAATTATAACTTTGATACCGGTTGTCAGATTGAGTTCAAACGTTATAGAGGCACAAGAATAAGTGTTGGGAAGAACTATTTCGACGACTATCTAAAGTTTAATATAATTACCAAACGGCGCTCGCCGGATTAAAAAGCATTTTGCTTACAATCACGTGATCGTGTGAGAGGAGTCGCTATGACTAGTGCTTTTAATGGATGAATCCACGTTTAGCTATGCCCCGCCCATCTCTAGCTAAGATCCGCCAACACTTTGCCCATGGTAGGGGCTACCAAAACCTGAACTTCCTGAATCTCAATTTTCAGAAAACTAGACGGCTAATTTGTTGAATATTTTGAAACTAATTTGACTAGGTAAGGTTTTAAAATATTTAACATAATGCATGGCTATTAAAGTTCTCATCTATTCTTAAAAGATACATAGCCTAGATAAATGTATGACTATTTGTTAATTTATGGACACTTTAACTAACTAGAACTGTAGTCGCCATTTTAGATAGATATTTTCTTTTTAATATATATTTGTTCAATATATTTGTTTTTATTTGCACCATAGGAAATATAGAACTAGTATTGTACTACGCTATGCTTACTATGAGCTCACCTTGAAAGCTAGCAAAAGAATGACTAGCATTAGCGTTACGAGAATGGTTTTATACGAACAATTGCTCACAGACGAAGACGATAGAGTCTGAAATAATGGCGCCCGCAAATATATGTCTATTTTAAACGGCGGCTACAGTCCAAGTTAGTTAAAGTGTCCATAAAGTAACAAATAGTCCTAAATTTAGCTATGATATGTATCTGTTAAGAATAGATGAGAACTTTAAGTAGTAAAGATATACGATTCGTACTCATGACGGACTATTAAGAGTTCCTGACGGACTTAGATACGCCATTCATGGCTTATTTTAATTGTGACGTATTTGATTATGACACCATATATTTAATTAACAGACTGGAGTCCTCTGCCGAATATCTTCTCTCGTTATCATCCACCATTAGCTTTTGCCTCACGTTCATCTTTTCAGAGTTATAGTATTGCTGTTTGTCAGTCATTTTGGGAACCGATTCAACATGGCGCGGATTATTGCTATCGCGTTCTCTTTGGTTGGCGTTGCTGTGTTCTGTCAAACCATACCTCATTATGCCATCAAACCCACATCCACTATTGATAACACCATAAGAGCTACACCGGATCCCGCCACTGCTGGCCTGTGTCATAAGAACATCTCTTCAAATAATGAGGTAATCTGTTATAACACATAGTCCGTTTTATGAAACAATATAATTAATTTATTCTTTGTGGCAATTTAAGCATCCGTTTTGTTGCGTGAAGGTTTAAATATGAGTATCACTTCCTAGACAAAAATCAGAGCAGGCTTAATCCTATTTGAAGCCCAGGGCTAAATACTGTTACTACTACTACTACTACTGCTGCTACTACTACTACTACTGCCGCTGCTGCTACTACTACTACTACTGCTGCTGCTGCTGCTGCTGCTACTACTACTGCTACTGCTTCTGCCGCTGCTGCTGCTGCTGCTGCTGCTGCTGCTGCTGCTGCTGCTGCTACTACTACTACTACTACTACTACTGCACAGTTTAATACACCAGAGCTTCCATTCTAATTGGTTTCAAAATATTTAACAGCTTACGTATATCATAACTGAAAGTGAGAAATTGGGATTAAAGATTTTACGTTCAAACGGTTAAACTGCGATAATTTTGTTTTACTTATTTTTCGGAGCCCCGTGGCTGGAGCCCTATAGCCCTTGTTTAATGTAGCTCCGATAACAATGGTATCCCCATACCCCAAACACAACCCCCCTCCCCACCCCCTACCCCCACACCTACACCCCACTGAGACCACGTGGCCAAAACCCACTTATACTGCGTTGTATGAGAGATATTCACCGTATTTGTCACACACTTAAAGGAATACTATAGTCAACAATTAATTACATTATTGCAGAATATCATAAATCATCAAGTGGCTCCTAAGCCAAAGCGAAATGGTTTTATTCAGCAGATTTTGACTTAGTGCCTTCCAACCTCGTAGAGAACGCTCTTTAATCCATTGAGACCAGTAAAATTCGGCTACTCTAGACGGCGCATGAGAATTCGCTAAACATGGGCGGTGAGAATCCCCCAAAAAGGGGGCATACACTCTTCACAGGTAACGGAGTTAACATCTTGTTAACATCTTGTCCCTTTGAGTATGCTACGTCCTTTTTGTAGACCTAGTATGACAGGACGTACTGTGATAATCCATGTCCTTCCTTTTTCGGAGCATTAGTTTTCACAAAAGTTTACAAAGCACGTTTTGGTGAAACAATTAGCAATTAAACAATTTGGAGACATGTTATTTCTGTTGTTAACTTTTCTAAATGCCTCCCGACTTATTGTACTGCACTGTATCTGACTGCTTAATCCGAGTTATTAAATTATGTATTACAAATAATTATATGTAATAATACTAAATGTCGCGATTCGAAAAAGCTATAACCGGTTACGATGGAGACAACCCCCACGAAGGCTAAATTCAACTGCGAAGATTAGGCAGGTGTCCGTTTCTATTCTTACACTGGAATACTCTCTTTCGTGAAACTCAATTCCAGTCCTCAGGAACAAACCAAACACACTGGCCTGCGCTCGGGAGTTCTTCCATTCCCATTCCCGACCCGGAACTTCATGGGATGATTGTAAAATGGCATAGGCCTACTTAGTGAGAGACCACTGCACTGAAAGGCTTGGAATACTAGGTGCCAATATATACAAAGTTTATAACGGATGGCACTGCACAAAGCTTCTAAGTGCACCGATCGAATATAAGACGGACTGGGTACACAGACGACCAACACGAATCTGAGGGCGCTTTAAGACCCTTGCTGGGACAAGAAACAGTTGCCAAAAAGAAGAGGGACTGATTGCAGCTGAAGGGTGCTTTCAAAGTACTACAGCCGCGGAACACATGATATCATCACCATCATCATACTTAGTGGATGGCTGCAACATCAAGAATATAGCTTCACATCTTCTTATCATTGCCGTTATCCATTTTACAAAAGAGACCACTTCTCCAATTTTCCATATGTACATATCCCCTTAGAATTATTTACACCAAAATATTGTCATAATCACAGTCATCAATCATAGATATTGATATACAAATATATAACTAAAGATTGCACAATCCTTTGCCAAGCGCTAACTAAAGATCGCATCATCCTTTGCAAACCTCTGACTAAAGATCGCACCATCCTTTGCCAACCTCTAACTAAAGATCACAGAATCCTTTCCTAACCTCGGACTAAGGATTGCATCATCATTTGCCAACCTTTAACTAAAGATCGCATCATCATTTTGCCAACCTGTAACTAAATATCACATCATTCTTTGCCAACCTCTGACTAAGGATAGCATCATCCTTTGCCAGCCTCTAACTAAAGATCGCATCATCATTTGCCAACATTTGACTTAAGATCACATCATCCTTTGCCAACATATGACTTAAGATCACACCATCCTTTCCCAACATATGACTTGGGATCGCATCAACCGTTGCCAAAATATAACTAAAGATCGCATCATCCTTTGCCAACCTCTCACTAAATATCGCATCATCCTTTGCCAACCTCTGACTACAGATCTCATCATCCTTTTCCAACCTCTGACTAAAGATCCCATCATCCTTTGCCAACCTCTGACTAAAGATCGCACCATCCTTTGCCAACCTCTGACTAAAGATCCCATCATCCTTTGCCAACCTCTGACTAAAGATCGCATCATCCTTTGCCAACCTCTGACTAAAGATCGCATCATCATTGCCAACATATGACCGCATCAACAAGAGCTACCGATCATACTCCAATCTATTAACAACGAAGTCATCCAACATCAAATGCGCATGCGTCATCTCGAGGCCTTGTCATCTGTATTACATTTTGTGCCATAGAAGAGGCATGCATTATTGACGTTTGGATATAATGGAAAATATTGTTAATGGTACGGTCTGTACATCTTCCTGGAAGATGAAATATGTGCGACACAGAAGCAAATCAGATACGATTAACACACATAATTTCCCAAATACTTATTCTGGTCTCCTGATAACCGGAGTTAAACAGAAACTTTCATAAGCAAACACAAATAAATATGTCAGTCAGCTTGGCAGTGTGGCAATCGGTATATTAAAACACTTAAACGCGTTTTGAGGTACATGCAGGTCAAAACAGACGAGCTGCTTGACGACCCTGTGATTCAGGTCAGAAAAGCTGAGACAAATGCCGATGATCACCGGCATGCATAACTACTACATCTATAAATAAATTTTTTTTTACCGCTATCGTGTAGGCTGAGCACGGTCAGGATATAGGATACAGACATCATTAGAAATGGAATGAAAAGCTTCCACGCATGCTATCGTGATGGGCTGGCTAATCCGCACGCACCAGCCCTTTCCCCCCCTCCCCCCCCCCCCCTTAATATATTGTATAATAAGTACAAATATGTTAAACATGAGTTACATTCCTTTCCTTATGCTAAGCGTTGCACCACATGTGTTTTCTCACTGACGGTCGTCAGCAGCAGATGCTGACAGCTGCCTCTTTAAGAGAAAGACACATTATATGGTGACACGTTTTGCTTAATGTTGGCATTGAATCCATTTAGAGTACGGATGATATGTGAAAACAACAATGGATTAGCTGCCATAGTGACTGGGCATACGAGGAAATGCAGAATTTTATGATCTTCGAGAATACGGCATGATTGAACTGCCGTCTTTGTCAGTTTCCGTCGGATATCTACACGGCAATCATCGAAGGAGCAGGCGCAGTAAATGTCAAAAAGAGCAATGACATTTGTCATGACATAAAGATGAATATCTTTAAATATTGTCACATAGAGACGGGTCCACTCCTTGGCCGATTTATGTTTTTGAGGCGCGTCTGGTAGAGGAATACTCGAAGCCATGACATTTGGTTTAGGAATTGGCCTCGTTCCCAGAGGACCAATGGTGCCATATGGTGTGTAGGTAGCTAATAGGCCGTAATCTATTACAATTCCGCAAAACCACATAATTACCTATAAATAGTGTACATAACCATTGAAGAAACGAAAAATAAATCTAATTCTCTAGTATTACCTTGCCTCGCGAGGTATTATGTACCGTTCAGCTGAGTACCATCATTTGCTGATGTGACGATCAGATACAGGGTGTGTTCCGAGTTGTCCTTCGACTGAGTGAATGTAGCACGGCGAACCCCGCAGGGAATACTGGTGTATGATTCACCAACTTATCGCCAGCTGGGCATGATCCGAAATATCGCCAGGTGGAACAACTGATTCCGAGCCAATTACATACAATTTTCAATTCAATTCAGTTTATTATTTACACTTGCCGTTTGCCATTTCAATTTCATTATCCATTGCCATGAGACCAGGTATCATCCCTCCCGCAGAATGCCGCATTTGACATATATGTCATACTTAAGTACACTTTGTGAACCGGCATCAGAATCACAACCTGCCACAAACGACAATATTAACAGGGGTCGGATAAAGTTAAATGACGTTTTCAACATAATGGAGAAGTATATTTCATTCTGTAATGGTGAGTGGGGTGGGTGGGTGGGTGGGTGGGTGGGTGTGGTTGGCACATATGTTCATTAATCAGATGTATAGGCTACAGATACTTCTCCAAAGAGAAATACACAAGGGAGAATTGGTCGACTAGCGAAGTACGATCCGTCACTCAAGATACCGACATCGTAATCAAATACGTCACACGTTAGCTGACGTCACAATCAAAATGACGTAGAACTAAGTCACGAAAATCGAAAGGGTCCGACACGAATTGTATGTCTTCCATGAATTAAAAATTTAATAAACATATTGTTGAATATTTGGAGACTAATTTGACTCGGAAGTTTTGCTGCTATATTCGGCACCAGTCCAGCGTCAAATAAGTTCTAAAATATTCACCAGCTTACATGCATGGTTGTTTTGTAATTTCGATTCTGTGATTTCATGTTTCAAAGTTTCAAATCGATTCCAACACGCGTAAAATGATATGTTGGCAGAGATTACCTGTGGACGCTAGCAATGGATACATCTTGTGTAGGTCAGCTTCAGCAAGGATAGCCGCAAATTAATGTGGCTTTCAGTTCCACACATATAGTTTCGACTTTGTAATCGATAGTACTGATCCATACTCTGTCATTTTATTGTAAGAATCATGGTTTATATTTTCGTACTTGCTATACTTAAAGGTGCATATTCACAGCCCAACGCCTGGAAATAAAATTGTTTAAAGTGTGTACTTTTAGAGGCTGAAATTGTTGGCATAGATGTATTGAAACAAAATAAATCTTAACATTTGATAATTTCATAAGGTATAAAGTAATATAATTTTTAAGTTGTGAAATTGAATTAGAGACACGAGTCCCTAATTCAACTTCACAACCACTTCCATATCAAGTAACGCTTTAATGGTCAATTCTCCAAACCAGGCCAAAAGAAGACAAGTTTTTCAAAATTTACAATTATAGTGTTCTGTTGTCCTGCCAATGGGCATTCCCCAATAAAAAGTTAATGGTCAAGAAACTTCAGTTTTTCGCTTAGTCAGTGTTCATTTGCAGGCCAAGAGATTATTTTTTAATATTTACCCTCTGGAATGACTGGCTCGGTAACCAAGCCAGTAGGAATGACTGGCTTGGTAACCGAGCCAGTCATTCCAGTGGTAAATTTTCAAAAATAGTCTTCTCTTGGTCTGCTAATGATCATTCCTTAAGGCAGATGCCCTTTTGACCGACTTGACCTTTAAAGGGTTAAGTTGACACCGACAGGGTTAAAGGTGCATAATCACAGCAAAGTGCGTGAAAATAAAACTGTGTACAGGACAATTCCTGGATGATAAAAAAGTGTGTTTTATTTGAAAGAGTATTACATGTTTAATGAAAGTGCGCCACAATAATAACCAGATAGTAATAGCGTAACCAACTATGGCTGGATAAAGTCGGTAAAATTGACAATTTTTCGCACATCGGAGCCATTTTATCGCGTTTAGCGGCGTTAGTCCCGCATCACCGCTTTTGCTATGGCTGAAGGAGTGAGGCCAATGGATGCGTATATATTTTAAGGAAGTATACGTAAATGATAATAGCAAACGAACCATTGAAGCGATTCCAATGATTCTAGGATCTCTAAATAGGTGCCGACCTCGGGATTAATATGATATAATGGATGTTAATATCGGACAAGAGGTTCAAAAGACTGGCATGTATAAAATTGTATTCATCTAAGATACGGTCTGAGAATATGTTACCCATTTTGGTGAAATTCAGCATGAGATGGTTTTGGTCTCGCAGCCTCTATCTTTGCGTATTGCCATTAAATTGGGGTGTGCTTAAAGCTGAAAGAAATGGCTATTTGCCTGATCAATTATAATTTTGCTCACGTGAATATTGCCAGAGATAGCACCAAATGAATTAACATTTTGACATAAAATCTGGGAATTTTCATCGCCGGTCAATATTGCCCGGCAAGCTGTAGTAATTTCAATAATTAAGATATTTTGATGGAATATTTTCCGTTAAGTGATAACATTGTAAAGCTTCGGCACAGTAAATTCTGTCATTGTAGCTGTAATACTCATTCTGATATGGGATGATGGATAGACCGCATCCTGAAATTTTTGTTTGAAATTTTGCTGGCTTAGTTTTTCCCGCAGAGCGTAATTTTTAACCACTAGGCCAATTCTAACATCCTTAGCATTGGATAAATCTTCGAATTTGCAGCTACAGGTAGATATCAGAATTATTACAATCGGTTCTGTGGTTCCGGCAATATTATCATATCATATGTTTTCTTGAAATATATATTTACACTGCCTGCGACACACGCTATAACGGTATCTTGCCTCGGCTGAGTAATTTGACAATACGCAGGGTTCAAGTGTGCCACTTCATTTAACCCTTATCGCATGGCGTAAAATGCATAATTGTCTACTGGTACTTACAGAATTAGTGCCGGGGTACATGCAAATGTTGCTGAAACGTGTTGCTGTCGTGCACAGCAATGACTTACAGCAGCATTGTGGCCAAAATGAACACATTCTTAGAGGATAGAGAAAATGGAATCTATGCTTCAGCGGTCTAAGGGTTAACGATTCCCCGCCGATTTCGAATACCAGAATTACTTGAAAAACTTACTAGTTTAACTGGACAATGTCCTAACGATTACAAATTAGCACATGATAGGCCTCCATGCATATACATATTTACTGTAAGCCGTTGTGCTCGGCAAAGATACCGTTGGTGCGGGGATGACGTCAGGATCTCGTGAAATCTCGCTCTCGTTGCAAGAAAATGGGGCCGCCCAGGATACAAAATAATCCCATGTTTACGATGATATAATTACTCGTATTATTTGTCAATTATTTTTATCTAGGATCCAATATGTTAGTCATATAATAGTCTTTCAAATAAAGTACATTTTCACCAATCCCGGAATTGTCCTTTAACTTGTATACGTTTAGAGGCTTAAATTGTGTACCTCAATGTAATGAAACGAAATAAATCTTAGCATATGATGATTTCATACCGTGCAAATTATTATAATTTTTTACTTGCGAAGTTGAATTAGGGAGTCGTGTTTTCTAATTCAATTTCAGAACTTAAAATGTTATATTAATTTATGCGTAATGAAATCATCATATGCTAATGTTTATTTCATTTTATTTCATCTAGGCCCACGATCTAAGCCCATAAAAGCATACAATTTTGACAATTTTATTTTCAACGATTTTGCTGTGAATATACACCTTTAATGCCCATTATGGCATAATGATTTAAATCAAAGAACGCGCAATCTTCATCCCTGTCGTCATCATCATCATGGAGAAAGTAAGCAAATCGTGATGAATGGGAGTCCTCGAGCAGGAGTGAGGTGTGGCCAAATAGCTGAGGGTGCTTCCTTGACACAGCTGGATCGGCCCACTTATAGTTCTGAATAACTACTGATTGGCATGTGATAGTTTGATGAAGGAAGATTGTCCAGGAAATGGCTTCTCAGAGCATCCTATTTCCATAAATTTGATATTAATTCACACTAGTGACGAGTGGCGGTGGTGGTGGTCGTCGTGGTGGTGGTCATTGTGGTCGTCGTCGCGGTGGTCGTCGTGACGGTGATGATGATATAGGCATGTTGTTGTTTGCATACAGTTACCCGGATCAGACGATGAGAGCACTGGTACTACGATTAACACTATGGCAGCATATGGGGTGTTCTTAGCAGCGACAATAATGATGGGAGCCTGTGCAGCGCCATATTACAGCATAGGCTTTACCTATATCGAGAAGAATACAGAAAGTGCGCTGACCGGCAGATACCTCGGTGAGTGTATAACCAGCGCAGATCCGCACGCGTAAAACTCACAATGTTCTTTAGAAATAATGGAATCTGATAGATGAACACACGAGGTAGAATTCTAACTAAGTTGGATCCATGGAGATATTTAATGGCGGCATTAGCATGTTTTAAATCTGAAATTGACATGTTTGTTTTTTCACAATGATATATGGATGATACCATTTTAATGATAGCATCATAATATAATGGACAATGGCCCTTTCCAGTTTATCCATCCATCATATGACGTCATAATCAACTACGTGGCGTGTACGATGACGTCATAATCAATTACAGCATGACTGATTCGATTTAGTCCGTCTTAAACGCGTAATAGTCCGACACGTTGTACGAGTTGTATGTCTTTACTATTTAATAAACATTATGTCGTATATTTTGAGACTAATTTGACTGGGCACTCTTGCTGCCATAGGCAGCAACAGCACCCACTCAAATTAGTTTCAAAATATTTAACAGCTTACCTGTATAATTTTCTGGAAATTGATGGTCAGAGAATTCAGGGCTTAGCTAGAGATGGGCAGGTCATAGCGAAAACTGGAAAGTGCGTGCCTAAATACATTTTATTAATTAACTCTTCAAGTGGATGCCGTACAAAGACATCGCATATAATGGGCTATATATTCGCCATTAAGTAAAAGTACTGTTTCTATTCTACAGGTTGGGCGAATAGTGGCTGGGCATTCGGGCCGATGGCTGGACTGTTTATAGCTGCCTGGTGCGCAACATTAGATGTAGATTTGGGAGGTAATATTCACAGAATATAAGATATATTCATAGAAGCTTACGTATTGTTGTTAGCATGCTTTCTGATTTCAATGAAATGCATTATTGATTGCCTATGTTCTAGGACATAGTCTATTAAGGAAAATAATGAACAGCATTATATATTTTATATACGTGGGTGGATGGAGAACTGTCGCCCGTCCTATTAACCCATTTCAGACCCTGTATTCCGTGCACGTGGTGACAGGTAGACAGATAGATAAGGTCTGTGGTTTCATTTAGCAGATCACGTGGAACAGGAACTGTATTTGTATCAACAGTCTGGCGGCTGTGTACGATATGACGTCATTCGATCATACACGGGTTAGCAAACCACCAACCGATGCCCAAGGCGATCGTCATAATGCGGGACACATGACAGTATTCCTTTAAACATTTTAGCCCGAAATAACAAAACACAAACATCATTTACATAGTAATGTATTTTCTGTTGAATATTTTGAATAGACTGTGTGATCTTGTGGCAGCAACAGTTTCGTTTCATAATCCTCAACAGCTTACCTTACATTGCAATAGAAATTCTGAGAAGTCGGTGGGCAAACAGTTAATGTATTTCCTACATGGGTGGATTGCATTACAGGTCTACAGGTAATAGCCTCAAGCAACGCCCATGATTCAGAAGTAACGACATGTATTATGTAGGATGCCAACTATTAATAATTATTCATACATTGACTGCTATGTAATGGACATTTCCTATTTTAGCTATGCCCCGCCCATCTCTAGCTGAGCTCCACCCACACTTCATCCGTGCTGTGATCGATCAATCCCTGAACTCCCTGACTATCAAATTTTCAGAAAACTATGCAAGTAAGCTGTTGAATATTTTGAAACTAATTTGACTGGGTGGTGTTGCTGCCAATGGCAGCAACATCGCCCTGTCGAATTTGTTTCAAAATATTCAACAACATGTTTATTAAATAGTAATGACATACAATTCATTACTACTTTTTAAAGCGTTTAAGACGGACTAAATCGAATCATTCATAACGTAATGATTATGATGTCAGCCTACACGTCATGTAGTTGATTACGACGTCATATGATTGACTGAGGAAATGGATTAATGAATTGTTTTGTTCACAATGCTCTGTCAGATACGATCCTAACTCCAGAGAATCCGGCCTGGATCGGTGCCTGGTGGCTGGGTCTTGTGGTCATCTCAGCATGCCAGCTCCTTGTGGCACCGTTGCTATGCTGCTTCCCAAAACGTCTCCCTGTGAAAGACGATCAAATAGAAATAATAGTATGTTCTATAGTATTTATATCTGTATTCAAACTATCTGCGAAATAGCTTTAAGATATGTGATGTGAGATAGGGTTAGCACCGTATACAATGGAGAATTCCAGTTTTAGCTATGTCCCGCCCATCCATAGCTTAGCTCCACGCACGCTTTGTCAGTGTTGAGATCAATCGATCCCTATGCTCTATGAATTTCAATTTCCAGAAAACTATACAGGTAAGCTGTTGAATATTTGAAACTATTTGACTGGGTACTGATTCTGCCTAAAGTTTTAAAATATTCAACAGTATGTTTATTAAATAGTAAAGACATACAATTCTTACAACAACGCTTAGTCCGTCATCAAATATGCGTTCGTGACGAACTTATCTACGTCATTTATGATGTAATTGATTATGACGTCAGCTTACGCGTCACTTGATTGATTATGATATCATATGACTGATGGATAAACTGGAATCCTCTATTGTGGCTTTATACTGCTTACGCCTACACTAGCTTAAGCCGCGTTTACTTGGCAAGCGGAATGTAGAAAGCGGGTTGCGGAAACGGAACGCGGAATATACTTCAGATCGCTCTTTGCTATTTTCCTTTATCCATTTACCTGCACGCGGTAAGCGGAACCCGGAACGGCGGGATGCGGAAAAACCGATCGCTCGGTGTAGCGATTTTTCCGGACGGAAAAGATTCCGTTGTGGGATAGAGCGCATGTAACCTAGCAACGAACGGGTAATCCAAGTAGTTAAAGCTGATGCATCGTCTAAAATTATAAGAACTAATTTGTCGAAAAAATTAGGAAATCAGTAATATTATAAGTGCATGTTGCTAGATTAGGCCAATGTATCATTTTGAATCTAGTCGTCAGTATCCGCCCATTTTGGATCTACATCTCTCGCCTCCGTACAGAAACAATTTGTAATGGTCTCAGTTGAAAGCTGGATACCAAAGCATAAAAAATTTGTTGTCGCTTTTGAAAGAGATTTGATAGAAATATCGCAATATCACCAATAAAAATGCAATAAAATAACGCAATAATACCGTGTGCAGGTAAATGGTACACGCGATATTTTACCCGCATTCCGCATTCCCGCTTTCCCTTATGCGTTCCGCATTCCGCACCACGCGTGCCAGGTAAACGCAGCTTTATACTTATTCTGGTCTGTGTATTAGACATTTTTACAAACAATATTTGTTACCATTATATTATACTCGCATATGCTCGTTGTTCAGATTTTCGTATTTTGTATGTCTGTGATAGCCTATGTAAGAGAGAAATGTGCAATTGGACAAATGAAGTAATAGTTTAAGGATGTGTGCATTAAATAACTTGAGATCAATGAAGGTGGCCTATGACTGAAATTCTGGGAATTCAGAGTTCAACTGGATAATATATTTCTCTTAAAATCAATACTGTCATACGCTTTCATGCATCATTGTTACACGTTGTTTAACTCATTTTAGGCGGGAGAATTATCAAACTCTAAAGTTTCACCGATCGAGGATAAAGTTGATACATCTACTAAGACGTCACCATCAAAGAAAAAAGACAACGCTGAACTTACAGAAGAGGAGATGAGGAATCTGTATGGCTTTAAAGGCAAGATCGCGAGATAATTTATTACTAAATACTATTAGTTACACCAGTGTTTTGACGTGGGTAGAGGCTGTTACCACACGCGCAAACGTTGTATCTCCCGAGCGTAGCGAGGGGGCTACATTTTATATTTCCCGAGCGGAGCTAGGGAAATATAATTGTTTGCGCGTGTGGTAACAGCCTGTACCCCCGTAAAAACGCTGGTGTAACGAATGTATTACCCCTCAGACGTCGAAGATAGAGATTTTATCATAATATAGGCCTAAAAACGGCGAATTAATTATCGATCGCAATCTTGTATATTTCTTCGTGACGTGATAATAATGATCCGTGTGACGAGCGTGGTACATACGGAAATCAACATACCGAGGTGAAATGGATTACTCACAGAATTAATTGTAGAAGTAATTAGTCTTTGGTAAGCCCATACCGAAGTATGATGTCTTCTTCTTTTCGTTCGCTGATCATACCGCCAGTCCTGTAAGTGACTATCGACATGATCATAAGCGTTAAGTGCGTGTATCCATGGTTTATTAGAGTGCGCCGTGCGGCCTCTAACCTCCGTCTTCAGCACTGGAGGTTTCTGTCAGGGTTACCTCACCCTTACCTCCGTTAGTCGCCTCTTACGACACACAGAGGCTACGGAAGGTGTATTCTAAGCGCCACCTACAGGACAAAAGTATGATGTTATTCTGGATTAACTCTCTAGCGTGTTTTTGGTGTACAGCCAAGGCAAAAAGTGTTAATTTCACTCTTGCAGAACTAGCCTAGAGATGTCTAATTCAATAATTGCTTATCTAATTATATTGTCACTTTATGATAAAATCTCTATTTTCGACGTCTGAGGGGTAATAAATTCGTTACACCAGTGTTTTGACGGGTGTACAGGCTGTTACCACACGCGCAAACAATTATATTTCCCTCACTACGCTCGGGAAATATAAAATGTACCCCCTCGCTACCCTCGGCAGATACAACGTTTGCGCGTGTGGTAACTGGTGTAACTAATAATCTCATCTCAAATGTTATATTGTACTGATGAATCTAAAAATAGAAGCGCGGTTTCATGCGGAGAATACGTCTCTAACTTAATAAACAACCATCTTGTTACGTCATTGCAAAGACTGGAGCGTTGTTATGCCTCAACCGCGGTGACCAGACAGTCGGGGATCCAGTCTATCTCTTTAGTGAGACTGTACGTGTACCAGTGTGGATTATCTTGTTTTTTATATCATTTCATACCACTAGCTTGATATAGATTTTAAAATCGCCTCGATCCATCCAATGGAGGAAGCCAGTTTTAGCTATGTCACGCCCAGCCCAGTCAAATTAGTTTCAAAATATTCAACATAATGTTTATTAAATAGTAAAGACATACAATTCGTACAACAACACTTAGTCCGTCTTCAAATATGCGTTCGTGACGTACTTATCTACGTCATTCATGATATCAATTATTCTGACGTCATCCTACACGTCGCGTGGTTGATTATGACGTCATATGATGGATGGATAAACTGGAAAGGTTCATTGACTATGACATAAACCACTTGATTGAAATATCGGATCACATATTGACAACACTTCACTTGGCAGAAAATGTTCGTAATTTAGGACTACACTCCATGGCGTGATTTAAATCCGTTAAAGATTTATGCTAGAGATACGTGTAGCTGATCTGACAGATGTCTCGGTTGGCATTTAGTATCAAATGAATCTTTCCAGTTTATCCATCCATCATATGACGTCACAATCAATGACATCGTGAATGACGTAGATAAGTACATCACGAACGCATAATTGAAGACGGACTATGCATTGCTGTACTAATTGTATGTCTTTACTATTTAATAAACATTCTATTGAATATTTTGAAACCAATTTGACTGGGCGATGTAGCTGCCATAGGCAGCACGCAGTCAAATAAGTTTCAAAATATTCAACAGCTTGCCTGTATAGTTTTCTGGAAATTGATAGTTCGAGGATCGATCGATGCCAACACGAGCGAAGTGTGGATGGAGCTTAACTAGGGATGGGTGGGGCATGGCTAAAAATGGAAAGGTTACACGAGCTTAGTAATAATCCATTAGTAAGATCGAGATTTAGCAAACATCAGTAAGATCGAGATTTAGAGAGTTCTAATTGAACAATTGAACTTGCCAAACGAAATGACAAGTGTGAGATTCTGTTTATCACATAGACTATCATTTCTAATTTCTACGCCGAATCTAGCTATTTTCCAGCGATTAGTGTACATTATATATGCGGTATCTCTCTACCGCCTCACTACTGCGAGGTCTGACAAATGCACAGCAAAATATATTGACAAACACAACTTCTTATTATCTCAGGTGGTAAATTATTTTTAAATTGATCTTTTATTTTAATTTCAAGCATCAAACTCTTTCATTCTAAAACATCTTAACAGTATTTAGCAAAATAACGTTACAAGGGGCATTGTTACGTCGTCCGCGCAATGCATCAACCGGCGCGGTAATATATTGGACATTTCTAGTTCATCCATCAATCATATGACGTCATAATCAACTACGTGACATGTAGGATGACCTCGTAATCAATTACAACATGAATGACTCGATTTAGTCCGGCTTTAGTCCGACACGTTGTACGAATTAACCGGTATAGTTTTCTGGAAATTGCAATTCAGAGAGTGCGGCGATCAATTGATCCCAACACGAGAGAGGTGTGGGTGGAGCTTAGCTAGAGATGGGCGGGGCATAGCTAAAATTGGAAAGGACGATTGCTCGGAGCTTACGTCATTAGCGCGCGACTTTATTGCACTAGTTGGAGATGAAATGATATGTAATGGTTTAATTAATGTTATGCTTTTCGCGCGCAAGTGATTGATAGCTTGACGCGAGAAGCGACTTTATGACTTTTCGCTTGCAAGCGCAAGTGATTTATTTATTTTTGCGATGAGCTTTCCTGCCTTTGCAAACAGCTTTTTATGTCTTTTTACGAGATGCACACAATATTCGACTATATAAGGCCCAATTATTTGAGAGAAGCAGGCTGATTCTAATTCTCGTTCGTCATGCACTGGTTTTGAAAGTTATTTGATGGTTTGTCTTTTCCAGTATGTAGTGTAAATAGAGTTTGTTGAACACCCTACCATAGGTGCTTAAAGCAGTTTCAGTTTTACAGTTGTTGTTCTGTTTGAATGAAATTCTCCCCCCCCCAAGCCTGAATTTAGTTCTCCACAATACTTCCTTCGTTGGAAATTGTTGCCTACTAAGATTTAGCTGCATATATTATTTTATTGTAGGCAAATTCCTTTTACTTCCGAATTGGAAGGGTGACTTACATGTAATTGTGTTATTAATAATTAATAACACACAGCCTAGCCTTTCTAGGATGATCAAGTAGAAAGGAGTGGTCACACGAAACAGTTGGCTTCTTCATTAAGTAAATACATGTGGGTTTTCATGACAAAATACCATTCACACACATTGCTACTAATCATAACAACGTTTTATAAGAAACGCTGGGTTGTAAAATTACTACGCATTGTACACGTATGATTGTCGTCCAAAGTGCATCTGAAGTAGAAGGATCATTTGCATATAATCCTACGCTGGTACCACAGCAAGAATGGTCTTTACATGCTATTTCAAAGCAGGCTATAGGGACATATGTTTGATTGAAACAAGAGCAGTGTCCACCAAAATACCAGTTTGCTTTAAAACACAGTGTTTATTAGAGGTCAAGTAGCCACAAAGCATAGACAATGTGTGTGTCCTTTCATAGTTGCTCCCAGAAAGGAAACTTATTTAAACACTGAAAGTTACATTCAGCCAGTCCCGGCATGGTCAGCATTTAACAGTGAAGTGTCAACTCATACATTAACACAGTTTGCCATTGGTCATTGTCTGGTGATTGAGGCATAGCCTAGATATCTCAATGGTGTCTACACCATATTTGATATAGCATGTTGTAGCACAACGAAGATAGCCAAATACATGCGATTCTTATACTTGATAAGGGTATATACTCTAAGATAATGGACATAACAAGCATAAATCTGAAGAGTTTACTAATGTTATCCTTCGTATTGGCGGATTTCATATCATGTTGGCTTTTCTGGCTGTAATTGATAAGTGCATGTAGTCCTCTGGATATCCTTGTAGAGAATGGAGCGTTTGTTGCAGTATATATTGCTTGAATAATGAGGGGGCAGTATTCGTATTCCAACAGAACTATCTCTGCTCACACGCTGGTTACTGAAGCATAGCAGAGAATATTACCGGTACTTGACGATGTACCAACATATCCAGATAGACACCGTAAACTCCAATTGCAAGTCAAAGGGTTTCGTAAGGCATTAGCAAGAATAATGATAGAATACCTGAATTTGTTGACACACTGCATGCCAAATCAGTTTAATTCCTACAAGAACTGGACGCGTTCAGAAAAAAGGGCTGCGAAGAAACAAGTCTTCAAATCCTGGAATGAGTATTTAGTGATGGTCGAAATTCTTCTCGCATTCATACGAGCTGAAAGATCATGGAAATCAACTCCACAAAGATGCGTTTTCTAAGTTGTTATCTCATTTCTACTGATATGATATATCCAATTATTCAAAATATGAGACTGTATATCTGGCTCAGATGGAAAAGTTGTTGACGCAAACTCCAGAAATCCATGAACAGTTCATGAAGATGAATCGAGACTCAAAAAAATATCTGGCTGGATCATAGGCTTCTCGAAATCTGCTGAAGCAGTCCACAGATTAATACAAACTGCTAACATACAACATGGTTGCGATTTGACCTGATACCCAAACCCATAGAGCTATGCTCAGTTCATATTGCCAAGGATCAGCAGGATGATCGAAATATATCAGCACAGATTCTAGATTGTCAACCCTTTTCCCACCAATTTCCTTTCAAATCTTAAGTTAGGAAGTCGCAACTAGTGAGATAGATCATCCTATGAACAACGCAGTGACAATATGATAGAAGTGTTTGAATTATGTCATCTGTTCTCGATTGAATGTTGATGAAGGATTCTACAGTATGCGCAAGAAGAAAATAGGTATAAAGTCTGATATATTCCATCTTACCTCTGACAGAATCAATGTCATTTGGGATAGGTATGATCACAGTAATGTAATTAATGAAAAACACACGCTGTGATGTGGAAATACAGAAATGACTATAAAATTGGTAGGCCATCAATACCTTTGCGAAAGCAGTGGGGCAAGTTTATTAGTCATTCCAATAATAAGGCATCATTGGCGATTTTCCTCCTAATTGGCTATGGATATCCCCACGTTCAACACTTGCACCAATCTTATGATGAAAACAGGTTGCAGCAGACATTACGCTTCTGACTGCACGTCGATTGCAGCCACCGGTGGACCAAATACAGTATCTCACTTAGCATGTTCGCATGAAGAAGTTAATACACGGATTCTCTTCCATGCACATTATGCCATCAATGACGAGTGTACCAGCAAAACAATTGATAGTCCTGACATAGATGTGCTGATCATCTTCCACGGAATCCGCGAGTTTCAAATGGGAGTTTGGAGCAGATGACACTCCATTGGTATGAACTGTATTGTGACGTCCGCTGGTCCTGCTGTCACCAATACATTTCTCGGTATGCACATTATCATGAGGTGTGATACAACATCGAGCTCTTGTGGAACAGACAATGTAATCAGCCGCCAAACACTTAAAACGTTCCACTCTTTACTCATTCGATTAGGTGAACCAGTTGAACCAACTGATGACATTCTTAAGAATGCAAACCAGTTTAATGTGCACTGTTACTCCAAAGCTTCTACTGCCATACCTATTAACAGACTGCAGTACTTAGTTTTTGAAGACTTAGAAACATAATATGAAGCTAAACTCCTTCACATGTAGAGAGCTACCTATTCAAGAGAGCATTAGAAGGTTTACCGACCAATAATCTGACCATACCATCACTGGAAATCATGGATGAGTAACCGACTGTTGTCCAGCTTTGACAAAGGGTCTTTATGCACTGAAAAAGCTTCGTGAACTACAAACCTATTTGTCTAAAAGCTAAAGTGCGCTTCTCCCACACATACTGAGAGCTAATTATCCAAATAGCGATTTGGAAGAGAGCATTAGACGATTTACCGCTCATACCATCACTGAAATATCTAATTAGAGATGGGACACCGACTGTTGTCCAGTTTTTGCAAAGCGTCTTTACGCACTGAAACAGCTTCTCGCACTACATACAAGCGTACAAGTGAAAGAGCGGTTGTACAGCATAATGAAATAGCTGGAAAATGATTTTCAGTACATAGCAGCATGTGGAAGTGGTCCAGTGACATGTAGCCATGTTGAAGTTCGTGAAGATTAAGTGTGACTTTGTCCTGTTCATATTCACAATCAATATTGTAATCTGTTTGCAAGATGGAGGTATGAATTATTCTATGTCACAGAGTTGATGGAATCAAACTGTTATGTCAGTTTATAATATGTGTAGGCGTACATATATTTACATGATACCTCATCTATAATCGGTTTTACATCGTTCCATGTTGCTTCATTTTCTCGAATAAGCCTGGATTACTATTAACCGTTTATGGAAGCCCTATACGTACTCTCATTATTTCACTCAATTAATAGTCCTGTTCTCTATGGTATTTTATAGCTTTCCTTGGTCGCAACGGTATAAGCAGATCGAAGATATAGTAATTTTATGCGAAATAAGGCAGTTTACCATATTTTGAAACTAATCGTCCATTTTAGGGATAAAACGTGACATTCTTGAGATACAACTGAGTAAATCAAGGCTAGAAAGCAAATTTTACATATGTCACCAGTTTACTAAACAGAATCTACTTTCTTGACCAGAAGCCCCAGAAAAGAACTAGATCCCAATTTTGCCTCCGTGCGTTTTGAAGAAACGCTTTTTTGGCAGACACTTTGAACTCTGGTGATATTTTTTAATTTTATGTGTGAACAAAAATGAAATGGAACGTATCAATGTATATTTGGTCAAGTCAATTTTTCATTCATTCATGCATTCATTCATTCATTCATTCATCCACTCACTCACTCACTCACTCACTCACTCACTCACTCACTCACTCACTCACTCACTCACTCACTCACTCACTCACTCACTCACTCACTCACTCACTCACTCACTCACTCACTCACTCACTCACTCACTCACTCACTCACTCACTCACTCACTCACTCACTCACTCACTCACTCACTCACTCACTCACTCACTCACTCACTCACTCACTCACTCACTCACTCACTCACTCACTCACTCACTCACTCACTCACTCACTCACTCACTCACTCACTCACTCACTCACTCACTCACTCACTCACTCACTCACTCACTCACTCACTCACTCACTCACTCACTCACTCACTCACTCACTCACTCACTCACTCACTCACTCACTCACTCACTCACTCACTCACTCACTCACTCACTCACTCACTCACTCACTCACTCACTCACTCACTCACTCACTCACTCACTCACTCACTCACTCACTCACTCACTCACTCACTCACTCACTCACTCACTCACTCACTCACTCACTCACTCACTCACTCACTCACTCACTCACTCACTCACTCACTCACTCACTCACTCACTCACTCACTCACTCACTCACTCACTCACTCACTCACTCACTCACTCACTCACTCACTCACTCACTCACTCACTCACTCACTCACTCACTCACTCACTCACTCACTCACTCACTCACTCACTCACTCACTCACTCACTCACTCACTCACTCACTCACTCACTCACTCACTCACTCACTCACTCACTCACTCACTCACTCACTCACTCACTCACTCACTCACTCACTCACTCACTCACTCACTCACTCACTCACTCACTCACTCACTCACTCACTCACTCACTCACTCACTCACTCACTCACTCACTCACTCACTCACTCACTCACTCACTCACTCACTCACTCACTCACTCACTCACTCCCACCCACTCACTCACTCATGATATGTAAGATCATGCTGGAAATATGAGTCTTGAATACCTGCTAATGAATGGACTAAAGCATAATATTAATCCTTGAATGGGGGAGGGGTAGGAGTCAAAGAAATTGTGTTATATCACATTCAGATAGTAGTGTTTCATAGCTTCTTTTATTATATCATAGAATATATTAGCCTATGTTTTGATGCATAATAATGCTGTGTTAATTATACAAGATTTGAGAAAATGGAAATGGTATGGTGTCACAAAGTTAAAGCGGCATTCTACGGAGCATTTAATTTGAACTAAAATTAAGATTTTTCTCAAAATTTCACTTTTTATTTCATTTAATATGTGCTGCCCTCATCAAGGATATTTACCAGCATAAAGCAGATACAAATCTAAAGGAAAATCGAGAAATTCTCTGAGAAAATCTTAGTTTTTTACGATTTCAATCCTATTTTCATGTCGGTTGCTACACATTCTTTGTTAATAATTCTGCGTAAGACCTAATTCACCTTTCCAGAGTATCCATCCATCGTCTGACTTCGTATGACGTCATAATCAGCTCAGCGCGTGTATGATGACGTCACAATCACTACGTCACAAAGGGTTCCATATGGACAGTCATCAAACCTCAAATACTCCGACGCGTTGTATGAATTGTTTGTTTTTGGAATTCTTTGCTATTTAATAAACATGATGGTGAATATTTTGAAAGTAATTTGACTGGGCGCTGTTGCTGCTTATCTGTGTAGTTTTTTTGAAATTGATAGTCAGGGTGTTCAGAGATCGATCGATGCCAATAAGAGCGGTGTGTGGGTTGAGCTTAGCTAGAGATGGGCGGGGCATAGCTAAAACCGGAAAGGTCCATTGGCCACAGGCGTTTTTTAATGTGTCAAAGTGTCTAGTGTCATGGTCTGAGTTCAGAAATTTGTCGCCAGGGGTGGACCACGAAAATGTAAATAAGCCCTTTTTATCATCTGGCTACTGGACTATTAATGTCAGAATTTCATTTATATTTTACAGTTTGTGTTTTCATCCAGGTTTGCTGAGGTCTTTACTTGGTTTGTTCAAGAACCCGGTCTACATGTGCCTCATTTTTGGATTTGCTATTTCAAATCTGTACACTGGTGGATTCCTGGTCTTTATTCCCAAATATACTCAAGAGCAGTTTTCTATGTCGGCACCAAGGGCCATTATAATTACAGGTTTGTGTTCACTTCCATTAGTCCACACGCACGCACGCACGCACGCACATACGCACGCACACACGTACGTACCCACGCACGCACGCTCACATGCGCACGCTCACGCACGCACGCACGTACGCACGAGCGCAGACACACACGCGCACACACGGTTGTACATACGTACCCACGCAAGCAGGCGAACACTCGCATACGCACGCACGCACACCCATGCGCAATAACTGTTTATATTTATTCCGCAGCGCTGATCAGTGGTATCGGAACTGGAGTGTCTGGGATACTTGGTGGGCAGATCATGTCCTGGCTAAAGCTGTCTGTCAGAGGCCTATTCCTCATGATAATTATTCTTAGTGCTCTGCTTGTTGCTAGCTCTATGGCAACCGTCTTTCTTGGATGTGAGAATCTAGCAATCGACGGTGTGTCAAACGCACACAGGTAATAATCAGCGACAATCACGAACAACAATGTCACAGATTTTAAGAATTCGAAAACTAATTAAAAATGTAATACATATTGATCTGTTGAACCTTTTGACACTATTTTGAGAGGGAACTGTTGCTGCATATGGTAGAAATGTTGCTGCCTTTTTCCGTGTCAAATTGTGTTTCACTTTGACCTTTGTATGTTCAAGTGTCTCGGTCCTCTAAGAAGCTGATATTTCAAAACCTAAAATAACTAAATATATTCGTAGTGACAACTCAAGTGGTAAATATAGAGAACACAGCCAGTATAAAGGAACGGACAGTATCTATAAACAGAAGGCAATAAATTGCACATATCCGCCATCACAACGATTATGTGGCTACGAATAATATGTCGTCTGATAGCCCCTGTCTAGCTAGTGATATGTACAATTAAATATCACACAGTCATAGTCATCAGTAGTTCATCTACTGACTTCATGCGTTCTATCATTGCTGGATAAACTCCAGGCTAAGCTACACAACAATGATAGCATTCCTAAGCGCGTGAATCCGTGGATGCAACCGGTTAATCAGTTCATCACAATGGAGGGATCCAGTCTGTCCCTCAAGGAGCTGACCCCATAATCAAAATAGGTTCGTTGTTAGTAAAGGTCAGACAGTAACAGTCTTGATTGCACGTCGTTGAAGAATTTACTATGTAATAAACATTTTGTTGAATATTTTGAAACTAATTTGACAGGGAGCTATTGCTGCCATAGTTACCCTGAAACTGAGATTGAAATCGATTCAAATACGTGTGAAATTTGGGTGCAGAGTAGCTAGAAAAGTATCTCTCAATAGAGGAATCCAGTTTTAGCTATTCACAACTTATCTCTAGCTAAGCTCCACCCACGCTTTGCGGTATTGGGCTTTATCAATTCCTGCACTCCAGGAATCATAATTTCCAGAACACTATACATATAAGCTGTTGAATATTTTGAAACAAATTTGACAGGGTGCTTTTAGCAGCAGCATCGTCCAGTGAAATTAGTTTCAAAATATTCAACAGCATGGTTATTAAATAGTATGTAGGCTTATATATGATTACTGTATTCTGCGGCTGTAGTATTAGAAACATCCTAGAGCAGCAATCAGTCCTTCTCTACTTTTGCCTACTGAGTGTACCAATGCCTGCTTTCTTGAGGTCACCTCGTAGCACACTTTTATGCAATGACGTCCTCTCCTGGCTTTATATTTGTTGACTCAGAGTAGGGCGAATTCCAAGGCTCTCTGAGCTGGTGTGTCTTCTGACATCCTTAGCACATGGCCAAACATGGATCATTTTTGCTGGGAGACTTTTACAGACAGCGGAGACGTATTACGCATCTTGCATAGTGCATCATTGGAAATCATGCTGTCTGGCCATCGGTGTCCAGTGATGGTGCGTAGGTGTTTGCAGTGGCAGTCATCGGGTTTGTCTAGAGCGGCCATTGGAGCTGCCCAGCTGTTACAGTTATACAGTATCAAGGATGCGCAGGTTGCATTGCATAAACGTTGTCTTCTTATAAAGAGCATCTTTGATCTACGAATCCATAGCTTCCAGAAGGACTGGAAAGCCATGTTCCCCATGACGCAGCGTGCAATAATGTTAGCAGTACTGCAAAGCAGTGAGCCCGGTATTTTACTTTTCGTCCATGGTTCACCGCCACGAATTGGATCGTCATTTTCTTTGGTGTCTTGCTGTGTAGATAGGTATATGTGGGTGAACTCTGCTTTGGACTTATGTCAGGTGATTTATGTGAGCATCTTGGGCATGGGTAGAGCGATAAGGTTGCCTTGGCCTACAGCGATGATGGGAAGCTGGTGCATAAAAGCTGAATTGATTAGGTGCGCGATCGGTTTTGAGATAATGTCACTTGCAGTGATTTCATCTGCAAGGGAGTCTGCTTATTGATGTTGAGGTCTCCTTCGTAAGATGACTTAGGGAAACTAAGTCATCTAGGATTGCGAACTGAGTCAACTCTGAGTATTAGTGTAGTGATTATTACTATTAAATAGGAAAGACATATACTTCGTATAACAACGCTTAGTCCGTCATAAATTATGTGTTCATAACGAACTTAGCTATGTGTTTCATGACGTAATTGATTATGACGTAAGCCTACACGTCACGTAGTTGATTATTACGTCATATGATTTACTGAGAAACTGGAATCATCCATTCATCCTGTAGAGTAAGCTAGTCGTCTTTCCGCCATTTGATATTTGATATTGAAATGGTTGAAAATAGGTTTTCATTGCAACAATTATGTATAGTTTTGTATATATTTTGTGCATGATTTGTAAATTTTGTAAATATAATTCTAATTAGTTCATATAGTTATTTGGCGAGGGCCTCTGGGAGATCAGGGCATTGCTCTGAAGATTTACCCTCGATAAATAAAGATTCTTATCTTATCTTATCTTATATATGTGCGCTGATGTTGTAATGCTCTGGCGACGACATGTTGTCAGCTATATATGTGTGCTGTTGTTTAAGTGATCTGGTGATGGCATGTTGCCAGCTATATATGTGTGCTGTTGTTATAGTGATCTGGAGAGTAGCTGTAACCGTGACTGTGGCTGTGACCAGAGTCTCTACTCGCCTGTATGTGATGACGGAGTAACATACTTCACATCATGTCATGCTGGCTGTGTGGAGCAGAATGTTACACAAGGAGAGAATGTGCATGGCGTATGTATCAACAAAACACTGACATTTTTTTAATAACCTTTTTGTCATTAACATCAAACTTACAGTAGGAGTAATGTTAAAGGAACAATTAATACATTGTACACCAAATATGCTTAAAATTACATTATTGAAATGGTTCACTTTTAGAATGTTAAATCATGTGCTTCTATGTAATGATTCAAAGTATGTTTTCACTTTGAATTATTTTATTCTAACGAGATTAATATGATTTCTAGTTTTGAAATATAGATTTAATTTATATGAAGTATATGAGTAAAAATTAAATCATATAGAGGTTCATTCCGCAGAGGTTTACGATATTAGTAATGCGGTTGAGGGGGTGGGTTGGGTTTTTGGGTGTGAAGGGGCGTGGTCTGGGCATAAGATTTGGTAAAATGAAAACGATTTTGATGTTTTGGTATTTTGGTTTCAACGGGTTAACACAATAGGACACCCTGTTGTCTGATGCGCAATGGGCCTTTCCAGTTATTCTTCCTCTCATTAGATGTCATGATCAGCTTTCTCCGGATCATGACTAAAGCTTGGAAATCATGTTTCACTGTAACATCCGTTGTTGTTTTGAGATTTGAGTCAAGTTGGAACAAAAATTTTTAGGTGACGCTCCGGATACACACACACGCCATCCCATTGCACGTACGCGCATTCGCGCGCACACCCGCACACCCGCACGCAGACTCTCACAGAGAGCTGATGTACTATAATGTTTGAGACACAATGATTGCTACTTTACTTCAGATGTTTTGGAGCTGTAGTTGTACCGCGAGTGGTACAGCCACACCTGGAGCCTGTCCAACTGGTTGTACCATGCTCATCCCAGCATGTGTACTCATCATCTGTGTGTTCCTGGGCAATGGGGCTATATTTCCCGCTATGTATCTACTTCTCATGAGGTAAGGCTGGTATTTTGTATTAAAGAGTAGTAGATTGTCGAATATAACGTGATATTGACATGGTATTTGTCGTCGTCGTCGTCATCGTCGTCGTCGTTGCTGTTGTTGTTGTTGTTGTTGTTGTTGTTGTTGTTGTTGTTGTTTTTTACGTTGTCGTTGTGTTTTCGACGGCATCGGCGTCGTCGTCACCGCCGCGGCGGTCGCCGCCACCACCGCCGTGGCACAAATAATTGTTTGAACAACAACAACGACAACGACGATGACGACTATTACGACGATGAGAACAACAACCGTATCATATCTACTGTTGATAATGATCTGTACAATGCCTTCTCCACATGCATATAATTAGTGTTATATACCCTTCCCATATATCATTGTACAAATGATATGGGTGTAATAAAATCGTATTGCATCGTATCGTATCGTATCGTATCGTATCGTATCGTATCGTATCGTATCGTATCGTATCGTATCGTATCGTATCGTATCGGATGTTTTCATTTTCTCCTAGAGTGGTTGATGTTCGTTACACGTCTTTAGCACTGGGCTTATCAACAATGGCAACTGCCTTGCTGGGTAAGTTGTTACTTACATAAACTTTATATCTTATTTCAGATATTCTTTACAACATGCTTGAAGTGACAAACCTGCGCGAGAAGGCAGCTGTATTAACCGCTGTGTTGATGGCGATGCCGCCCAAATCCGGCCTATGTAGTGGTTTTGAAGAATTCCATTTGTAGGGCAAAACAAGCTATTTTTAAAATTTTACCATTGGAATAACTGGCTCGATAACCGAGCCAGTCATTCCAGTGGTAAATCTTCAAAAATAGTCTTCCTTTGGCCTGCAAATGGATCTTCAATAAGCATTTTTTTTTTCTTAGCCAAATTTAGTCATTAAAGGGCTTGGGAACCAGGTCGTCCACAAAAATGGATTTCATCTTGTTAATATGGGTTTGACAACTAGCTACTCGCAGATTCAGTTACATTTTTCTTTATTAATGAAATGACATTGTAGCGAAAGCACAGCCTCAAATGCAATCACTGGCCTTCACGTACCCTACTCCCCAGTGCAGTCTAATTAGAAAAGGCCGTAGTCACTGATATATCTTCATTGGTTTTGAAAGTCAAATCCAACAGCTCTTTAAATAACAGCTCACTAAAGTAATCAAATAGATAATTTTAAATGTTGGTTAACATTTACAAACTAACTTTAGAAAACTTAATATTGAAGCATGGATTGTCAATGGACATTTCCATTTTAGCTATGCCCCGCCCATCTCTAGCTAACCTCCACCCACACCTCGCTCGTGTTGGGATCGATCGATCTCTGAACTCCCTGACAATCAATTTTCAGAAAACTATACAGGGAAGCTGCTGAATATTTTGCAACAAAATATTCAACAGCATGTTTATTAAATAGTAGAGCCATACAATTCTTACAACGTGTCGGACTATTAAGAGTTAAAGATGGACCTAATAGAATCATTTATGACGTAATGATTATGACGTCATCCTACACGCCGCTTAGCTGATTATGACGTCCTATGACGTCAGTTGATGATGGGTACTTTGGAAAGGTGAATTACATTCATACGATATAAAGATAGCTAAATCACAGTTCTCATACAACACAAATACAATGCCTCTCACCTGGAGATAGACTAGGTCACCACCCGCCAGGTCTATGAACTGGAGTCTGTGTAACAGTCTGTCCATATCTATAGACTGTACCGTACCGGTTTATATTTGCAGGCTGGATGCCAGGAGGATCTGTATATGGTGCAATTATTGACACTACCTGCCTGGTGTGGCAGAAGACGAGTTCCGGAGAAGCAGGTTTCTGTTGGATCTATGACCTTCCAGCATTCAGATATAAAATCATGGGCCTCAATACTGGATGTATTGTAGTGTTGCTTGTTTTCGTATTAATTTCATTTATGATTCATAAGAGGAGCACGTTAGGAAATTATAGTCTCCCAAGATCATGATCTTCATTTGAAAGGCTTAGAATACAATCAGGATTACAATAGTCCTTTTCCCCTATTAGCGTATTTTGGGGAAATGCCTTCCCAAAGTGCATTGGGCATACCATTTCTGGCTGGTAACGGCGATAGCCGAGGGGCAAACAGCATTACTTTACTATTGGAATCAGATACAACGCACCTTAAGCAGCTTATATGACGAACTAATTTCATAACATTATTAAAGTCATGCATCATTGGAAAGCTTAGCCAACTCTCTATGCATTTCTGTATTAATTTTTATAGTTTTGTAAATTTAATGCAGTTAATTGTGATTTTAATATAGCCCCTGCTGTCCACTTGATTTAATGAATCTAGGTATAATGGTGTATTTTATATTCGCAAATAACCCAGTAAATATTTTACAAAAATATATAAGATAATGCATTAATGTTTAGACAATTGAATGTGCTTTCCAATGATGTATAATTTTAATGATATATTGATTTTAGTTTGTCATAGGAACAGTTTAAATTGCGGTGTATTTTACTCAATGCCGGTCAGCTGCTTGTTGGCGGCATTACCAGCCAACAGTTGTGCTCTGAGCATTGATTTAGGGGAATCCCGGCGTCATGACGTCAATGTGGGAAAGGCGTATTGTAGTAGTATCTGTATTTGGTAGTCGATATGTGCTGTTCTTTTAAGAAAGACGGACTGGAATGACGCGTCATAAAGAATCGATTTCATGTGACCACAAATAGGGAATTTATTCTTCTGACAATCTAATCGAGTAATCTGATCTGTTACTCGTGTACCTGACCTCATGATCAATTACGTCATTGCTTAGCTAATCATGATGATGCGGACTCTGTCATGAAAATCTAAATACCTGCCTTGTTGCGGAACATAAATTATCGCTCTCGTTTCAATCAAGCTGCATCTGCTTGCGTGGTTAGAGGTCGAGACATGTAAGCCCACTATGTGATAACGAATTTCTACTCAAATGATTTAAAATAGGTAGTAATTGTTAATTATTTTTCTATATTATCGCTGTTCAAATCCGTGATTCAAAATTAAAATCATAGGCGAATATATATATAACTTACTGGGCGTTGTTTATGCAATAGACAGCAACACCACCCAGTCAAATTAGTTTCAAAACATTCAACACCTTACATGTATAGTTTTCCGGGAGTTGAGATTCAGAAAGTGTAGAGATCGATCGATCCCAACGCAGGAAAAGCGTTGCTGGAGCTTGGCTGGGGATGCACGGGGCATAGCATTTATCATAAAACCACATTTGTGTCGAGTTATCAACTTTTAAGATATTTTCATGTAGGAACAATGAATCTCAGAACATTCATCATTGTCATATTAATCTAGAGATGGGATAATAATTAACAATGCAAAATACTGTTTATGTCATAATTTCAAATACTATAATAGAATCGTGGATATTTATCACTCTTAGGGTAAAGTAATATATAACTTGCAGCCCAACAGAAGACTATTTTTTTAATGTACTACTAGAATGACTGCATGGCTTGATAAACTACCCAGTCATTCCAGGCGTAAATTAAGAAAAAAAATAGTCTTCACTTGGTCAGCAAATGGACATTCTTCAAGACTACTGCACAGGCCGGTTTTGGCCGGGTTCGGCAAGAATGGGTTAATATGAAATAAGGAAAGAATATCACACAAATGTGAAAGATTATATAATTAATAATTTTAATTTTATATATATTCAGTTTTGTTATGTTCTGTCTTCTGTTATGTATCACACATGTAGTCAGTATTGTTATACACCCGCTTGCGGTGGTATGTAGTAATCGCATTGTTGGTGCGCGAGATCACCCATCCCTCCGTGCGCGTGCCCGTCCCCGATTTTTTGTCCGGCCCGTATTTCCAAGGGTAGTTCCCGTATGATTACCAAACTTTGTAGGCTATATTGATGCAGCATACCCTAAAGGTCTGTCAGGTATCAAAGGTATGTCAGTGTGACCTACTTTTCACGGTTCACTGAACATCAGAGATTATTCTTGTCCAGGCTGTAGTTTCAAGAATTTTTTGTATACAGTAACCAAACTTGGTAAATGGATGTACAATAGCCTGAAAGTATGTCCTGTATCAAAGCTAGGTCAGCGTGAACTATTTTCCACGGTTCACCGAACATCATACTTTATTCGTGTCCAGGCTGTAGTTTCAAGGGTGTTTTGTATACAGTAACTGAACTTGGTATATGGATACATAATGGCGTAATGGTGTGTCGTGTATCAAAAGTAAGTCAGCGTGACTTAATGTTCACGGTTCAGTGAACATCTAATTATTCTTGTCCGGGATGTAGTTTCAACATTTTTTTGCATACAGTAACCAATCTTGGATTACGGATGCGTTGTAGGTTAGTGGTGTGTGCCATAGCAAAAGTAGATCAGTCTTCCCTACATTTCACGGCTCACTGAACATGATAGACAATTCTTGTCTGGGCTTTAGCTTGAGTCTTTTGTACACATCAACCAATCTTAATGTATGGATGTATTCTACTTGTAACAAGTATCAATTCATGGTTCACCAAACTTCAAGATTAATGGACCTTTCCATTTTTAGCTATGCCCCGCCCATCACTAGCTAAGCTCCACCCACACCTCGCCGTGTTGGGATTGACCGATCCCCAAATACCCTAGCTATCAATCTTCTGACAATTATACAGGGAAGCTGTTGAATATTTTGTAACTAATATGGCAGCAACAGCGCCTAGTCAAATTAGTTTCAAAATATTCAACAGAATATTTATTAAATAGTAAACGCAAACAATTTGTACAACAACGCATAGACCGTCTTCAAATATGCGTTCGTGACGGACTTATCGACGCCATTCATGACGTCATTCTTTATGATGTCATTGTACACCTCACGGAGTTCGTTATGACGTCATATGATGGGTGGGTACTCTGGAAAGGTGACCTGCATGCGTTCAGCAAAAGGTAATGTTGAGTGGAAGGCGTGTGTATCCTTGGTGATACACTGCATCACTATAACTCCAGTTAACCACTGTATTCACTCTAACATTCCAATATCTACAAAGCGTCAATCAATATACGATCACGCAATTTTGTTTCTAATGTATTGTTCATTTTCCTCTGTACTGTAATTTTCACTATTTCTTGATATGTGTGTATCTGGGAGAACGACTCGATCACATTATTGCAATAGCTTGGTCGGTTGGTTGGTTGGTTGTTTGGTTGGTTAGTAATTGATTAACTGATTGATTGATCGGCCGGTCGTTTTGTCGTTCGCTTTGGTCGGGCGGGTTGTTAGTCAACCGATTTATCAATTATTCGATCATTCATTCGGTCGTTCATTCAATCGATTGATTAATAACTGGCGTTCATTTTGAAAACAATATTGATATCTATAATAATAACAACAACGATCATCAGCGCTGCTTTCAAAATGTAGATCACAATTACTTCTACTTTTACTACGCCACCATCTGAAAATATAATTCTAATCCTATTTAATAAATTATAGATTTTTACATGGATTTATGTTATCCTTTCAATGGAGGAATCCAATCTGTCACTCAAGTATATGACGTCATAATCAATTTTGTCACAAACACAAACCGTGGGCGGAGCTTATCTAGAATTGGATCCATCTAAGTTCTGAGAAAGTATCAGCTGTTTCCAGTATTCTGCGCTTATAGTCCAGGAGCTAAAGCTAGGTCAGAATCGTGACGTAGCACACCCAGTATTCGGAAGGTCTGACACTTGCTGTGGCTTGGGGGACATGTCCCACACATTTTAAGCCCTGTTGTACAAACAAATTGTGGTAGCACTAATTAGTTATCCTGATTTCGTTGCATAGGGGGTCTAAGCTTTGGATGTATCCACAGTGCACAACGATATAAGCATGATCGTGCCATAACTCAAAGTAATATCGTATTAGATTCACCATATATGATATTTAGACGGATATCGACCTAACATATATCCAACATACATTTTGCATGCATATACCAAAGGCGAGGGTGAAATGTGAAGGTTATATTTTATGTATGTATACTAACTCCATCATAGAATCTGTATATCCAGCTGTACCACTGTTGACAAAGCACCCAGGTAATGGTGGTTGGAATGAGACAGATGGATGCAGTCTTTTTCCCAAATGGGTTCAACAAAATGGACAACATGAAGACCACATTACTCCAACAGATTTGGAGAGTCTGGATGAGAAAATTAAGATGTGCCGAAGCAGCATTGACGACTTAGACGCACTGCAAGAAAATTTCAAAGAGGTGTGTATGTACGTGAATAAATTGCAACAGCTGTTCAAATCCTTTAAAGTTGAGTCACGCTCGAAATCACACCTCTTCCCATTTTGGAACTCATATATTCATATGGTAGAGCTGCTGCTTGGATTCATAAGAGCTGAGAGATTGGCAGGCACACCTATCTGCTACTGCTGCTATGGCGCCATATTTCTACAGCATGGACAGAACCAATTATGCAAGATGGCTGCCAATATATCTTGCGGACATGAAGATGCTTCCAAGTACACATCCCCATGTACATGAACAATTCTTGAATGGAAATCATTCCGTAAGTCGCTCACACCATCCATTCAATCAAGTGTGGACAGATATGGCCTTAGAGCAATCGATTAATTTGGATTCCAAAAAGCGAGGTGGTATTATTGGAATAACACAAAAGCCAGGAGCTCTGGAGAGGTGATTTTAACTAGCCACGAGAGGGCAGTCATAATAACGGTCACAAAGCAAATGTGTGGATTACAAGATAGTCACATGTTTGGAGTACATAAGGAAATGGGGACTAATCGAATGAACAGGGATGAAACCGATGTGCAGAAGATACTTTCGATGTTCTCATCAGATATAATGACCTATCCCTTTAATATTGCGGAAAACGACGACAGCGAGTGTCTTCCGCTTGTAAACATTGCAACTGGCGTGGTATTGCCTAGTGAAATCGCCAAGAGACTTGTTTCCGCCTGTGACATTGGTAAGGAGATTATGGACAATTTTGTTCAGGAGCGGCTGGACACTAACACGAGAGGCTTTTGGGACACGTTGCCACACTTAAAACTTAAAACATTTGCCAGCCTAGCACAGAAGAAAAAACTCAAACCAAATGATGAAAAAATTCACAATGTGAGATCTGACCGCGAACTATTTGGTCGATTAATTATTGCCGCAAGGTCCAGAGATGTTGATTTAAAACTAGTGATGACGTATGAACTGTCTGCTGTTCCACTATCATTGTCACATACGGATGGGACTATAAGAAAGAATGTGAAAAGTGTTTTGTTAAGTGAACTAGAAAAGGAAGTAAATGTTGATGGACGGCTTCCACCTGTTGACAAGACAGGCGCAACAGCTTATGTAGTAGATGGCATGGCAATTGTGCAAATGGTTAAAACTGGAGGTACGTCTACACGTCGAGAATTGGCTGATAAATACTGGCACATCTTTACAGTTCCACTGAATCAAGAAGACTGTAACAGAGTAGATATAGTTTTTGACAGATATGATAGACTGGAATCTCTCAAAGCGGAAGAGCGGCTAAAACGTGGGTCATCAGCAGCATTGGAAGTAAAGATTGCTGGAGAAAATACTCCCGTTCCATAGCAATGGGCCAAGTACATCATCAATCCAAGCAGCAAAAGTAACCAGGTTGCATTTCTCAGCAAGCGGTGGCGTGATACTGGTCCAAATATGCTATCTGCCGACAATTGCGTCATTCTTGCTGGTGGCTTTAACGATGGAATGGATGTTGTTGTCATTTCAGCGAACAATTCGTCGTATTTGGAAGAACTTCGATCAGATCACGAGGAAGCAGATACGCGTATGATGTTGCACGCGCTACACGCTTCAAAAGACCACATGCGTGTTGTTATACAGTCTCCTGATACAGACGTGGCAGTACTTAGTATATATACGTATCGTTCGCTTCACTGTTCTGAACTATGGTTCCGTACGGGAACAAAGGACAAATTGTGATACATACCAATACATACAGTTGCTCAAGTACTGGGCCCAGCTATCTGTCTGTCTTTGCCTGGGTTTCATTCTCTTACCGGTTGTGATAGCACTAGTGCATTATTTGGAGTCGCTAAGAGAAAATCATTCAATCTCTTAAAGTCATCTGAATGTCATCAGCTTAGCTTAGCCCAACTCGGCGAACATGTTGACTTATCACCGAATACTGCAATTCTATGTGAGAAATTTGTCTGTGAGTTGTATACCACCAGGGATGTGGGAAAGACAGCTGATGAAACCCGTTATTGGCTCTTTTGTCAAAAGAGACAAAGAAATGAAAATCTTCCACCTACATCGAATAGTCTAAAGCATCACACCGAAAGGGCCAATTTTCAAGCTCTTGTTTGGAGACATTCATTGCAAGCTGTTCAGAATCTTCCATCTCCAAATGGACATGGCTGGAGTATAGTGGATGGTCTACTCAAGCCTGTTCTAATGTCAAGGGATCCTGCTCCATTTGGATTAATTGAACTCACATCATGTAGATGTCAAAAGTCTGCCTGCAAAAGAACAGATCTCTGTCAATGCAAGGCTAACAATCTACTCTGCACTGAAGCATGCCTTTGTATGGGAGGTGAAATGTGTGACAATGTTCAGCATACAATTGTCGAAGATGACTCTGACACGGATGAGTAACATTCTCTCATTTGCTCACGTGATAAATATGTCCTGCCAGCTTGTGTAGACATGCACTGCATGTCAGTTAAAGGTTTAATTATGAAAAATGTAGAAAACATGGGCATTGTTGTAGCTAAGGTATTGCTAGTCACAAGAAGACCTAAGTGCCCCAATATGTACAAAGCAACATACGGGTGTCTTAAACGAGGTTGATTATGTATAAATCTGCGATATACGATCACTCCTTTCCATTTTGGTTAAGATTGTATTGATATAACATGCGCTTAAGTTTGTGAAAAATTTACCATTGTGAAAATTGTCTGAAAACTGCATTCAACACCTATTGTAAATGGGCTTCTCACGGGTTAGTGATACCACAATTTTCTTGTACAACACGGCTCAGAATATACCCAAGACATCGGTCTAGCATAATATAGAGACAAACCTTCTGAATACTGGGTGTGCTACGAAACCATTCTTCTAGACCCCTTTTGAAAATTGGCTCCCGGACTATTATATGATTTTGTGGTATTACGGAATTGTGATTAATGAATTATTCACACATCTGTCACACATGATACCATAACATTGCCTCTGATCGATTGATGTATCCGGTTTCTCGGTCGATCATATGAGGTCAAAATCAACTATGTAGCATGTAGACTGACATCATAATCAATTACATCATAAATGACGTGCATTAGTCCATTGTAAACTCTTAATAGTCCGTCACGTTGTACGAATGGTATGTCTGTACTATTTAATAAACGTGCTGTTGAATATTTTGAAACCAATTTGCGAGGGAAGTGTTCCCGCCATAGGCAGCCTTAGCAGCACCGAGTCAATTTAGTTTCAAAATATGCAATATATTACATGCATAGTTTTCTGGAAATTGAGATTCTGTGAGTGCGGGGATCGATTGATCCTAATACGGACAATCATGGGTGGAGCTTAGCTAGAGATGGACGGGCCATAGCTAAAACTGGCTTCCTTCATTGTTAATATGGCTGGATAAGCGCGTGGTCTCTGTGTGATATCAGTCAGGTTAGAGATACAGTGACACATTCTGTATTCATAATAGATGCCAGTTCGACAATTGACCTTTCCATTTTCGCTATGCGGCGCCTAGCTCTGGCTAAGCTCCACCCACACTTCGCTTGTGTTGGGATCGATCGATCCCTGAAGTCATTGACTATCAATTGCCTATGGCAGCAACAGCGCCAAGTCAAATTAGTTTCAAAATATTCAACAGAATGTTTATTAAATGGTACAGGCGTACAACTCGTACAACGTATCCGTCCGACGATTAAGCGTTAAAGACGAACTATATCGAATCATTCATGACGTCATGATTATGGTGTCATCATACACATCACGTAGTAGGTTATGCCGTCATATGACGTCATATGATAGATGGGTAAACTTGGAAAAGTAAAGTCCATTGTCTTATTACGGTCTATCAGCTACCTACACGCCATGTGGCACCCTCGGTCCTCTGGTATCATGGTCGAATCTTTCCTCTGCCTGATGAGAACCAAAAGCGTGAACCTGGCCTTGAAGTGGATAAGTCTCATAGTGTGAAACAAATTATCTTATTCTATAATTCTTTCGCTATGTGCGTCTAGAGGATGTGGGTAAGTAACAGACGTTTCTATCATGTGTGTCTATAAGCTTTGGGTAAGTACCAGACGTTTCTATTATGTGCGTCTATAAGCTGTAGGTAAGTAACAGACGTTCTATTATGTGCGTCTATAGGCTTTGGGTAAGTACCAGACTTTTCTATTATATGCGTCTATAATCCTTGGGTAAGTAATAGACGTTTCTATTATGTGCGTCTAGAAGCTGTGGGTAAGTAACAGACGTTTCTGTTATGTACGTCTATAAGCCTTGGGTAATTAAGCTACGTCTCTATTATGTGCGTCCAGAAGCTGTGGGTAAGTAACATGCGTTTCTATTATGTACGTCTAGACGCTGTGGGTAAGTAACAGGCGTTTCTATTATGTGCGTCTAGAAGCTGTGGCTAAGTAACAAACGTTTCTATTACGTGCGCTTATAAGCTTTGGCCATGTAACGGCCGGGTCTATAACGTGCGTTTATAAGCTGTGGGTAAGTAACAGAGGTTGCTATTATGTGCCTCTATACGCATTGGGAAAGTAACACCTGTTTCTATTACGCTATATATTATTTTGCTATGCGTGTCCATGAACACAGCCAATAGAAATGCACACCCATAAGTTGGGAGAACGTACACCATATCTACAGCCAGTCTATAAACTCAGCCAATAGGATTTAAATCTATACTTCCTTGGTTATTCTAAGCATCGATAGCCTCAGTCAATAGCAGCCGTTTCTACCATGCTGTGATACCGTTGTCAGAGGATGATTGACGTAATAAGTGTATCAATTGATAATTATTCTCCTCATTCTGACAAATGATAGAATAGAATTCATTTCGTTATACAGAGATTTGTTGCGATTGTGTAAAAATGCTTTGTGATATTCGTGTGTATTTTTCCTTCCACTATACTTTTATGGGTGAATTTACCTTTTGGATTTGCCTATTTGGATTTATCTGGTATGGGAACGAATGGCCATCCAAATTTTCGGTTATTCTCGTGTGTCTAGTAATAATGATCCGTTTTCATTTGGTTTTTGCTTTACTCAATAGCAATAATGCTATTCTGTTGATTTTCACATTTTTACTTTAATTGCCCACGGCAATCGCGTGATTTGGGGTTTCACAGATAGAATGGAGCAGCATAATTGTCCATAAATTGAGTGTGGTTAAGATGGACCCGGCCAAGGCCGTAGATTTGCGTTACGATGTCGTGGACACACTAATATTACCCACAATCTATATGTCGCAAAATAATCTACCGTCATATGCCCGTAGCGTCACAAACCACAATATTCTCTGGACCAATCAAATTGTATTTCTTTACTATATCTTACTATCTGGCTATATTCTTGCAGTGCTGGCAGCATAATGTTACAAAATCAAATTTTGCACCAGATCCCCTCATGCACAGTATGAATATCTAGAGCCCAAAGAAAGTTATTTTATGGAGCAGGTTTATCGCTATGATGGGGTTCCAGTTTAGTTTTCTGATCTGTCAGTATCAACATCGATATCTTTACACAACAAAGCAGTAAATAAATTGTATGACCTAGCTGTCCAAATATCGGTTGTATTTATAAATTTACTCCGACCCACTTGGAAAGAGGTAATTTAGTCAAGTGGCCTGCTTTAGAGAAAGATGTTTTGAGGGTCAACTAAGTAGGTCTCATTTTATTGAAACATCCCTTCGGATATCCAACTGAATATTGGTACACTCTACATCATTATTTCAGTTAATTGAAAGATTAACAAGCGCACAACATTATGAGGCAACAATACCATATAATCCTGAGCGTTGTTACAGCCATATTGGTTATATGATATTCTACCTCTATGGCGCTATCCAGAAGTAAAGGTACATGGCCAACATCTTGTGGTGACAGCACAGTCCCACGTAACCTATTCTCCTAACCGTCGATAGTCTGCATATCCACTTGTACGACCCTCTGTACTGGGTGAATGGTATTGCCTGCAGTTCCATTGACAGCGTTAGTTACTGACGTGTGGGTTGCATGTAAGGTGTTCTTTACGTGGGCCCACGTTCCTCTTGGAACAGCTCCAAGATCAACGACGTCTCATATTGACATGTCTTCCGGTGTCAGTACCAACATCTTTACAACCGGGAACAAGGAACGTTTCCATCAATTGTTTTGAACAGCTTTGTGCAAGGGACCACACACAACTTGCCAGTGTTTCGTTAGCCTGCGCATAGCAAAACGAACTTGATAAAACAATTTGAACATTGGCCACAAGGATGATAACCATTATTTCCGGTTAAGCAATTTCAGCCATTGATGACAAAGCACGTGCAAAACATTACTGATCCTGACCCCAATGTTGTCTTTGAATGTGATAACATTTCCCGAGGCATATGAATGCAACACATTAACATTCCTCTGCATCCTATCTCATTGCGCGTTCGAACAATCTGTTAATGATTATTGACAATCGCGGAATACTGTTTCGCAGTCAATGATATGACGTCATAATCAACTGTCACACGTAGATTTATGTCATCATCAATTACGTCATGAATAACGCGACATAATTTGTCACAAACACTTAATAGTGGGACAAGTTGTACGAATTGTATGTCTTTATTATTTAATAAACATTCTGTAGAATATTGTCTTTACTATTTAATAAGCATACTGTTGAATATTTTTAACTAATTTGACTCGGCACTGTTACTGCCATGGAGTCAAATTAGTTTGAAACTATTTAACAGCTTACCAATATAGTGTTCGAGAAACTGGGATCTAGAGAGTGCATGGATCGATCCCAACACGGGCAAATCGTAGGTGGAACCTGGCTAGAGATTGACAGGGAATAGCTAAAACTGGATTCCTCCATTGGTTACTACAACATAATCTACGTATAAAGGAGATAACTGTGATAGTTCGGAATGACGTCGTTAAAGGCCAAGTCATATTGGCGTGCAAGCCGAATATGTCAAAGCAACTGATCGAGTGTCATTGCACTGAATAAGAGAGAAGTCGTAAATCCACTGTGTCCTGTCCACTTTGCCTATTGTTCCAGGGTCTTCAGCGCAAGAGGTGGTTTCACATGCTCATAAATGATCATCGAACGAGGTCATACAGAGAGCACTTGAATGTATGATGCATTACCAGGGCATTACGTGATACCGAGACTTGGCGCGCTACCTGGGCATTAGATGTTAATAAATCAGTGAACGTTTCAATCAACTCCCAATAAGAATAGCAGATTGTATGGTAGGCCTAGATGACCTCACTTAAGCTGATAACTGTCATAATATGTCGGAAATGTCACTTCATTGGCTCTCACCATGGATAAGGTGAGACAGTCAGAGGATGGTTCAATGACCAGTTCAATAACACAAACGATACGCCAATTGTTTACCTGTCTTGCACACGGCGGGGACGTGTCGGTGAGCGCGAGGATCGTTGGTGTGCTCATTATAGTCAGACAGCTTAGGACCAGATATTGATGAAATGAGGACAGAGTGGATAAAAGCATAATTTTTTACCACGCCTTAGCTATGTCAAATACTTCACATTTTTGCTAGGATCCACAAACAGAAGTGAATATGGGCTAAAATATGATTCTTATTTTTCCACGCTCTGAAAATTACTCAAATAAAAATATTTGCTTAAAAAGAAAACTATGAAGTTGATCAAAGGAATAAAAATTGAAAAATCTTCCATGTTGTTGATAAACTGGGTAAAAAAAGGGAAAATGTTTGGAATATTATCACACATTTCATCAAATCTGGCTACTGTGACGAGGTATCCCCAGAATTTTATGAGCAGGTCATATTTTTACATAATATGCATGCATAGCTACGGGATATGGATGGTTTGCATAGTAAAATATATATTTATTTCTAACTTCATCAAATTTTAATAAAAAAGGAAGAAACTATGTAGGTCACAAAACGAAATAATTAGCCCAGAACACTGTGTAGGTGGATGATGTAATGATAATTGACAACATGGTTTATATTATACCTAAGTAAAACTCGCATGTCAATTAATTGCTGTAAATAAATAAGTAAGTAAGTAAGTAAGTAAGTAAGTAAGTAAGTAAGTAAGTAAGTAAGTAAGTAAGTAAGTAAGTGAGTGAGTGAGTGAGTGGGTGGGTGGGTGGGTTGGCGCTCACGGTGGGGACGTTTCGGTGAGCACGAGGATCGTTGGCGTGCTCATTATAGTCAGACAGCTTAGGACCAGATTTTGATGAAATGAGGACAGAGTTCGCCAAATTTTAGCTCCGCATATGTTCGCCTATTTCAAGTGTTTCTAGTGCGAGTTAGAAAATAATGTTTATACCAGCGTATTTATAACTGTACGGTGCTTATAAATGTGTAATTGTTTGGTATAAATTTTTTATATTTTGTGAGATATAAGTAGATATAATGTAGTAAATTTCAAATTTTCGTCAATTTTAGCTAAGCAATAAACAATGCATTAGTGATTGTTGCGCATTTTCTGGCGCATGTTGTTTTAACGCCAGACATAGCTGCGCCAGTTAATCTTTTAACAATGCTTCGTTAGGCCGATTACGTACTGCCTGGGTGACCAGGAGTGTTAATGTACGAAAGAAAATGGCGGATTCCGAACCCTTGTGTTTATCTTTATTGACTGAAAATGTAGAATTAAGGGAAAATAACACCAGTATAGATTTTCAAACCACCAAATGTGACGACAATGAACACTTTACAATTAAATATAACACTTACTCTATAACTGTAACATTGACAACTGTACCCGCGATTTATAAATGGATTCATAAATGTGAGCAAATATATGGTGAGGGTCCAAAGGAAGGGAATAATGGATTAATTTTCCGCGTAAATAAACATATTTCAAGCGGCAATGCGTGCAATGTAACAGTCATATTATATGCAACAACTTTTGTAATCCATGTTCAAGGATCAGATTGCCACGATTGGATCCTGAAGGATTTTATGCCGTAGACCAATATTATTTATTCAGACAGTGATAGAGTTGATGGAGCTGCAGAGGTAGCCGATGATGTAAGTGATGTTGAGGATCCAAGCGTTAACATGGTAGATGTAGCCGAAAACGTGTACAAAGTAGATGCGGTAGATGTATCCACTGATATGAAAACTGTAGGAGTTGTTGCGGATGATGTGTGTGTTGTTGATGATGTAGGCATAGCGGGTGGTGAACTATCAGTCTTAGTGCAGAATACACCCGAACTCCCGAGGTAACTAGTACACCCGGAATGACGTGCGCTAGCAAGTATAACATGACTCTGGTGAACAATGAACTCGCTGCCCAGGTGATGCAGTTAAACAAACTGCTCCTCGAAAAGGAGGAACGAATTCACGAACTAACCACGAAAAATCAGCGTTTGGAAGACAAACTAGCGGTATCGACCGAATATGCAAAAACAACACGGGATATGTGTGTAGGATTGGAAGGACGTACTTTAAGCAACAGTGACTGTGATGTTGTTGCAACACAAGGAAATAATGTACTAAAGGGCCATGAGAAAGATGAACAGCCTCTCAGTAAAACGGGAAAAGATGAAGAGAAATGACGCGCGTAGGCAAACCATGGTTAAAGAAGTCGTGACACAGTGCAATAATAAACGGGAAGTGCGAGTTCATCAGCAGAAAGAACAGAAGTCCATCTCCGTAGTCACCAACGCCAAGAAGCCGATTAACCACTATACTCCGGATCCTACTAAGGAAACTTTGATTATTGGATCGTCAATTATCAAAGGTATAAATGAGAGCGGGCTCCATGCGTCAGTGCAGGTTATGTGTATCAGGGGAGCGAAGATTCAAACTATCCGTGACATCCTATATTCAATCGAACTCATGAACTATAAAAATGTGGTAGTGATGATAGGGACTAATAACTCAGACGGTGACCTGTGAGAGGCAATGAGTGAATTAGACGAATTAGTGCGAGATATTCACAGTTTAGCGCCCCATTGCCAAGTCTATATTTGTTAACTAGTGCCACGCGCGGACAATCCACGACGACATAAATTCGTCGCCAGATTCAATCGCCACCTGGACGTACGGGCTCTATTTTTAGACTTCACCGTTATAGAAACATCCGGACATTTCTACTCAAAGAACCGACCAGGAACTATGGAAAACTCGCTGTACTACGCGGATAAACTACACATCAACAGGACCGGAGCCTCAGTACTGGTACATTGTATTAATGACTATGTACAGATCGTCGTTTCGGTCAGTTGCAAGAACTGTGTAGAACCTAACCATAAGTCATTCATGTGTCGCCACGGCCAACCAGTGAGATGTTACACATGCCACGCCCATGGCCACAAGTCCAACAGGTGTCCGGGGCGCTAGGAGTCTGGCCAAGAAGAAGTGCCAACGGGTGACACGTATTTTAAGGTCAGATCAAATTCCTTGCCTACAAACTCACATGATAATAAATATAATCATAATAGTATTGTTGACAATGTTTATAATGTGGTCGTCAGCAACAGATATGATCTCTTAACTATCATCGAAAACATTCACAATGTAATTACACCATTTACTACTGCACCAGTCTATGCATCCGATTCAACCGTCTCAATGACGCATGTTTCTTCTACTGTCTCTAATATAGCTACCACTATTACTACTGCTACTGCCTCCGATACTACTGCTACAGCTTACCCTAAAGCGAAACATCCTTGTGCTAACACAAACAATATAATAGAAGATAAATTATTTACTCGTGCTACTGTTAGTGCTAGCATAATAAATGCAATCGATAGTGCTAAAGATAATGAATATATTGATAGCATTGCATGTGCTGCTGCTACTGGTGGTGATGATGATGATGATGATGACGATGATGACGATGATGACGATGATGATGATGATGATAATAATAATAATAATAATAATAATAATAATAACGACGACGACGACGACGACGACGACGACGACGACGACGACGACAATAATAATAATAATAATAATAATAATGATGATGATGATGATGATGATGATGATGATGATGATGATGATGATGATGATGATGATGATAATAATAATAATAATAATAATAATGATGATGATGATGATGATGATGATGATGATGATGATGATGATGATGATAATAATAATAACAAAGTAGATTTTCTCAATTTTATTAATATTATACGGTATTGTGGTGGAACAAGCAATAATAATTTTTCACACACACATTCCAGTAATAACGTCCTCTCTGATGTGGACTAATGGGTATGTAGCAAGAAGTTTATAAAACTAGTAAAACGCCTTGATTTCCCATCATTTAACTTAAAGGAAAAAGGTATACGCATTGGACATTGGAATATTGAACACTTAATGCCTAAATTAAGCCAATTAAAATAATTATGGAGAAAACTACACAAGAAATTGAAATATTTGGTATAACAGAAACGTATATAAGCGGCGTCGTCGCCGACAATTTAATAGATATTCACGGTTATAATGTTGAGAGGAAAGATAGACCGACCGAACAATGTAGGAGGTGGGATTGTAATATACATAGCCGAAAGTCAGTCACATCGTAGGAGACTTGACTTAGAATCACCGAATACAGAGGCATTATGGATCGAGGTTACGCCCTTTAAATCGAAATCATTTTTATTATGTTGCGTTTATAGACCTCCAAATTCTCCCGTTAGATGGATCGACGATTTTGAAGCCCTACTTGAACCTGCATACTCAGATAACGCGGATATAATTCTAATCGGCGACTTTAATTTTGATTTTCTAAAAGCAGTCACGGCAAAATGGCTATCAGTAATGGAGTTATTTCATCTTGAGCAATTAGTCAATAGCGCAACTAGAATTACGGACACAGCAGCTACCCTAATAGACCATATATACGTTACAGAGAGAAACAAATTTAAGTCAGTAAGCGTAGGAGATTTAGGATCAAGTGATCACTATCCCGTTTTTGGTGCGCGACAAAACACCAGACAAAAATCACATAGTCATCACACTATAAAGTATAGATGCAGAAAAAGGTTTGACAATCAGAAATTTCTTCAGAATCTTTCCGATTGCAACTGGGAGATAATTGATTTGCTAAATGACCCAGATGAAGCGCTGCAGATATGGCAGGACGCATTTATAGGCATTCTAAATAAACACGCCCCTATTGTTGAGCGTAGAGTAAAGCGATTCTCTCAGCCAGGATGGATAACAGATGAAATTTTGAAGGCCATAAAGGACAGGGATTATTATAAGAAAGCTAAAGATATGATTAAATATAAAGAGTTGAAACGTAAGGTAATGTCGCTAATCGAAAGATCTAAGTAAAACTACTTTAGCACAGCGTTGGCTGACAATAAAACGAATCCTTCACATATATGGAGAGTATTAATCCGAAACCTAACAAAATGCCATTGACTTTGCTTGATAGTGACAGTAATGAAATTAAAGACGTCGAAAAACATTGCGAAATGTTCAATCAGTATTTCACTACAATCGCGGCAGATCTCGCAAATTCCATAAAGACGCAATCTCACATAATTTCAGACGACATTAAAACGCATGTTAGAACGAAAATCCCGAGCGAAATTGAATTTACGATACCGAGAATAACTGTTAATAACGTTTACGAGGAACTTAGTCGGTTAAAAACAAATAAATCCGCGGGCCATGACGGATTGAATGCACATTTCTTAAAATTATCGGCACCAGTCATAGCGCCATCAATTACACGTATTATAAATATAAGTATTGATACAGGCGTGTTTCCAACAATGTGGAAATGCGCTACGGTGAAACCGTTATACAAATCAGACAACAAATGAGAGGTTAATAACTATAGACCAATATCAATTTTACCTGTTCTTTCCAAAATTATTGAACGACATATACATAATCATTTGTATAAATTTCTTAGTAAATACAATTTATTGACTGAATCTCAGTCAGGTTTCCGTCAGAAGCATTCATGCGAAACTGCACTACTTAAGCTAGTCGAAAAATGGAGATTTGCGATAGATAATTGTGATTATGTCGGCGCTATATTGATAGATTTTAAGAAAGCTTTTGATTTAGTTAATCACGATATTTTACTAGAAAAGTTAGGCCTATATCAATTTGATAAGCTTGCGTTAAAATGGTTTCATCTTATTTAGAAAATAGAAAACAATATGTGTCAATTTCTGACAAAATTTCCGGACATCTGCCGGTAACCGTAGGCCTACCTCAAGGTTCTGTATTGGGACCACTCTTATTTATCATGTATGTAAACGATCTTCATAGGGGAATAACTAGTAATGTTGATATGTACTGCGATGATACGACGATGCACTGTAATTTTGAAAAACTTCCACAGATAACAGACCAACTGACTAGCGATATGTCTATGATAGAAAATTGGTGTCAAAATAATAAAATGGTGTTAAATACGGAGAAAACAAAACTTTTAATGATAAGCACTAAGCACCAATATCTAATGGTGAACTAGTCATTGTAGGCGAAACTTTTAGGCGTACATATTAATGACACTCTTTCATGGGACCAGCACGTAAGAACAATTTGCAGCAAAATAGCTTCACTTATCTATATGTTAAAGAAAAATAAGAAATATATGAATGTTGATGAGCGAAACCTGTTTTACAAGGCATCCATCCTTTTACACATTGAGGCGTGTTCCCGAAAAATGAGCAGCGGAATGAATGACTCAGAAACCGAGCCAGTCATTCCGGTGTCAAATTCTCGGAAACACTTCTCCCAGACCCGCAAATGGGCATCGGAACAATAGTCCTGATAATTAGTAATAACAACCTAGTTATAGCTGCAAATTAAAATCACTGAGAACAGTTATAATGTGTATATCCCGTTAGGTTAGCAATATGTTGAACAAAATGCCCATCTGCTGGCCAGGAGTCAACTGTTTTCGAGGGCTCCTCACTGGAATCATTGGCTCAGCAACTGAACCTGTTGTTGCAGTGATGAATCTTCGAGAAGAGTCTTCTCCTGGTCTACACATACACAGCTTCTATTAAATTATATTTAACAATTGTTTATTTATAATCATTTGAATTAAATTAATGTCTGCTTTAAAGACAGTTAGAGAACTCTCCAGAGCATTGTCTGTTGGGAAGTGTCCATCTGCGGACCGAAAGGTCAACTGCTCTTTGTGGGTTTTCCACTGGAATGACTGGTTCACTGACTGAGCCTGTCATTCGGGTCATACATTTTCAGGAGGAGTGTTCTTTTGGTCTGCATATGATCATTTCCGAGCAATGTAATGCTAATAGTTCTTTGTGTTATCATTTATAAAGGCTCTCTCGTTTGCACTCTCTCTCTCTCTCTCTCTCTCTCTCTCTCTCCCTCTTTCGCTCGCTCGCTCGCACGCTCGCTAATTTAACTACCGTTATATAATATTTCTATTTGAAAAGGATATTTGTATGTTAAACGTGCATGCCACAAGATCATTTTCTCTAAATACATTTATTACAATAAAAATATGTTTAAAAAAAAAGAAAAAAAGAAAAAAAAAAGAGAACCTTAAACATACAATGAAAGGACATTGGCGGCCTAGGAGAGGAGTGTTTCCGACAATGGAGCACTAGAATGACTGGCTCGGTAACCGAATCAGTCATTCCTGTGTCCAATTGTCGTAAACACTCCTCCGGACCAGCAAATGACCATTTCACATATCGCCAATCCAAAGGTTAGAGTTTCAGGATAGTCATATAGTACATGCATGGAAAATACTTCTCCTAATGTAAATAGTTTTGTGTATGCATTGTGAAATCGTATTATACTATTGTCCGTCACATTAGTATGTGATTGTGCACACTTACGGGCCATATACTTACTTTGTGATGAATATATCTATCGTATATTTTTCAACTTTCCCGATCCTTTATCATTAGAGCACAAAATGTAGACACAAAATAGGTTCCATTGCTGTATAATTTTGATACTAATTTGACTGGATAGTGTTGCTGCCGAAGGTATCAAGACCTTTCATTCAAATTATGCTTAAGATATGCAACAGCTTAATAGCATTACTTGAGCTCTAATACTAGTGTTGAAACGGTTAGATGTTGGCGTAGACCTACTATATTGGATGTAAACCCACGGGAGTGTATGTACATGAGTTCATCTGCGTGTGGAAGTGAGTGTGTGTGATTGGGAGTGCATGTGCTTTGGTGAGTTTTTAATTTCAGTAAACTATATATGCCTAATTAACCTTTAAGATACAAACCTTTGATTGAACCTTTTGATTTTATCCTAAATTATGAAGTGCTATGTCAAATTTGGTGATTCTTGACCCATAAGTGCACAAGCCTAGAAACAAGTCCATAAAATCGGCTAGAGAAATGACCATTTGCAGTCCAGAGGACTATTCTTGAAAATTTATGACAGGAATGACAGGCGCGATAATCGAGCCAGTCTTTCCTGTGGTATATTTCCAAGAATGGCATTGTCTTGTTCTGGAAACGGACATTTCACAATAGATAGACCTAATCGAGGTTTTCCTGACAAATTTAGTCACTAAAGGGTTAAGACATTCGACGGCGTGGGTAATGATAATAATTTTACTAAATCTATTGTTTCTGTATGTATGTATAATCGTATGTTATAATGTGCTTAGCTGTATTTGTCTACGAAATTGAGAATTAGTTTCTATATTTTAGCACATAAAAATATCGTTATTTCTATTTCTTGCATTGTTTTCAAAGCATTTCAGCAAAAAAGAAAGGAATTTACTTTACAATGCTGAATATATCAATGCTAATTTGATTGAAAGTTTGCTGCTGTTGAAAGCATCAGTAGCTTTTGTTCAAATTACTCTTAATACATTCAGAATATTATATGATTATAAGAAATAGATTCCCTAAGTTCCTTGTCTGTACATAGATGTATAAATTTGTACATATTATATATATAAAAAATAAATTTGTATATAAGTTAATGAGGGCCTCTGCTAGATCAGGCCGTGTACTTGAAGTGCTGCCCTCAATAAATAACGATTATTATTAGTGGACAAAGCATAATTTTTTACCACGCCTTAGCTATGTATGTATGTATATGATATTGTCAAACGCACTGGCTCAGAATTTTCAAAATTGAAAAAATTCTTGTTTATTTTATTCCTTGAGATTGTCATTTTGTTTTGGAGACGCCATATGGCCTAATTATTACACAATGATAAATCACTGAGTGGTATTTTTGAAAACCTATTTCAGTTTGGCTTTTACTAAGATGTCACGTAGATTCGAATTTTTCTTAAATGCAATTACTGGGCGCTTGTTGAAAGGTTGTCTGAGATTGTCCTGTAAGTTGTGATATTCATCTTTTAGGATTTTGGCAATTTCAACATTTTTCCGATTGTATGTGAGAGTAAATGGGCTAATCTCTCTTTGATCTAAGAGGCCTGGGTCAGAATTTATGCCCCTAGGCCATTGTGTTTCTAATTGTTTAATCCAGAATGATTCTCTTAGTTTTCTTTGTTTATCAGTTTCCTCTGTTGTGTCTGAAAGAGGTAGCTGTTCGATAGGCATAATTTCAAAGTCACGAGGGACTGAATGATCAGGAAGATTAAAATGTTCAGCCACATGTGTGTCTTCCTCTAGTCTAATATCTGAGAGGTGTCTAGTTGCACGCCATCTTAGTGGATTTTTAGTTTCGCTGACATACTGCTTTTGACACAATTTGCATAAAATTAAATAAATGACATTTTTAGAATCACAATCTAAAATTGACTGAATTTGAAATTTGCTTTTGTTTTGAAAGCTTGTGAATGTACTCTGGGAAGGAAGAAAACCATCCAATTTACACCTTTTCTTTTCGCATTTCCGAGATCCTCCTTCACCTACAATCGGACGATTATGACAAATTTTGGTAGGCCAAGAATTTCTGGCATTATCCGGAATGAGTTCCAAATTACGCAAAGTTTCAGACTTTGTATGCGGTGGATGGAATGATTTCTTGTGGAGTAGTTGATGGGAGTCGGTTGGCTTAAAATAAACTTTGTAGTCTAAGTAACCAGTTGTTTCATACTTTATACCTTTGTATAAGGTTACATCCAGGAAATCTACAGACATCTCATAAATTTCAGCTTTTAGTTTGATATTCGGATCATGATTGTTCAGAATGGCTAAAAATTCATTAAATGCTTCTTTAGTATGTTGCCAGATCATGAAAATGTCACCAGGTACCTGCGGTAAATGAGTGGCTGATTTGGACACCTTTTGAGTGCTTCCTTTTCCCACTCAGCCATGTAAAGGTTAGCAAAACCTGGGCTGAAACGCTTACCCATTGCGCAGCCACAAATTTGTTGGAAAATTTCTCCAGCAAATTCAAAGTCATTGCCTTTCAGACTCAGCTCCAATAGAGCTATTACTTCTCTGTCTGGCCTGTTGGTGTCGGGGTAGTCGGCAAATGCTCTACGAATTGAATTAAGACCCTTTTCGATATCAATGTTTGTGTACATAGCATCGACGTCCATCGTAATTAAGAATGAATTTGGAGGGACCGAGATCTTAGAGACCTGGACTAGAAGGTCTTCAGTGTTTTTCAGATAGCTAAAATGTCTGTTTGCAATTGGCTGAAGATGGTAGTCGATAAATTCACTAATCCTATATGATTCCAAACCACAATCTGAAATAATGGGTCGACCTGGTGGAGTCATTGGGTCGGTCCACGAGTCAATAGACTTATGGATTTTAGGAAGAAGATAAAATGTACGTGGTTTCGAATCATCTTTTGCAAAGAGATATTTAAATTGCTTTTCAGTTATTTTCTTGTTATCAACCATTTTTTGGAGAATTTCGTTAAATTTGCTACAGTTATTTTACCAAAGTGGTTCCTTTAGCTTTTGGTAATGTTTCGGATTACTAAGCTGTCTATGTGCTTCTTTGATATAGTTATTTTTATCCATTATTACAGTAGCTGATCCTTTATCCGCAGGTTTAATAACAATTTCATTATTTTTAGATAACCCTTGTAGGGCATGGCGCTGCTCATAAGATAAATTTTGCTGATCATTTGGAAATGTTGTATTTTTGATACGCTCTGAGTACAGTTTTATACTTTTACCGATTGCTGGGTCAACCAGTTTCAAATTTGGTGCCCAGCCTGTTTTCTCAATGAATGGTGGAATGTTGCTATTCGAGTTTCGAAAAAAATCTGCCAATTTGATGCGGTGACCAGATTCAGCAGTTTCAATAAGGCCATTTTCTAAATCTGCATCCAAACCAATTTTTGGTTTCGGAGTTGGTACAAAGGTTAATCCAAAATTAAGCAGCGATTTTTCGGTTTCGCTTAACTGAGAACCAGCTAGGTTGACAATATTACTGCCTAGTCCAATTTCTGGGTGGCAACTACCTTGACCCGAATCTAGTTTAAATTAAGGAAATTTAGCCAATTGCTATAGATATTGTTAGCAGTCCCCTCAGTCCAATGTATATTGTCACGACACACACTGAAATCTGCGATTGGCAGGCGTGGTATGACAGTAACCTTGGACCTAGGGGACTCTGCAATTCGATTAATTGCCTCAAGAATTTCCTTCTGGTTGGGGGTCGAGGTAGCTGAAAAGTTTAATTGGCTGAAATAAATCATAGTTTTAGGGAATTTCTTCCTTATCATGCTGAACATCAATCTCAGTCGAGTCTCAGTGTCTGAGAGTGGACTGTTCCGGTCATTGATACCTATATTAAGGATCAGTTTCTCAGGATGGACTGACCCTGTGTTTCTATTAATGACAGTTCTTATGTCATTAATTGATGCGCCAGGGAAGCAGGCCACCTGTATGTCTGGATGCGGGTCTACGTTGATTCGGCTGAGATTTGATGCTCCCACAATCAAGATTTTTTTACAAATAGTGGGAAGCTGCCAATTGGGTCTATTTACAGACTCGTTCCAGAATTTCCAAAGATGTTCTTCTCTAGCTCAGTGTGACGGGTGGGTCTTCTGGGCTTACAAAACGGAGATGGGGTGAAACGAGGTTGTGGAATCTTTGCTACAGGTGGCTTTTCACCAGCTACACCCTGTGGTAGTGATGGAAAATAATCAGGTGAAAATGGCGCCATAGGGGATGATGGGGATTCGGGTAGTGGAATCAAGGATGGGTCTACTAACAACGGGTTCAGAGCGTTTTCTGCATGATGATCTTCCACCAGCTACGCGCTGTGGTAGAGGTGCAAGATCATCACGTGGAAACGGTGACATAGGGGGTGGTGGTGGTGATTCAGGGAGAAGGATCAAGAGCGGGTTAACAGGCGAATAATTACAAGGGGACGGTCTGTCATTTAGACGTTTAAGGGGTGGTGAAACCTCAGTGGGCGATCTTACTCTCTTCCTAGCCTGGGAGGGTGGAGCCACACATGTCTGTTCGACTGTTGGTTTACGTTTCGGCGTAACATTTTTTGTGCCAACAGTCGAACGGAAATGTGGGTCAATAGGCCTAATGAAATCATAAAATGCTGCAATAGCGCTTCCACTGAGCTTTCTACCATGGTTGTTCTTGGCCCGGCGGATGGCAATGGACTTAGCGAGGCCGAGGTCAAGGTTGGGATGGTGTTTGGCGGAGAGGATCTGGGACCTTAAACACCCTAGCTGACAGTTATAATGACCAATCAGCGTTCTCACCATTGATTTTGCCCACTCAGAGTTCACCGACCAAATGTCAAAGAGGATATCATCATTTGGCATGGCCGGCTTCAGGAACTTACTTAGATCCCTTACCTTCTGGCCTAAGCCATTAGGCAAAGTATCCAACCTGAGGTGGTTGCTTAAAATACTAATATGGTGAAAACACTGGATCACCATATAGTACACCTTAACTAGGCGGGCTTGGGCAGACGGGTGGTGGTGCGATTCACATCCCGCACCATCCCTTCGTCTACCTTTGCCCGGTCTGGCCATAGTGTACTTGTCAGTCAGGCAAATCCCATTCAATCAATTAATCTTAATCAATCTTAATCAATCTTAATCAATCTTAATCAATCCTAATCAATCTTAATCAATCTTAATCAATCTTAATCAATCTTAATCAATCTCGATTAATCTCGATTAATCTCGATTAATCTTAATTAATCTTAATTAATCTCAATCAGTCTTAATCAATCTTAATTAATTTCAATTAATTTCAATCAATTTCAATCAATTTCAATCAATTTCAATCAATTTCAATCAATTTCAATCAATTTCAATCAATTTTGATCAATCTGTCGCTCCCTCAATCTGTCACTCACACACTCAAACAACCAATCAATCTATCTATCAATCAATCAGAAACACTCATAATCGATAAACCCGTTAATCACGCAATCATTCAATCAATTAATCAACCAACCTGACAAACAAGCAACTAATCACAATCAATCAATCACGTATTCACGCAATCAGGTCAGACACCATCAATTAATCACTTAATCAGTAGGATACACTCAGACAGTCAATCAGTTAACAATGTAAACAGGCGTACACTTTACAAATCTTGACAGATGGGCTGTCTTTATATTTCCTAATTCAAGAGGGGTTAACTTACAGAGCTGAAATGGAAGGAATATGGTTAGTAGCAATGATTAATGACATGTTAATATTTAATACCTAAGAACAATCAATACAGGAATAACAATATAAATATTATAACTTACTCACAGCAATACAGGAATACAGTACTATCCAGGAATACACAGAAATACACAGGAATACACAGCAATGAAATTTTTCACATCGTCAGAGGGCTGGACGCGTTTCGTGTTGATACACTTCTTCAGCAGCCTATTAGACAAATCTACCAGTCCAACAGTTTGCCCTACTATTTATTGGGCACGTGAATGTTTTTGAGACTTAATCATTTTCTTTAAAGTTACTAAGTTGTTTGCTTTGAGGCACATGCCGCTAATAAGGTGTTATAATTCATTGTAATAATGTATTGTTGACTAATTGAGCTCTGGATAAATGAGTTGGTTTCACTTTGGAAAGTGTCAAAGATTGAGCTACTTTCAAAGGCTTAGCGGCGGACTGCTCAATGGTTCAAAGAGAAATATTAATCTGACTTTGATGTGAACCATGAGGTCATTTGAAAGGCACTTAAGTGACCTTTTCAAAGTATAATAAATAATTTGGATTGCAAAGAAAACATTTAAAAGAAATAAGTGATTGATGGCCTTGTTTGAAAATCTTTGATCTGAATGAGTAATTTTGATTTAAAATGTTTTTGCTTTGTAATATAATTACTCAAATGTCAACAGTTTCCATGGGCATTGGTTTCAAAGATTATCATTGCTTTGAGAATAAAGTCATTTTCTGTGAGTAATTTTCTCCCTAAAACTGATAAATGAACAAACATATCGCATGATTGACTGATACAAGGATAGAAGGAAAGAAGGATGGACATAGCTACCCAATCACCCAACCAATCAACCACCCACCCAACCAACCACCAAACCACCCAATCAACCACCCAACCATCCAACCACCCAACCATCCACCCACCCAACAAATCACGCAACCAACCACCCAACCAAACACCCATCCACCCAAACAAGTAACCAACCATCCAATCCACCACCCAATCAACCAACCAGCCCACCATGATGGAAGAATGGAGGGAAAGATGGAAGGAAGGGTATGGGGAGGAAATATTGGAGGAATGAGAGCTTGAAGGAAGGATGGAATGATGGAAGGAAGGGAAGATGAAAGGGATGAAGGCCGGAAGGAAGAAAGGGATGAAGAGGGAGGAATGAATGAATGAAGGGATGGAGAGGGAGGGAGGAAGGAAGGAGGAAGTAGGGCGGAAGGAGGAAGTAGGGTGGAGGGAAAAAGGAATGGAACGAATGAATGAACGAACGAATAAACGATTAAACGAATAAACGATCAAACGAATGAAGGAAGGAAGGAAGGAAGGAAGGATAGGAACGAACGAACGAACGAATGAACGAATGAACGAACTGAGGCGGACGGAAAGCAGGAAGGAAGGCTGAACGGAATGAAGGAATAGGGGAAAGAGTGAATGAATGAAGGGAGAAAGGACAGAATAATGGATAGAGGGAAGGCAGGATAGAGGGAGGAAGGATGGACTGAACGACAGTTTTCTTGCTCAAACAATCATGCAATTCAAAAAGTGATAATAGGTTCAATTTAACCCTTCATGAGATTTCTATATACCTTTTACTAGGTGGATCTAATGAAGGACTGATAGATTGCCTGACGATGTGGACGAATGTTATATACAAGTGGATTTATAAAGTAATAAAATAACGAAACTGGCACTGGCAAGTATGTATATGATATTGTCAAACGCACTGGCTCAGAATTTTCTAAATTGAAAAAATTCTTGTTTATTTTATTCCTTGAGATTGTCATTTTGTTTTAGAGACGCCATATGGCCTAATTATCACACAATGATAAATCACTGAGTGGTATTTTTGAAAACCTATTTCAGTTTGGCTTTTACTAAGATGTGACGTAGATTCGAATTTTTCTTAAATGCAATTACTGGGCGCTTGTTGAAAGGTTGTCTGAGATTGTCCTGTAAGTTGTGATATTCATCTTTTAGGATTTTGGCAATTTCAACATTTTTCCGATTGCATGTGAGAGTAAATGGGATAATCTCTCTTTGATCTAAGAGGCCTGGGTCAGAATTTATGCCCCTAGGCCATTGTGTTTCTAATTGTTTAATCCAGAATGATTCTCTTAGTTTTCTTTGTTTATCAGTTTCCTCTGTTGTGTCTGAAAGAGGTAGCTGTTCGATAGGCATAATTTCAAAGTCACGAAGGACTGAATGATCAGGAAGATTAAAATGTTCAGCCACATGTGTGTCTTCCTCTAGTCTAATATCTGAGAGGTGTCTAGTTGCACGCCATCTTAGTGGATTTTTAGTTTCGCCGACATACTGCTTTTGACACAATTTGCATGAAATTAAATAAATGACATTTTTAGAATCACAATCTAAAATTGACTGAATTTGAAATTTGCTTTTGTTTTGAAAGCTTGTGAATGTACTCTGGGAAGGAAGATAACCATCCAATTTACACCTTTTCTTTTCGCATTTCCGAGATCCTCCTTCACCTACAATCGGACGATTATGACAAATTTTGGTAGGCCAAGAATTTCTGGCATTATCCGGAATGAGTTCCAAATTACGCAAAGTTCCAGACTTTATTTTACGCAGGAACCGAGAAGAGTATCCTCTCGGTCTGAGAGCTTTGAATAAGGTCGAACATGATGATTCAAACTTTTTCCTATCACTCGAATTTCTATGAAAGCGGATTATTTGTGATTTTACAAGTCCCTTGAAAGTATGCGGTGGATGGAATGATTTCTTGTGCAGTAGTTGATGCGAGTCGGTTGGCTTAAAATAAACTTTGTAGTCTAAGTAACCAGTTGTTTCATACTTTATACCTTTGTATAAGGTTGCATCCAGGAAATCTACAGACATCTCATAAATTTCAGCTTTTAGTTTGATATTCGGATCATGATTGTTCAGAATGGCTAAAAATTCATTAAATGCTTCTTTAGTATGTTGCCAGATCATGAAAATGTCATCCAGGTACCTGCGGTAAATGAGTGGCTGATTTGGACACCTTTTGAGTGCTTCCTTTTCCCACTCAGCCATGTAAAGGTTAGCAAAACCTGGGCTGAAACGCTTACCCATTGCGCAGCCACAAATTTGTTGGAAAATTTCTCCAGCAAATTCAAAGTCATTGCCTTTCAGACTCAGCTCCAATAGAGCTATTACTTTTCTGTCTGGCCTGTTGGTGTCGGGGTAGTCGGCAAATGCTCTACGAATTGAATTAAGACCCTTTTCGATATCAATGTTTGTGTACATAGCATCGATGTAAACGATCTTCATAGGGGAATAACTAGTAATGTTGATATGTACTGCGATGATACGACGATGCACTGTAATTTTGAAAAACTTCCACAGATAACAGACCAACTGACTAGCGATATGTCTATGATAGAAAATTGGTGTCGAAATAATAAAATGGTGTTAAATACGGAGAAAACAAAACTTTTAATGATAAGCACTAAGCACCAATATCTAATGGTGAACTAGTCATTGTAAATGAGGCGAAACTTTTAGGCGTATATATTAATGACACTCTTTCATGGGACCAGCACGTAAGAAAAATTTGCAGCAAAATAGCTTCACTTATCTATATGTTAAAGAAAAATAAGAAACATATGAATGTTGATGAGCGAAACCTGTTTTACAAGGCATACATCCTTTCACACATTGAGGCGTGTTCCCGAAAAATGAGCAGCGGAATGAATGACTCAGAAACCGAGCCAGTCATTCCGGTGTCAAATTCTCGGAAACACTTCTCCCAGACCCGCAAATGGGCATCGGAACAATAGTCCTGATAATTAGTAATAACAACCTAGTTATAACTGCAAATTAAAATCACTGAGAACAGTTATAATGTGTATATCCCGTTAGGTTAGCAATATGTTGAACAAAATGCCCATCTGCTGGCCAGGAGTCAACTGATTTCGAGGGCTCCTCACTGGAATCATTGGCTCAGCAACTGAACCTGTTGTTGCAGTGATGAATCTTCGAGAAGAGTCTTCTCCTGGTCTACACATACACAGCTTCTATTAAATTATATTTAACAATTGTTTGTTTATAATCATTTGAATTAAATTAATGTCTGCTTTAAAGACAGTTAGAGAACTCTCCAGAGCATTGTCTGTTGGGAAGTGTCCATCTGCGGACCGAAAGGTCAACTGCTCTTTGTGGGTTTACCACTGGAATGACTGGTTCACTGACTGAGCCTGTCATTCGGGTCATACATTTTCAGGAGGAGTGTTCTTTTGGTCTGCATATGATCATTTCCGTTTGCACTCTCTCTCGCTCTCTCTCTCTCTCTCTCTCTCTCTCTCTCTCTCTCTCTCTCTCTCTCTAACTCTCTCTCTCTCTCTTCTCTCTCTTCTCTCTCTCTCTCTCTCCCTCCCTCTTTCGCTCGCTCACTCGCTCGCACGCTTGCTAATTTACCTACCGTTATATAATATTTCTATTTCAAAAGGATATTTGTATGTTAAACGAGCATGCCACAAGATCCTTTTCTCTAAATACATTTATTACAATAAAAATATGTTTTTAAAAAAAAAGAGAAAAAAAGAGAACCTTAAACATACAATGAAAGGACATTGGCGGCCTAGGAGAGGAGTGTTTCCGACAATGGAGCACTAGAATGACTGGCTCGGTAACCGAGTCAGTCATTCCTGTGTCCAATTGTCGTAAACACTCCTCCGGACCAGCAAATGACCATTTCACATATCGCCAATCCAAAGGTTAGAGTTTCAGGATAGTCATATAGTACATGCATGGAAAACACTTCTCCTAATGTAAATAGTTTTGTGTATGCATTGTGAAATCGTATTATACTATTGTCCGTCACATTATTATGTGATTGTGCACACTTACGGGCCATATACTTACTTTGTGATGAATATATCTATCGTATATTTTTCAACTTTCCCGATCATTTATCATTAGAGCACGAAATGTAGACACAAAATAGGTTCCATTGCTGTATAATTTTGATACTAATTTGACTGGATAGTGTTGCTGCCGAAGGTATCAAGACCTTTCATTCAAATTATGCTTAAGGTATGCAACAGCTTAATAGCATGACTTGAGCTCTAATACTAGTGTTGAAACGGTTAGATGTTGGCGTAAACCTACTGTATTGGATGTAAACCCACGGGAGTGTATGTACATGAGTTCATGTGCGTGTGGAAGTGAGTGTGTGTGATTGGGAGTGCATGTGCTTTGGTGAGTTTTTAATTTCAGTAAACTATATATGCCTAATTAACCTTTAAGATACAAACCTTTGATTGAACCTTTTGATTTTATCCTAAATTATGAAGTGCTATTTCAAATTTGGTGATTCTCCTAGAAACAAGTCCATAAAATCGGCTAGAGAAATGACCATTTGCAGTCCAGAGGACTATTCTTGAAAATTTATGACAGGAATGACATGCGCGATAATCGTGCCAGTCTTTCCGGTGGTAAATTTCCAAGAATGGCATTGTCTTGTTCTGGAAACGGACATTTCACAATAGATAGACCTAATCGAGGTTTTCCTGACAAATTTAGTCACTAAAGGGTTAAGACATTCGACGGCGTGGGTAATGATAATAATTTTACTAAATCTATTGTTTCTGTATGTATGTTTAATCGTATGTTATAATGTGCTTAGCTGTATTTGTCTACGAAATTGAGAATTAGTTTCTATATTTTAGCACATAAAAATATCGTTATTTCTATTTCTTGCATTGTTTCCAAAGCATTTCAGCAAAAAAGAAAGGAATTTACTTTACAATGCTGAATATATCAATGCTAATTTGATTGAAAGTTTGCTGCTGTTGAAAGCATCAGTAGCTTTTGTTCAAATTACTCTTAATACATTCAGAATATTATATGATTATAAGAAATAGATTCCCTAAGTTCCTTGTCTGTACATAGATGTATAAATTTGTACGTATTATTTATATAAAAAATAAATTTGTATATAAGTTAATGAGGGCCTCTGCTAGATCAGGCCGTGTACTTGAAGTGCTACCCTCAATAAATAACGATTATTATTAGTGGACAAAGGATAATTTTTTACCACGCCTTAGCTATGTATGTATTTTATTTTTTTGACGCACTGGCAACGTGCGGCTTCAATTTCCATGTGCTAACTTAGCCGACAGTGATGCACCCATTAGTTTAATTTGTTGATCACCATCTCCCGGTCGGGGGATCGAACCGCCATTCTGCAACTCCGCATAGCATCAGCAACCAGGCATCTTTCCACTGGACCACCGCACCAAGACTAAAAAGTCAAGGATTGGCCGCCCAGTTTTCACATGTCTGATATACTGACACACTGACGATTCATATGGGACTATCTGTGGATGCACCCGCCACAATTCAATCCTAGGCTTTTACGCCTATTATACTCTGACTCCAGCATGTATGTATGTATGTATGTATGTATGTATGTATGTATGTATGTATGTATGTATGTATGTATGTATGTAGGTAGGTAGGTAGGTAGGTAGGTAGGTAAGTAAGTAAGTAAGTAAGTAAGTAAGTAAGTAAGCAAGCAAGCAAGCAAGCAAGCAAGCAAGCAAGCAAGCAAGCAAGCAAGCAAGTAAGTAAGTAAGTAAGTAGAGTAAGTAAGTAAGTAAGTAAGTAAGTAAGTAAGTAAGTAAGTAAGTAAGTAAGTAAGTAAGTAAGTAAGTAAGTAAGTAAGTAAGTAAGTAAGTAGAGTAAGTAAGTAAGTAGAGTAAGTAAGTAAGTAAGTAAGTAAGTAAGTAAGTAAGTAAGTAAGTAAGTAAGTAAGTAAGTAAGTAAGTAAGTAAGTAAGTAAGTAAGTAAGTAAGTAAGTAAGTAAGTAAGTAAGTAAGTAAGTAAGTAAGTAAGTAAGTAAGTAAGTAAGTAAGTAAGTAAGTAAGTAAGTAAGTAAGTAAGTAAGTAAGTACATAAATGAATAAATACAAACAGCAGCCCCAATCCGGTGAAGCCAAAGAGATTGGAGACAACACATGATCCGAAAGAGTCCAACATAGAGTTACTGGGACTCATCTTTATAAGTGTCCATCGTGAAACAAACTTCCCAGTATATGTGGAGTCACTGAAGACGCTTTGCACTCGATCATCAAAATTATGCTCACTGGATTCCCGTTCATATCTGTGACATGGAAATCCTGCACGCTTCCATCCTGGAGAAATTTGCACAACATGGCCATTGAGTTGTTGCAAAGAGAAATTGGTGGGGGGTGTGTTCTTTCCTTAATAACACGCCAGAGCATCTGACTCTGGATACTAGCACTGTTGTCAATGAATATGTTGTTTACACTGCCTGCACTATGGAAACACTGGACAAGAACAAATACATTGACTGCAACATGTCAGCGCTGATAGACTGCACCCGTTCCACTCATGACCCCATCAAGGGGAACTCCCCTCGACTCTTCAGGTGTCCTGCTCCCAAACAGAAAACTAAACAAGCTGCCAAGATCACAACTTTGAAGACTGATGTGGATATTTTCCCCAGACATAACATTCGTAACACAGAACAGCGACACATATATGGATATCTTTTTCTTGCATGAGAATCATCCATATAACACACACACACACACACACACACACACCACCACCACCACCACCACCACCACCACCACCACCACCCACCACCACCACCACCACCACCAACCCGCACTTTCTGACAGAGGTAAATTCCACCTGGCAAAGAAATTCTACCTGCTAATTTGTCTTACACAAACATCCGAAACAGAAACACATTCTGTGGACATGCACGATCTAGATGATAAGACGGACTTTCTGTTATTCCTGGTCGGCTATGTTCAATAGAAATATCCACTAAGCTACAGCCTCCAAGCATATTTGACATTAAAGTTCTAGATGGAGCCGTTGTTGTGCACCACCTCTGCACAAACAGAATCGCAACATATGATAATTATGCCAATTATATTTTTTCCCTACATCATGAACCAGCTGGATGCCTCAAAAAGTTCGTATGTAGTTTCGGACAATTGCCTTAAAAGCAGTATCAAAGATTGCACAAGGGAAAAGAGAGGGAAAGGCATCAGGAGGGACTGTTGGTCAAAATAAAATCCCTGCGAACTGGGCAGATTTTTTGCGTGACAAAGATAACAAACAGGAACTATCTGCCTTTCTTTCCGACAAAGTTGCTGCCAGTGAATTTCCACCTCAGAAGGAGGTTGTTATTACAGCTGGTTAAAGGGTTGTGATCAGAGTAGCCATCCGCAACATGCAAGAAAGTGACCACGAACAAGCAGACGCAAGAATGTTGCGTCATTTGCAAGATGCTTTGCAGAATAACTGATGTTATCGTCATCTTAATTGGGAAATTTCACCACCTGCAAAGTACATGTCCAGCTGCGGACATACGGGTAGCTTTCAACACAGGGGAGAATTTCACCCATTTTCACATCAATGCAATTGCCCAGGCATTAGGAGAAGCGAAATCCATAGCCTCACCAATCCTCCACAGTTTCACAGGATGTGATACAGTCTCTTCATTTTTCGGAAATGGGAAACGATCGGCATGGAAGTGATATCCTGATGTAACTGTAGCTTTCAAGTGTGTGGTAGAGAACCCATTCACTGGGCTAGATTTTGAAGCTGTGCATTTCAAGCTTTTTGAACGCTATGCAGTTGTCCTGTGTGACAAGACCAGCCATCTGAACTGTGTTAATGGGGCATGCTGAGAGAGGTTTTGCCAGAAAAGTAAGAAACTGGAAACTATTCCACCAGCTCAAAATGCGTTACTGCAGCACTCTAAGCGCGCAGCTAACCAGTCATGAATCTGTGTAACCTGTAATCTGTCCTGACAATAAGTACCGTCTTCTGAGGGATAGGGATAGACAATGGACAAAGACTGTCATTTCTGGTTGCCTGTGTGAACAACGCTTCCAGTTGCTTCCAAAGCTTGTAGAGAGCTGGCTAAATGTGGCTGCAAAAGTAAAAGTGGTTGCGGTGAAAAATGTGCTTATAAGAAAGCTCAGTGTCGATGCACAGAGCCGTGCAAACGCAAGTGTTACAAATGGATACCTACTCAGATGAACATTGCCACTGCCATAAACACTTCTGTGTAGCGTTACTTCTTGTTAGCATATTGTTAATACAACAGCAGTAGACATTTTCTGACAGTCTCAACTTTCTATACATTTAAGCAGCTTTTAGTTGAATATATGATTAATAAATGACAATATTTAGATATCCATTTTATCAAATTGATGCCTGTTGTGATTTCCGCATAAAAACTAAACCTCTGTTCATTTGATTGTTTTTGTTATTGTTTAATTGTCAGTAATCTATTCAATTTTCCCGTTTTGTCTAATAATGAAATACCAAAAATGAAATGTCACAGACACTGAGGACAGCAGCCAAGACTGTCGCACTGGATGGATCCTAGCAAAAATGTAATTAGTAAGACCTACCAAAATGCCACAGAACGTTTAGTGCTTTTCTCCAGTCAGTCGTCTTCATTTCAGTAAGCTGCATTACTATTGTGCGTGCGTGCGTGCGTGCGTGCGTATGTGTGCGTGCGTGCGTGCGTGGTGAGTGTGTGAGTCCGTGCGTGCGTGCGTGCGCGTGTGCGTGCGTGGTGAGTGTGAGCGTCCGTGTGTGCGTGCGTGTGTGCACAAGACAAAAGCATATCAATATAGAATACCAGCTAACCAGCATATATAATAACATACCTAATACACAGGCATATATCAAAGACATGTGAACTTCAGACTTTTGAATCATTTTATTCGGCGTTCTGGATGATAATTAATACATTAATCGGTGGCGATTCTTAATGATTTTTGCCACAAACAAATTGGCCTTTCCAGTTTTAGCTATGCCCCGCCCATCTCTATCTAAGCTCCACCCACACCTCGCTCCTGTTGGGATCGCTCGATCTCTGAACTTTCTGACTATCAATTTCCAGAAAACTGTACAGGTAAGATGTTAAATATTTTGAAACAAATTTGACTGAGCGTTGTTGATGCCTATAGAGGCAGCAACAGCTTCCAGTCAAATTAGTTTCAAAATATTCAAAAGAATATTTATTAAATTGTAAAGACATACATTTCGTAAAACATGTCGGATTATTAAGCGTTAAAGGCGGACTATATGGAGTCATTCATGACGTCATGATTATGACGTCATCTTACACGTTACGTATTTGATCATGACGACATATAACGTCATATGATGGATGGATAAACAGGTAAAGGTCCATTGAGAGAGAGAGAGAGAGAGAGAGCATTTATTCCCTACAGAATTTACCATGTAACGTGCAGATAGAAAAAGTGATTGATAGAAAAAGTAAAGTTCCCTGCACATTTCACGCACGCACGCACGCACGCACACACGCACACCGCACTCACTCACATCTTTTCATAAACACCCGCAGGACTGCGTGATGCATTGATAGATTGATTAGCTAAATATTGCTAGATTATATTATTTCTTCTGAGATCTTTCCCGCTTTCTAAACAATAGATATGAAAGGGTCAGGAATAGTAAAGAGCACGTGAAGATGCCAGTGCTCATTCCCATTATCTTTAGTCTGATTGCCGGCGCGTCATAGATCCAGCAACTGCCGGTCTGTCCAGATCCCGTCACCTCCCAAACTCTGCACGAAGTGTCGATTACAGCACCGTATATAGGCGGGCCTGGCATCCACCCTGTGGAGCAAACAAACACTGACGCCACATCAGGAATCACAGAAACAGTCAGCGATGGACCTTTCCGGTTTTAGCTATGCCCCGCCCATATCTAGCTATCGAGCGATCCCTGAACTCTCTGGCTATCAATTTCCAGAAAACTATACAGGTAAGCTGTTGAATATTCTGGAACTAAATTGACTGGACACTGTTGCTGCCATAGTTGCTGCCTAGAAACAGCGTCCAGTTAAATCAGTTTCAAAATATTCAACAGCATGTTTATTAAATAGTAGAGACATACAATTCGTCCGTGTCAGACTGTTAAGAGACGGACTAAATAGAATCATGTATGACGTAATGATTATGACGCCATCCTTTACGCCGCTTAGCTGATTATGACGTCATATGAGGTCAGGTTGATAGATGGATACTCTGGAAAGGTGAATTGAGCGATCCATTTCTACCTACGCCACGCCCATTTGTAGCTAAGCTCCGCCCACCCTGTTGTAACCAATTTGAACCTTTGAAACCTAAATTCCCAGAATCTAACTATACAGGTAAGCTGTTGAATATTTTGAAAATAATTTAACTGGGTGCTGACGGTAGCAACAGCTGTCAGTCAAATTACTTTCATAATATTCAACAGAAAGTTTATGAAATTATAAAATGACCACGTACATACAAATCATACACTGGTGACCGTCGCCGAATTTCATAACGGAGATATATGTTATTATGATTATGACGTCAGTTATCTAGTGGCATTGTTGATTATGACGTCAGATGCTTGAATAACAGATCGGATCCCTTCATACACGGAGTACCGAGACGGTGATGGAACTACCATGATACATTAACCTACACACGCATGCACGTGTCTGTCGAGAGGTAGGACATCGTCATAGTTACCTAATAATGATGTTGCCATTGTCGCTACACCAAGAGCGAGAGCCTTGTCAGAACTATCGACTACCCTGAAATACATACAAATAAAATTAGTAACTACATTATTATGTTACAATTAATTTGTGCAATATAATAATTCATTTAAATAATTTAATTTAATATAAAATAATTAATTAATTTTAATAATAATTAAATAATATGCACTACGTTTTAAGTTTATCGCGTCTCATAAACCAAGGCGAGGTAGATCTGTTACCATATGAAGACTATCAGTTTACTATTCGGCTTCTAGCAACATATATAAAACTGTAAAAAAAAAAATGCAGTGATTCATCTTAGCTCATTATGGTGGTAACCATTTTTTAGGAGACCGTCTCAGCCCTTTAACGCTCATAGCAGCCAAAAATGGCTTCTGGAGTGATCTTAAGAAATGTCCATTTGCAGACCAAAAGAAGGTTATTTTGAAAATTTACCACTGGAATGATGGCTCGATAACCGAGACAGTCATTCCAATGGTAAATTTTCAAAAGGGTTAGAAAACAATAAATAACATAAATGCCCATGTTCGACAACCTCTATTGAGATTATGCACGTGTAGGCGCACCTCATAGTGAGCAGGCTGACATTTGGATATATTGTGCCCATCATAAGAAAGACGAATATGATAAAGATACCGAATGCAGGCGTTATGTTACATTCATTCTGACACTTCCCGGGCGTGGCTGTGCCACTTTCTGTACAGCTACAACCAAAATATACCTGAAACAGGAAACAACAACATAGAATAGCGATTTGAATGGATGAATCCGATCTGCCACGCAAGGATAAGACGCCATAATTAATCAATTCCGTCGTATGTAGGCTGATGTCACAATCATAACCGACAGAGAACATTCCGTCGTAAAGATGGAATAGTCCGTCAAGTGTACGAATTGTATGTCTTTAGTGATTTACTATTTACCTATAATAAACAAACTAGCGCATACTGGGGTATTAATGAAGCGTCCATTCATGAAGTCCTGGCGACCAAGATCAATGGCCAGCTCAAGACCGCTCTAGACCCTACATGTACACCTAGGCCGTGTTCTCACTAGAGACTTAACCGATGTAGTGCAATACTGAGGCCGTGTTCTCACTGGAGATTTAATCGGGAACAACGCCATACCTCAATATTGTGTTACGCCGAGTAGGTCTCTAGTGAGAACACGGCCTGAGGTTATGTATGGCGTTATTCCCGATTAACTCTCCAGCGAGAGCACGGCCTAAGGCAGTGTTCACACTAGAGTGCTAACCTGAAGTAAGTCCTATCGAATGCAAATATTCGGTTACTTGACATAACTTTGCAAGCGTAAACGCTTACACGAGTAAACCGAGAATTTGTGATCGATTAGACTTCCTTCGGATTAGCTAATTTGATGGGAACACGCCTCCGAAGATTCGTTACCACGATACGTGTGTGTTAGTGGGGTGTGCTGTGGTGACGTCAACAAGCAACCAATACTCATTTGAGAAGTAGGGCCAGGGAGACAACACATCTAGTATAGAAATTCTTGTATTGTAACAGATAAGTGTTGAAATCACGAATCACTTGTCGGACAGAAACTATATATAATGTGCTTGACACGCTCCTTGAAGCAGGTTATTTCGGTATGACAGAATGCGTGTATCTTCAAACGGTGTCTGTGATTTGTCTGGCATTCCACAACCTGCATGTGTATCTCTACAATGACTGGCCGGACCAGCGGCATCCACAACAATATCAAGATATATCCATTATTCAGACGCCTTGCTCATAAAGGTTACTCTTACCAGCTTTTGCCAAACTATAAGAATGCAAAGCTAGTAGTACTGTCCAACTCCATAAACTACGGACCTTCCAAGTTTATCCCTCCATCATATGACGTCATAATCAACTACGTGACGTGTTTAATGACGTAATAATCACTGAAGTCATGAATGCCGTAGATAAGTACATCACGAATGCATAATTAAAGACGGGCTACGCGTTGTTGTACGAATTATGTCTTTACTATTTAATAAACATTCTGTTGAATATTTTGAAACTAATTTGACTGGTTGTCAAATTGTTTTCAAAATATTCAACAGGATGTTTATTAAATAGTAAAGACTAAAGACATACAATTCGTGAACTACATCACAGACATACAATTCGTACACTTGATGGAGTATGCCATCCTCATGACGGAGTATTCTCTTTCAATTATGATGTGACATCAGCCCACACGTGACGTAATTGATTATGGCGTCATATACTTGAGTGCCAGATCGGATTTATCCATTAGATTAATTAGACGAATATGAACGTGATTGGACTCTTACCCCGTTTTGAATATCATGGGTGATGTTATTGGCCACACACCCAGCATGGCATGGTGAGAAGTATGTCCGTCCATCGTCACATACAGGAGAATAGATGGATATCTCGCAGCCGCATTCTGCATTACATGGGTGAGTCATGTTTAGTTCGCCACTGAAAACAGACAAATGCATCACGTGAACATTATAGGTGCGAGATTATCTGCTAAAACAAGCATTCTAAAACAAGTCGTTAATAACGGCTTTAAACCGACTTCATTAAGTAAAGGATTCAAGTGTTCGTCAATCGAAGCATCGTAGGTGTAAATGTACCGTTTAATTATTTCAGTCAAATACTTAAACGACGATTACGATGATGACGCCACTACTGACGACGACGACGACGATGACGAAGATGATGCTACTGACACTATAGTTAGAAATTATGACGATCATGATGATAATGATGAAGTAGAATAAGAAGAGGAAGGATATGAAGAAGAGGAAAATGGGGATGATCACGAATAAGGAGACGAAGGAAGGGGTAGGAGGCCGAGGGGATGAGGAGGAGGAGGAGGAGGAGGAGGGGGAGCGGCGGCGGCGTGGACGACGACGACGACGACGATAATATGGTGTATGTAATGTCCCATTGTATTATATGTTTTATTATTACCCTCCTATGTCCGGTACGCCAATGACTGATACAGCATCACATCCGAGAAACATGGTGACAACGCAGAATATACAGATGAGGAATGTTGCACCAAGCACCAATAAGTAGATCCCTCCCACCTTGAGCTTGCACCACGTGATGATGTTGCCACTAAGTATCATCGAAATACCAAATCCGATACCATTTATTATGGCTACAATGAAAGATTAATAAAACCCGATATCATTTATGATGGCTAAAATGGAAGATTGATAAAACCAATATTATTTATGATGGCTGGAATGGAAGATTGATTAACCCGATATCATTTCTTATGGCTAGAATGGAAGATTGATTGATAAACCCGATATGATTTATGATGGCCAGAATGCAAGATTGATACACCAGATATCATTTAATATAGCTAGAATGGAAGATTGATAAACCCGATATGATTTATGATGGCTAGAATGGAAGATTGATAAACCCGATATGGTTTATGATCGCTAGAATGGAAGATTGATAAACTTGATATGATTTATGATGGCTAGAATGGAAGATTAATATACCAGATATCATTTATTATGGCTAGAATAGAAGATAGATAAACCGATTATCATTTATGATGGCTAGAATGGAAAATTGATAAGCCCCGTATCATTTATGATGGCTAGAATGTAAGATTGATAAACCCGACACCAATTATGATGGCTACAATGGAAGATTGATAGACCTGATATCATTTATGATGGCTAAAATCGAAGCTTGGTAAACTCTGTATCATTTATGATGGCTAGAATGGAAAATTGATAAACCCCGTATCATTTATGATGGCTAGAACGGAAGATTGATAAACCCGACACCAATTATGATGGCTACAATGGAAGATTGATAGACCTGATATCATTTATGATGGCTAGAATGGAAGATTGGTAAACCCGATATCAATTATGATGGCTAAAATGGAAGATATATAAACCTAATAACATTTATGATGGCTGGAATGGAAGATCGGTAAACATGATATTATTTATGACGGCTAGAATGGACGATTGATAAACCCCATATCATTTATGATGGCTAGAATCGAAGATTGATAAACTCGATATCATTTATGATGGCTAGAAAGGAAGATTGATAAACCCCATATCATTTATGATGGCTGTAATGGAAGATTGATAAACCCCATATCATTTATGATGGCTGGAATTGAAGATTAATAAACCCCATATCATTTATGATGACCACAATCGAAGATTGATAAACTCTGTATCAGTTATGATGGCTAGAATGGAAGATTGATAAACCTGATAACTTTTATGATGCCTAGAATGGAAGATTGATAAACCTGATAACATTTATGATGGCTAGAATGGAAGATTGATAAACCCGACACCATTTATGATGGCTAAAATGGAAGATTGACAACCCTATATCATCTATGATGGCTAGAGTGCAAGATTTATAAATCTGATAACATTTATGATGGCTAGAATTGAAGATTGATAAACCCCATATCATTTATGATGACTACAATCGAAGATTGATAAACTATGTATCATTTATGATGGCTAGAATGGAAGTTTGATAAACCTGATATCATTTATGATGGCTAGAATGGAAGTTTGATAAACCTGATATCATTTATGATGGTTAGAATGGAAGATTGGTAAACCTGATAACATTTATGATGGCTAGAATTGAAGATTGATAAACCCCATATCATTTATGATGACTACAATCGAAGATTGATAAACTCCGTATCATTTATGATGGCTAGAATGGAAGATTGATAAACCAGATAGCATTTAACATGGCTAGAATGGAAGTTTGATAAACCTGATATCATTTATGATGGCTTGAATGGAAGATTGGTAAACCCGATATTATTTATGATGGCTAAAATGGAAGATTGACAACCCTATATCATTTATGATGGCTAGAATGGAAGATTTATAAACCTGATAACATGTATGATGGCTAGAATGGAAGATTTATAAACTCGATATCATTTATGATGGCTAGAATGGAAGATTGATAAAACCCATACCATTTATGATGGCTAGATTGGATGATTGATAAACCCCAAATCATTTATAATGGCTAGAATTGAAGATTGAAAAACGCCATATCATTTATGATGACCACAATCGAAGATTGATAAACTCGTTATCATTTATGATGGCTAGAATGGAAGATTGATAAACCTGATAACATTTTTGATGGCTAGAATGGAAGATTGATAAACATGATAACATTTATGATGGCTAGAATGGAAGATTGATAAACCCGATATCATTTATGATGGCTAGAATGGAAAATTGATAAACTCCATATCATTTATCATGGCTGGAATGGAAGATTGATAAACCCGATATCATTTATGATGGCTAAAATGGAAGATTGACAAGCCTATATCATTTATAATGGCTAAAATGGAAGATTGATAACCCTATATCATGTATGATGGCTAGATTTGTATATTGATAGATCAGACACCATGTATGATGGCTAGATAAGAAGATTGATAAACCTGATAACATTTATGATGGCTAGAGTGGAAGATTCGTAAACTTGATATCATTTATGATGGCTAGAATGGAAGACTGATAAACCCCATATCATTTATGATGGCTAGAATGGAAGATTGATAAACCCCATATCATTTATGATGGCTAGAATCGAAGATTGGTAGACTCGATATCATTTATGATGGCTAGAATGGAATAACATTTATGATGGCTAGAATGGAAGATTCGTAAACTTGATATCATTTATGATGGCTAAAATGGAAGATTGATAAACCCCATATCATTTATGATGGCTAGAATGGGGGATTGATAAACCCCATATCATTTATGATGGCTAGAATCGAAGATTGATAAACCCCATATCATTTATGATGACTACAATCGAAGATTGATAAACTCTGTTTCATTTATGATGGTTAGAATCGAAGATTGGTAAATTCGATATCATATATGATGGCTACAGTGGAAGATTGACAAACTCCAAATCATTTTTGATGGCTAGAATGGATGATTGATATACCCGATATCATTTATGATGGCTATATGGAAGATTGGTAAACTCGATATCATTTATGATGGTTAGAATGGAAGATTGATAAACCCCATATCATTTATGATGACTACAATCGAAGATTGATAAACTCTGTATCATTTATGATGGCTAGAATCGAAGATTTGTAAACTCGATATCATTTATGATGGCTACAATGGAAGATTGATATACCCGATATCATTTATGATGGCTATATGGAAGATTGGTAAACTCGATATCATTTATGATGGTTAGAATGGAAGATTGATAAACCCCATATCATTTATGATGGCTGGAATGGAATATTGATAAACCCGATAACATTTATGATGGCAAGAATGGAAGATTGATATACCCGATATCATTTATGATGGCTAGAATGGGAAAATGATAAACTCGTTATCATTTATGATGGCTAGAATGGAAGACTGATATACCCGATATCATTTATGATGGCTAGATGGCCGATTGGTACACTCGATATCATGTATGATGGCTAGAATGGAAGATTGATAAACCCCATATCATTTATGAGGGTTAGAATGGAAGATTGATAAATCCCATATCATTTATGATGGTTAGAATGGAAGATTGATAACCTCCGTATCATGTATTATGGCTACAATCGAAGATTGATAACCTCCGTATCATTTATGATGGCTAGAATGGATGATTGATATACCCGATATCATTTATGATGGCTATATGGAAGATTGGTAAACTCGATATCATTTATGATGGTTAGAATGGAAGATTGATAAACCCCATATCATTTATGATGACTACAATCGAAGATTGATAAACTCTGTATCATTTATGATGGCTAGAATCGAAGATTTGTAAACTCGATATCATTTATGATGGCTACAATGGAAGATTGATATACCCGATATCATTTATGATGGCTATATGGAAGATTGGTAAACTCGATATCATGTATGATGGTTAGAATGGAAGATTGATAAACCCCATATCATTTATGATGGCTGGAATGGAATATTGATAAACCCGATAACATTTATGAAGGCAAGAATGGAAGATTGATATACCCGATATCATTTAGGATGGCTAGAATGGGAAAATGATAAACTCGTTATCATTTATGATGGCTAGAATGGAAGACTGATATACCCGATATCATTTATGATGGCTAGATGGCCGATTGGTACACTCGATATAATTTATGATAGCTAAAAGGGAAGATAGATAAACCCGATATCATTTATGATGACTAGAATGGAAAATTGATAAACCCGATATCATTTATGATGGCTAGAATGGAAGATTGATAAACCAGATATCATTTGGTAGGGCTAGAATGGAAGATAGACACACTCCATATCCCTATTGTCACTTTATAGTTCGAAATGAGACTGATATTTCATGGTCACTTTTATTGTAAAATAAACATTGAAGGGGATTTACCATTTAATAAACGGTTATTAATATTTTGAAACTAATTTGACTGGGCTCTGTTGCTGCCAAATATTCAACAGCTTACCTTGAAATTGGGATTCTGGGAATTCAGGATTCAAAGTATATGAATTGATTCCAACAAACGCAAGGCGTGGGGGGTCTTAGCTAGAAATGGGCCCTCTATTCCTGGCAGCTGATGTGTGTACATGTGCTAACGTACCGGCCAATCTGATGGCTGTGGGTGAAGGAAGTGATAGCTGTATCTCCGTGTACTTTGGGAAGAAGGCGAGAAAACCACCGATGAACATATTCGCTATGCAATAGCTTGCTACCAGGGACATATACACAGGGTTCTTGAACAAACGAAGCAATGCCCAAAATAAACCTAGAAATAAAAGAAAAATTATTTTTACATTATTATTATTATTATTATTATTATTATTATTATTATTATTATTATTATTAATATTATTATTGTTATTATTATTCCCAGACAAATAAAATTAATGCAGAGATAGAAACAACAACAACAGCGCCGCCGCCGCCGACGACGACGACGACAACAAAACTGCTGCTGCTACTACTACTACTATTATTACTACTACTACTACTACTACTACTACTACTACTACTACTACTACTACTATTACTACTACTACTACTACTACTACTACTACTACTACTACTACTACTACTACTACTACTACTACTACTACTACTACTACTACTATTACTACTACTACTACTACTACTACTACTACTACTACTACTACTACTACTACTACTATTATTACCACTACTACTACTACTACTACTACTACTACTACTACTACTACTACTACTACTACTACTACTACTACTACTACTACCACCACTACTACTACTACTACCACTACTACTACTACTACTACTACCACTACTACTACTACTACTACTACTACTACTACTACTACTACTACTACTACTACTACTACTACTACTACTACTTTTTTTCTTTTTCTTTTTGAAAAACCGACGCTGACGCAGTCGGACAAACTTCACGGAGGAACTCCTTTAAAAAGGCTTGCAAACCCCCAGAAAAAAACCTGGCGAACTAGTAATCTTGATTAATATTACACCAAAACAATGATAAATAATGAGCATTAATACAATCTATAAATACATATGGCTTAAAAAGTATAGATACAAAACAATAGGCTGATAAAGCTCTGATAGCAAAACAAAACTTAACAAAGGCATTACTATTCAACCCAGGTGTAGTAGTAGACCCGTGTGGCGAGTGCAACTATCCAACAAATGAAAAGTGCCTCGTCAATCTATAACAAATAAGTCAATCATTGACGCCAGTGGGCTGATTCTCTAAAGATCAGCGGGCGTAGTAGCATTTGGGTAGTATAATACATATAGTCGGCAGAAAAATTTCAGAAAAATTGATGGCGCTCTTGTTTACATTTTCAATTTACTTTATTGTAAGGTTTTGTAAATTACCATTCAATCCATGTGTGGTAGTAGGCCCGTGTGGCGAGTGCAACTATTCAACAAATGAAAAGTGACTCGTCAATCAATGACAAATAAGTCAATCATTGACGCCAGTGGGCTGAGTCTTTAAAGATCAGCGGGCGTATTAGCATTTGGGTAGCATAACATATATAGTCAGCAGGAAAATTACAGAAAAATAGATGGAAATAGATGGCGCTCTTGTTTCCATTTTTGATTTACTTTGTTGTAAGGTTTTGTAAATTACCCGGGAACAAATAACCCTATAAAACTCTGTGCAAATTCCTAAAATTACCTGGGACAATTTTATAATTCAATGGCAACTTACTTTATCAATTGATTATTAAATTACCCCAGTCTGTTCATTTGTTAACATGAATTATTAAACATAACAATATCAAAGTGCAGACTAAAATGAATTACATGACACAGATTAATTAAAAGACACAGATAAATCAGCTGTAGTAATTAAATGATTTAAGCTAGTGCAGGCTCATTTATTTTTACAGCTCCCAACTCTATTGAAACTATGTTTGTTTTGCACCATATGTCCTTGAATACTTTTTCTTTACCATGCTGCTTTAATCTAAAATATTCGCAAGGAATATGATTCAGCAGCAATGAACGAAATATTGCCTTTATTGCTCTATTGTGATTGCCCATAGATGGATTTTTCGTCTGTGCACACCGATGTTTCCAAATGGCCCAAACACCTATGGTTAGTATTGTTATTAAAATAGTCCTTTCAGACTTTATGATATTTACACCGCTTGATCCAAATTCTCTAAATAAGACTACATGCGTGTCTAGAACAATGGGCTTCACTCCAAATTTTGCCAAGATTTGGCTGATATAGTCCCAAAATTGTGACGATATTGGACATTCTGCAAATAAATGCTCGATTGTTTCCTCGTCTGTTTGACATAAGTAACACCTATCAGAAGTCGTAATATTGCACTTGTATGTCAAGTGTCCCACCCATAGCCGTCGATGTAGTAATCGCCACAATAAATCACGAGCCATATTTGGTATGTATGGAGAATGTAAGATTTTCCATACATTTTTCCAACTGGATGGTTTATAGCTTGAGTCATCCCATCTCCTAATTGCTATGGGAGGTGTTACTTGTTTTCGTCTCATAATATGGTACCATTCCTTGGATCTCATCTTGTATTTTAACATCTCATCATCAAGAACTAATGCGGGTTGTGGAGTCAAACTATTATTATTTACATTTGGCAGACGAAACCATTCAATTGGTACAGCATGTTTTATTTTATTTAGCAACCGCTGGACATCTATATGCCTCATATGTGTTTTTCTAGCTACGTCTTGCATTGAAATCCATCTACGTGTTTGAGGGTGTATCATATCCGATAAATGTTGAATGCCATATTTTGCAAAGGACGGTAGATAAAGTACTGCATTGTTATAACATATATTACTATTGCCCCTCAATTGCTGTTCTAGTACTTCCTTCCAGCACGTAGGTGGAGGCATGCATCTGTCAAATATTTCTAACTCCTTAACTTGATCTTTAAACACATCTGGTATCATTTGGCTATTCGGAGGTGGCTTCTTTGAGGTAAAAACATGCTCCGCCAGAAATGGTTCTACAATTCTCTCCATGAGAGCTCGTGAAACACATGCCCACGTCTCATCTGATGTAATAAGATCATCCAAAAAGTTTAACCTTAAAGAAACACATTTCACTTTAATATCAATTAAATCAAGTCCTCCTTCTAACTTAGCATTATTGAGAACACGATGGGAAACTAAATGATTCTTTTCTTCCCATATGAATGACAATATCAACTCATTAACCTCCTTTTCTACATGTTTTGGCATGTGTACAACAGATGCTGTATACCATAGCCCAGATAATGCCAAGTTGTTGACAACAAACACTCTACCAAAGATTGAAAGACGACGACGCTTCCAATTTGCTAATATTCTCTTAAGCTTAGATACACGTTCATTCCAATTTTGTATTGTATTCGGTTTCCTGCCAAAATAGATGCCTAAAATCTTAATGGTATCATTAGACCAATTGATTTCAAGTGGCTGGTCATTCCGCTCTTTCCATGGCCCCAGAAATAATCCTTTGGATTTTCCTTTATTGATTTTCAAACCAGATGCATTTTGGAACTTTTCTAGTACGTGGTTTAAAATTGCAAAATCGTTGTTTGAACTGGTAAACACAGTTGTGTCATCAGCATATTGTGACAGCTTAAGTGGTCTTTCTATGCCACGAATACATATGCCTTGAAAGTTATTATTTTTGCCTCAATGCTATGCCAAGTGATTCCATCACAATAACAAATAATAATGGCGATAGGGAACACCCCTGTCTAACCCCACGTTCTAAGACAATTTCTCTGGATAATTGATTGTTCACTAAATAGCTACTCTTGATATCCGTATATAAAATCTTTACCCATTTAATAAAGTTTGAGCCTAACCCAAACGATTGCAAAGAATTAAAAAGAAAATCCCATTCCACACGGTCAAATGCCTTTTCATTGTCCAAGGCAATCACAGCTGAAGGGATGCTATCCTTCCCAACCAATTGTATAAGGTCTCTTATTACCATGGTATTGGTTAGAATTGTCCTCCTGGGTACAGCACATGTCTGCTCTGTTCCAATGATTTCTCCTAAAACACTACCTAGTTTCAATGTTAGTGCTCTGGATATTATTTTGTAGTCTACACATAGTAGAGAAATTGGTCTGTAGTTCTGAATTAGACGTCTGTCATTTCCTTTATATATTAGCCTTACGTATGCCCTAGCCATAGTTGGTGGTAAATGGCCTTTCTAAAAAATTTCAGTGCCTAATTCTTCTATTATTGGACCTACAAGGTGCCAAAACGTTTGGTAAAATTCAACTGGAAGGCCATCACACCCCGGTGATTTTTCTAGTTTCATACCTTTAAGGGATTTAGTTAAATCTTCTAGTGTTAAGCGTTGATCACAAAATTCACTGCCTGTGTCTGACACCTTTTTGTCTATATTTGCTAACAAATCCAATTTTGCATCTTCATCACTTCCCTCTGACTTGTACAATGACTCATAGTAATTGCATACAATAGTACGCATTTCATTGTTGGTAAAGACGGTTGAACCATCCGGCATGTTTAATGAGCACATCACCTTTTCTATTGCCCGTGCTTTTTCTAATGCGCAAAAATATCGGGTTGGCTTTTCCCCTTCCGCGTGCATCTGGGCTCTTGCTCTAATTTTTGCACCCTCAAACTCATATTGTTCTATATCTCTTATTTTACTTTTAATTTTAACCAGTAATTCATAATAATTCTCTTCACCATTATTTGCTTTAGCATTAATTTTCATCAGTGATCGATGAAGTGTTTTCTTGTGTTTGCGTACTTCCCGTGCTTTTCTAATAGCATACTTTCGGGAAACATACTTTAAATCCAGTTTTACATCCTCCCACCATTGCAATGTGCTCTTATATGATGCTTTCCTATTAATCCAATGTTGCCCACAACTCTCTATATTATTCTTATAAAATTCTTCTCCCAACAGTGTTGTGTTTAATTTCCAAAACCCGACCCCTTTTGTTACCCAGTCAGCATTGGCAAAGGTTACACAAACCATGTTATGATCGGAGAATGCAACTGGCTTAATATTAACATCTCTCCAGTACCCTGTTAACAAACTATTCACATAAATTCTGTCGATCCTTGAACCAACTTTACCATCTACCGAAAAACATGTAAGATCTTTACCATGAGGTTTTGATATTCTATAGGTGTCCACTAAATTTTCATTATCACATATTTCTTTTAAGAGTCTATGTGATGTATCAGTATAAGTTGAAGTTGCATTCCTGTCATTTTCTTTGTCTAAGACACAATTAAAGTCACCACCAATTACTAAGTTTTCAGTGATGTTATCTAGTGCTGTTTTAGACATCTCCTTAAAAAATTACGACGTAGTTGATGAGATGTAGGTGCATATATACACAGCAACGTGATACGTGTTTGTTGTATATCTAGCGTGACTCTCACCCAGCGACCATTTGCACCTGATACTGAAGAGATTATATTTACATAGGCTGAACAACGAGGGAGTATAACAATTGTTACGCCTGCACTATTATCTTGAGATAACGAATAAAATATTCTGGATCCAGAAATCTTTTCTAAATTATCGTATGATTGTGACTTCTGAATTTTTGTTTCCTGTATCAAAGGCAATGTCAATCTGCTCATTTGTCAGAGTCTCTAGTAAGTGACGTTGCTTTATGTCACTATTTAAGCCTCTACAATTGAGTGTGCAAATTAGCATAAAAGGTAATAAAATGCTGTGTAAAACCGCCATTATTAAGCTAACTAGATTTTGGTTTTTCCGACCCTCTCTTAGACCATTTACCTATTTTACTCACAAACGCAGCATTACTTAGCTCAACTTTTTCCAAATGCTTATATTTTAATATATCTGAATCATGACGCAGATGCCTATATTTAACACCATTTGTCGTCACATATGGAACTAACACCTCTCCTGCCTCTGACCATTTCATCAAGTGATTTAGAACTCTGTGTTTGAATGGATATATCAGATTCAGCGACTGACATATTATCGTCTTCTATATCACTTTCCTCTATTTCTGATTCAGAACTCTCTCCATCTTTCTGTCGCTTTGTTCCACTCAATCGATCCGAGACACCAATTACTTTCTCTATATTATTTAAATCGTCTAGATTGAGTGTACTCAGTGGAAAATCAAAGTTAGTTTCAGTATCTTGCGACCTGAATTTTACTTGTCCTAAATTAAAACTCTCTTCCAGAGGGTATTGATCATCATCTTCAACTTGTGTGGAATTAGCCTCTCTGACATCAAACTTGGATTGACTTGTTACTGGAGTAAGACTTAGCCCCTCATCTAGAACCTCTATTTCATCGGCTGCACCTACAGCGATTGGATTCTTAGTTTTTTCCCCATGCTTCTCATTAACATGGACTTCAGCTACAATCTCAGCAACTACTGGTTCGATGACATTTTCCTTAGCAACGTGCTTCCCATTAGTATGGATTTTAGCACCCTTTTTGACATATTTGTTCTGCGGGCATCGCCACTTAAAATGATCAGATGATCCACAAACTAGACATTTGTTTTTGTTAGGGCAATCTGTTGCAAGATGTTCTGTGCTTAAGCAGATTCTACACTCTTTGATTTGCCCCCTGTTTTGTTTTTGTTAGGGCAATCTGTTGCAAGATGTTCTGTGCTTAAGCAGATTCTACACTCTTTGATTTGCCCCCTGTACCATAATGGCAAGATAAATCGACCATCTATGGTGACCTTGCTTGGGAGAGGTTGTTCTACCTTTTCAAACCAAATTCTTCTGATGCCATTTTCTAAGGTTCGATCAAATGGATAGGTCTCGTGTTCTACTTTGCCCACTTTGCCATACTTGATCAATTCAGTGATAACCCGTTCATCTGGGATCTCTAATGGAACCTTCATCTTGACTAATAGACGATCAGAATCTATTTCCTCCACATTACACACCTCACCCTTCACGACAAGGACCTCGTCGAGCAACTTTTCCTTCACACTTTCATTAACTACGGTGACATTCCATACAGATTTGGAAACATTAACGAGACCTTGAAGGACCCGTGGCCCTGCCCCAACTACATCCTTCAACCCATGATACACCTCAATTGCCGAAACACCCCAAGCCTTTGTCGTGATTTTAAGACTCAGGGTACGCTTATATGAGGTTTTCATGGTGTTTTATAAAAAGAGGAACCCCATACTACTACAATATATAATACAAATGTATAACACCAAGACGTTGGGGAAAGAGCGAAACACTAAATAAATAGTGTCCCCTTTTGAAACCCTGACGTCTACCAACAAATACACGAATAGAGAGTACAGTCGTATATTTGTTAGTTTGAACCACTTACTAAGTGGTTCACTAACACCTAACCGATTAAAGTGGTTTCCTAATGCATACTAACATATTACAGTCATATATTTGTTAGTCTGTTCGAGTTGACCGGGGACAGCCAACTGACTATAAGGATTTATATAGTTAAAGAACTAGGCTTGTGCTTACAAATGACAAAGGAATTAAATCCACTCACTCAAGCGATCTTGCCAAATATAATGCGCTAGCCTACGAACTATAGAAATAGCAGACTGGCGCGGGGAGAAATGTACTGCATTAACCATAGTAAGAGGAGCCCTATTAAATGGCGGAAACCGCCAGCTAAGAGGAATGCGTTTAGAAAATGGAGACACAACATGCGCTCCAACCAAGACAAGAATTTACAAATTAAACATAAAGTTTGAAAGGAAATACTAATACGAAATATATGTATAAAATTTATCTACAAAATCGCGCTAGAAACTAGCAAATTCGGGCAGCAATTGCAGAGCTAAATAAACGCGTGCGTTCACTTCGACTACTACTACTACTACTACTACTACTACTACTACTACTACTACTACTACTACTACTACTACTACTACTACTACTACTACTACTACTACTACTACCACCACTACTACTACTACTACTACTACTATTATTACCACTACTACTACTACTACTGCTGCTGCTGCTGCTGCTGCTGCTGCTGCTACTACTACTACTACTACTACTACTACTACTACTACTACTACTACTACTACTACTACTACTGCTACTACTACTACTACTACTACTACTACTACTGCTGCTACTACTACTACTACTACTACTACTACTACTGCTACCACTACTACTACTACTACTACTACTACTACTACTAATACTACTACTACTACTACTACTACTACTACCACCACCACCACTACTACTACTACTACTACTACTACTACTACTACTACCACCACTACTACTACTACTACTACTACTACTACTACTAGTAGTACTACTGCTGCTGCTGCTGCTGCTGCTGCTACTACTACTACTACTACTACTACTACTACTACTACTACTACTACTACTACTATTACTTCGCAAAACTTAACTATTCAAGTCGGTTGACAGCTCAGCAGAGGTTGGCGATTCAGTCCCTTAATTCGACGGCTGAATCATCAAAATCTGTGACTGTCATTCCTGCACTCAGACTCTCCGAATTTAATGTTGTTAAGGATAACATTCATTGGACTGAGAAGACAGCTAACTCTATGTATTCTGCCTGGCTTAAATTCCTAAATTTAAACTAGACAAGGGCCAAGGTAACATCCGCCCGGAAACGGGACTGGGCAGTAATATTGTCAATCTAACTGGCTCCCCATTAGGTGAAGCAGAGCAGTCACTGCTCAATTTTGGTCTTACATTTGTCCCAACACCAAAACCTAAAACAGGTTTGGATGCTCTTTTAGATAATGGCTGTATGGAAACATCTGAATTTAGTCACCGTATTAAGTTAGCAGACTTCTTTCGTAACTCTAATAGTAACATTCCACCATTCATTGAAAAAACTGGCTGGGCACCAAACGTAAAAATCCTGGACCCAGCGATCGGTGAAAGCATAGAACTCTTTTCAGAACGTGTTAAAAATTCTGCATTCCCTAATGATCAACCAAATTAACCCTATGAGGAACGCCAGGCCTTAATTGAATTGTCTAAAAACAGCGAAATTGTCATCAAACCTGCAGATAAAGGGTCGGCGACTGTAATAATGCTTAAAGATAACTATAAACGTGAAGCACAACGACAACTTAGTAACCCAAAGCATTACCAGAAACTAAGCAAACCACTTTGGCAAAATAATTGCAGCAAATTTAATGAGATTCTTCAAAAATTGCTCGATAGCAAGAAGATCACCGAAAAGCAACATAAGTATCTCTTTGCTAAACTTGAGTCAAAACCACGGACTTTCTATCTTTTACCAAAAATTCATAAACCCATAGATTCGTGGTTGGACCCAATGTCACCGCCCGTGCGACCTATAATCTCTGATTGTGGCTCAGAATCCTACAGAATCAGTGAATACATCGATTACCATCTACAGCCAATAGCGAATAGACACCCCAGCTTCTTGAAAAACACAGAAGACTTCTTATCACAGGTCTCTGAGACCTGGATACCTCCAAATTCATTCTTGGTCACGCTTGACATTGATGCTATGTATACAAACATTGGCATCGAGAAGGGTATAAATTCTATCCGTAAAGCATTCGTGAACTACCCAGACACCAACAGGCCAGACAGAGAAGTAATAGCTCTATTAGAGCTGAGTCTGAAAGGCAATGATTTTGAATTCGACGGCGAAATTTACCAACAAATTTGCGGCTGCGCGATGGGCAAGCGCTTAAGCCCATGTTTTGCCAATATTTACATAGCAGAGTGGGAGGAGGAAGCGTTAGAAAAGTGTCCAAAACAGCCCCTCATTTATCGCAGGTACCTTGATGACATTTTCATGATTTGGCAACACACAAAGGCAGAGTTTGATGAATTTTTCGAAATTCTGAACAATCACGATCCGAATATTAAATTAAAAGCAACCATTGACGAGATGTCCGTAGATTTCCTGGATGTAACTGTATATAAAGGTCTAAAGTATGAAACAACTGGCTACTTAGACTACAAAGTGTATTTCAAACCAACCGATTCGCATCAGCTATTGCACACAAAATCTTTCCATCCACCGCATACTTTTAAAGGAATAGTAAAATCACAAATAATCCGTTTTCACAGGAATTCAAGTGATAGGAAAAACTTTGAAGAAGCGTGCTCTACCCTATTCAAAGCCCTCAAACCACGAGGTTACTCCTCACGATTCTTGCGCAAAATCAAATCTGAAACATTGGACGGCTTGGAAACTATTCCAGATAATGCCTCAAATCGTCGGCCTACAAAAATTTCTCACAATCGTCTGATTATAGGTGTAGGCGAATCTCGCAAATGCGGAAAGAAAAGGTGCAAGTTAGATGAATTTCTCCCAAACCAGAATACTTTCACGAGCTTTCAGAACAAAAGCAAGTTCCAACTTCAGTCTAATCTAGATTGTGACTCTGAAAATGTTATTTATCTAATTTCATGCAAATTGTGCCAAAAACAGTATGTCGGCGAAACCAAATGTCCATTAAGATGGCGGGCAACTCGACACCTCTCAGATATTAGGCTAGAGGAAGACACACATGTTTCCGAACATTTTAATCTTCCTGACCATTTAGTCCTTCGTGACTTTGAAATTATGCCGATTGAACAGCCACTCCTTTCAAATACGGCAGAAGAAACTGATAAACAAAGAAAACTTCGAGAATCGTTTTGGATTAAAGAACTCGAAACACAGTGGCCAAGGGGAATAAACTCGGACCCAGGCTTATCTGATCAACGTGACAAAATTCCATTCATTCTGACCTATAATCGGAAAAACGTTGAAATTTCCATAATCTTGAAAGATGAGTATCAAAACCTACAGGAGAAACTGAAACAACCCTTTAACAAGCGTCCAGTAATTGCGTTTAAGAAAAATCCGAATCTACGTGACATCTTGGTAAAAGCAAAACTCAAATAGCTATCCATAATATCCATCTCAATCATTCAACATTAACCCTTGCATGATGGTCAGCCAAAAACGGTCAATTTAGTGATCTTGGGCAATGTCCATTTGCCGACGGGGATTGGAGTATTTTTGAAAATTTACCACTGTAATGACTGGCTCGGGAACCGAGACAGTCGTTCCAGTGGTGTATTCTCGGGAATGACCTTGTCTGTGCCTGCAAATGTACATTAAATAAGTAAGCGCATATTTGGATTTTACTGAACAAATTTAACCAGTAAAGGGTTAACATTAATGCCATATGGCTTTCCTCAAACAAAATGACAAATCTCAGGCAGTAGGATAAACCAAAATATCTTAAATTTTTGAATTTTTTCAATTATTGAAGATTCTGAGCCAGTGCGTTGACAATATTGACTACTACCACCACTACTACTACTACTACTACTACTATTATTACCACTACTACTACTACTACTACTGCTGCTGCTGCTGCTGCTGCTGCTGCTGCTACTACTACTACTACTACTACTACTACTACTACTACTACTACTACTACTACTACTACTACTGCTACTACTACTACTACTACTACTACTACTACTGCTACTACTACTACTACTACTACTACTACTACTACTGCTACCACTACTACTACTACTACTACTACTACTACTACTACTAATACTACTACTACTACTACTACTACTACTACTACCACCACCACCACTACTACTACTACTACTACTACTACTACTACTACTACCACCACTACTACTACTACTACTACTACTACTACTACTACTAGTAGTACTACTGCTGCTGCTGCTGCTGCTGCTGCTGCTACTACTACTACTACTACTACTACTACTACTACTACTACTACTACTACTACTATTACTTCGCAAAACTTAACTATTCAAGTCGGTTGACAGCTCAGCAGAGGTTGGCGATTCAGTCCCTTAATTCGACGGCTGAATCATCAAAATCTGTGACTGTCATTCCTGCACTCAGACTCTCCGAATTTAATGTTGTTAAGGATAACATTCATTGGACTGAGAAGACAGCTAACTCTATGTATTCTGCCTGGCTTAAATTCCTAAATTTAAACTAGACAAGGGCCAAGGTAACATCCGCCCGGAAACGGGACTGGGCAGTAATATTGTCAATCTAACTGGCTCCCCATTAGGTGAAGCAGAGCAGTCACTGCTCAATTTTGGTCTTACATTTGTCCCAACACCAAAACCTAAAACAGGTTTGGATGCTCTTTTAGATAATGGCTGTATGGAAACATCTGAATTTAGTCACCGTATTAAGTTAGCAGACTTCTTTCGTAACTCTAATAGTAACATTCCACCATTCATTGAAAAAACTGGCTGGGCACCAAACGTAAAAATCCTGGACCCAGCGATCGGTGAAAGCATAGAACTCTTTTCAGAACGTGTTAAAAATTCTGCATTCCCTAATGATCAACCAAATTAACCCTATGAGGAACGCCAGGCCTTAATTGAATTGTCTAAAAACAGCGAAATTGTCATCAAACCTGCAGATAAATGGTCGGCGACTGTAATAATGCTTAAAGATAACTATAAACGTGAAGCAAAACGACAACTTAGTAACCCAAAGCATTACCAGAAACTAAGCAAACCACTTTGGCAAAATAATTGCAGCAAATTTAATGAGATTCTTCAAAAATTGCTCGATAGCAAGAAGATCACCGAAAAGCAACATAAGTATCTCTTTGCTAAACTTGAGTCAAAACCACGGACTTTCTATCTTTTACCAAAAATTCATAAACCCATAGATTCGTGGTTGGACCCAATGTCACCGCCCGTGCGACCTATAATCTCTGATTGTGGCTCAGAATCCTACAGAATCAGTGAATACATCGATTACCATCTACAGCCAATAGCGAATAGACACCCCAGCTTCTTGAAAAACACAGAAGACTTCTTATCACAGGTCTCTGAGACCTGGATACCTCCAAATTCATTCTTGGTCACGCTTGACATTGATGCTATGTATACAAACATTGGCATCGAGAAGGGTATAAATTCTATCCGTAAAGCATTCGTGAACTACCCAGACACCAACAGGCCAGACAGAGAAGTAATAGCTCTATTAGAGCTGAGTCTGAAAGGCAATGATTTTGAATTCGACGGCGAAATTTACCAACAAATTTGCGGCTGCGCGATGGGCAAGCGCTTAAGCCCATGTTTTGCCAATATTTACATAGCAGAGTGGGAGGAGGAAGCGTTAGAAAAGTGTCCAAAACAGCCCCTCATTTATCGCAGGTACCTTGATGACATTTTCATGATTTGGCAACACACAAAGGCAGAGTTTGATGAATTTTTCGAAATTCTGAACAATCACGATCCGAATATTAAATTAAAAGCAACCATTGACGAGATGTCCGTAGATTTCCTGGATGTAACTGTATATAAAGGTCTAAAGTATGAAACAACTGGCTACTTAGACTACAAAGTGTATTTCAAACCAACCGATTCGCATCAGCTATTGCACACAAAATCTTTCCATCCACCGCATACTTTTAAAGGAATAGTAAAATCACAAATAATCCGTTTTCACAGGAATTCAAGTGATAGGAAAAACTTTGAAGAAGCGTGCTCTACCCTATTCAAAGCCCTCAAACCACGAGGTTACTCCTCACGATTCTTGCGCAAAATCAAATCTGAAACATTGGACGGCTTGGAAACTATTCCAGATAATGCCTCAAATCGTCGGCCTACAAAAATTTCTCACAATCGTCTGATTATAGGTGTAGGCGAATCTCGCAAATGCGGAAAGAAAAGGTGCAAGTTAGATGAATTTCTCCCAAACCAGAATACTTTCACGAGCTTTCAGAACAAAAGCAAGTTCCAACTTCAGTCTAATCTAGATTGTGACTCTGAAAATGTTATTTATCTAATTTCATGCAAATTGTGCCAAAAACAGTATGTCGGCGAAACCAAATGTCCATTAAGATGGCGGGCAACTCGACACCTCTCAGATATTAGGCTAGAGGAAGACACACATGTTTCCGAACATTTTAATCTTCCTGACCATTTAGTCCTTCGTGACTTTGAAATTATGCCGATTGAACAGCCACTCCTTTCAAATACGGCAGAAGAAACTGATAAACAAAGAAAACTTCGAGAATCGTTTTGGATTAAAGAACTCGAAACACAGTGGCCAAGGGGAATAAACTCGGACCCAGGCTTATCTGATCAACGTGACAAAATTCCATTCATTCTGACCTATAATCGGAAAAACGTTGAAATTTCCATAATCTTGAAAGATGAGTATCAAAACCTACAGGAGAAACTGAAACAACCCTTTAACAAGCGTCCAGTAATTGCGTTTAAGAAAAATCCGAATCTACGTGACATCTTGGTAAAAGCAAAACTCAAATAGCGATCCATAATATCCATCTCAATCATTCAACATTAACCCTTGCATGATGGTCCTGCCAAAAACGGTCAATTTAGTTATCTTGGGAAATGTCCATTTGCCGGCGGGGATTGGAGTATTTTTGAAAATTTACCGCTGTAATGACTGGCTCGGGAACCGAGACAGTCGTTCCGGTGGTGTATTCTCGGGAATGACCTTGTCTGTGCCTGCAAATGTACATTAAATAAGTAAGCGCAGATTTGGATTTTACTGAACAAATTTAACCAGTAAAGGGTTAACATTAATGCCATATGGCTTTCCTCAAACAAAATGACAAATCTCAGGCAGTAAGATAAACCAAAATATCTTAAATTTTTGAATTTTTTCGATTATTGAAGATTCTGAGCCAGTGCGTTGACAATATTGACTACTACTACTACTGCTACTACTACTACTACTACTACTACTACTACTACTACTACTACTACTACTACTACTACTACTACTACTACTACTACTACTACTACTACTACTACTACTACTACTACTACTACTACTACTACTACTACTACTACTACTACTACTACTACAATCACGACGACGACGACAACGACATGCCTTTAACTCCATAAATCTCCGTCTCGGTAACTTTAGTTACGGCACTGGATTTGTCTTTAGTTATTGCGAGAGGTACTGTGACGTCATCCGTTTCGCTTAAAGGCGATATTGGCGGAGATGCATTGACCATCAGAGGATCTCTGTGCTGTGAAAAAGACCATACAGTGGTAAATATTGTTTGTAAAATCTGAATGAAATTTAAATTAAATCTCCTGTTTAATAATTGGGAGTTTCCGAGTTTATACATCATCATATGTGATTATTATATTTATACTATATGGGGCCGTTTGTCGGTTTAATTATTTAATTAATAATTTAATTATTTCATAAAATGCAATTTCTGCATGTCAATGACATTCATAATAAACAACAACTTGAGTCTCTATAGATAAACAAGCTATCAAATGATATCTGTTTGGCCCACTGTGGCTAAATCACTGCTCCCTAGAAGTTACTATGAATATAGTTGAACAATAATTAACTAAAAATGTATTAGCCCTATGGATTAGTTAAGGTGCGTGCCAATGTACTGCAGGTGACTGGCTTCTTGACTGTTCCCATAAGCTAACTTTCAAGCCAACGATAAAGGTAAGCGGTTGAATATTTCGAAACTTATTTGAAATAACAACAGCTACCCATCAAATTAGTTTCAAAGCATTCAATGAATGTTTACTAAATCACAAATTCATCAAAGGCATATAATTCGTGAATCCATTTCCTGACTCAATCATATGACGTTATAATCACCTACGCTACGTGTATGCTGACGTCATAATCATGTCGTCATGAATGATTCGATTAAGACCGTCTTTAACGCTTAATAGTCCGACACGTTGTAGGAATTGTTTTTGCTATTTAAGAAACATGCTGTTGAATACGCAGCAACAGCACCCAGTCATATTAGTTTCAAAATATTCAACAGGTACACCTGTATAGTTTTCTGGAAATTTATATTCAGGTATAGTTCAGAGATCGATCGATCCCAACACGAGCGTGGTGTGGGTGGAGCTTAGATAGAGGCGGGGCATAGCTAAAACTGGAAAGGTCCATTCGTACAGTTGCGTAACGGACTTTTCGATTTTCGTGATTAAGATATGTCAGTTTGACTGTGACATCAGCTAACATGTGACATATTCTAGTATGACGTCAGATACGTGTGACATATTGCATCCCTACATTAGTTTCCGAGTGTTCAGCTGTTTTGCAAGGATTCTGGATAAAGTGTATATACATCGCTATGTTACCGCGGTGCTGTGATCATCATCAGCGCTGGTAGACCCGATCTCTTTTGGAAAACAGTATAGCACTAGACAACAGAGAAGCTCAGCAGACGCCACTATAAGCAGACCTAGCCACCATCTCCCAACCCAGACCGGATCTCCTGGTGTTAAATCTGTATCTACAAAGCATACAATTGTACATTAATTAATTAATTAATCTTATTATCATAGTGTGGGCCAGGTTCCACTCTGGGTGTGGTTCAGTTTCCTGCCCAGCTACTTCAACAACAGATCTTAATGTTTTCTTATTATTAATGCTATTCAATGGACCGTTCCAAGTTTATACATCCATCATATGACGTCATAATAAACTGAGTGAAGTGTATGCTGACATCATAATCATGACGTCATGAATGATTCGAAATAGTCCGTCTTTATTCTTTTAACGCTTAGTAGTCTGGCACGTTGTAAGAATCGTATGTTTGCTATTTAATAAACATGCTGTTAAATATTTTGAAACTAATTTGACATGTTGCTGTTGCTGCCATATGCACCAACAGCACCCAATCAAAGAGTCAGGGAGTTCAGGGATCGATCGACATAGCACAACTCAAGATTACTGCACTCTAAGATATACAATAGTTGCTTTTCAATGGACAAATCAAGTTCAAACCAAATTACAAAATGAGCTATTTCAATCTAATGTTCTTACTAGACTTACATCAAGGTTGCGCTCACACGACAATACACTCAGAATAAACGATGATGTGATTGTGGGTGATATGGGTTGTCAACGGGTTCGTGGCAAATATTAAATAGCCAATGATATGGAAGATGGATCATGAACCTCTGTTATATGCGTATGTTACAAAATGCCTATGGTAAAGAATGTGCCATCGGGGCATATGTCCACATGTTGGATTTGCCAATAAAGTTTGATTGGTTGATGGGTAAACAGTTTGCCTCAATAGAGGATCTGTCACTCGAGTATATGACGTCATACTTAATTACGTCACATGCACGCTGGCATCACAATACATAGTGACGGATCTATCTCCGTCATGAATATTGAAAAATTCAAGTGTACGAATTGTATGGGGTTTTTTTTATGGATTTGCTATTTAATAAACATTATGTTGAATAACATTGGCCATAAGCAGCAGCAGCAGCACTCCGTCAAATTAGTATCAATATATTCACCAGCTTGCCCGTATAATCACCTTAAAATTTGGTTTCTGGAATTCTGGATGAAAATTATAGCAAATAATTGTAACACATTTAAGCGTGGGCGGTGCTTATCTAGAAATGTGTGGGGCATAGCTAGAACCTCTATTCCGGTGCAGGCGTTCGCGTTATGGAGGGGGAAAATTACCGTTCGACATGCCATTAGCTTACACACCTTTCCTCCCTCCCCGCCCCCTCACCCCCCCCCCACACCACCCACCCACCTCCATCGCTTCCTCCATCCCCCGATCTCCCCTCCCTTGCCTTAAAATGTGTTAGTTATATGTTTAGTTAACACGGTTCTGTAAAATACATATTTCCGTACTATAAATTGTTTGAATACATTTCTACAAAGATACATACCTCCTGATTCGACATACATTGTGGTACACCAAGCCCCCATAAACAAGCCAAGCATGGGACCAAATGCAAAACCGCTGTCCACCAAACCTAAATTGTAAAAGCTATTATGTAACAATATGTGAGGTATTGGGTTATTGTTCACATCACAGTAATCAGATGACCATTGTCCAGGTATCATGAGTGATTATTTCACAGGCGAGATCATTGGGCTCTGTTGATACGCGTATGCTGATTGAAATGGTTAGGTAGTACCAATTTGGTTTTTTGTTTTACAAACCCTATTAACTGAATTTTTTCATATCTAGAAAAAAATAATGCCTGAACTTTAAGGCATTATTTCAACATTTTTCCATCTAGCAATTTTTCGCAGCCAAATCCTTATCACTTGGAATTCCTGAGAATCTTCTGTAATTCTTATTTCTCTGTAGCCTTGTTGGTCAAGCCGATCAAAACGGCATTACAATGTTCATGATAAAGGTCCATTTGCACTGGAATGGTAATTTTTCAAAAATAGTCTACTCTTGGCCTGCAAATAGGCAATCACTGAGAAACCGTTTTGGATGTTCTTGATCAATCTTGACAATTCGCATGATGAAAGGATTATTACCGCAATAGCTTAAAACCTATGAGCTTGCAATTGTGCATTATTTTTATTTTTTCCCCATCGCCGATCCTGTGTTTTGGGTGGGAATTTTCGTAAAGCAGAATATTAAATTGACCAGAACTTAGATATATATTGGTGCGTGTTAGTATTCTTATTCTTATTATTCGATCAGTGTAGTAGAGTGGATGGATGTAAGTGAGACAGATTCACCATACTGTGCGCTTAGTTAAATACGGTAAAGGAAGGGAACAGGGGAATAACAAATGATGTTTATTGGTAATTTCATACAATATTAAATAAACTACCATCGGTAAAAAATGGAAATGGATCCGGATTATTTGAGAAAAAGCATTTACTAAATCCTTAGCTTCCTCAGATCGATTCTTGACTTGAGTGTACCGAGTCGGGCTTTCTTGAGGTCACCTCGTAGCACGCTTAGCAGATTTATGCAATGACGTCCTCTCCTGGCTTTGTATTTGCTGGCTCAGAGTATGGCAAATTCTAAGGCTCTCTGTGCTGGTGTGTCTTCTGGTATCCTTAGCACATGGCCAAGCATGGACCATGTTTGCTGGGCGACATTTACAGACAGCGGCGGCGTATTACACATCTTCTGTAGTCCATCATTGGAAATCATGCTGTCTGGCCATCGGGGTCCAGTGATGGGGCGTAGGTGTTTGCGGTGGTAATCATCGAGTTTGTCTAGAGCTGCATTTGGAGCTGCCTAGCTGTTACAGTTATCCTCATCAAGGATACGCAGGTTGCAATGTATAAACGTAGTCTTTTTATCAAGGGCATATTTGATCTATGAATCCATAGCTTCCAGAAGGACTGGAAAGCTATGTTCCCCCATGACGCAGTGTGCGCCAATGTCAGCCGTACTGCCAAGCGGTGAGCCCAGGATTTAAATCTTTCTCCATGGTTCGCTGCCACGAAGCGGGTCGTCATTAACTTTAGTTCCATGCTTTGTAGATAGGTATATGCGGGTGAACTCTGTTCTGGATTCATTCATAAAGGGATTCTCAATTTTTAGTTTGCTTGCAGCTATTGGGAGAAGTTCGTCAAGGGATTTCTTTTCCTCATCTATGAAGTCCACATCGTCGGCATAGCCAATCTTTAGCCATATACCCAGTATTGATACTGGGAGGTTTGGTCTTGTGGACCTTTCCCGCACGGATTTCAATGCATCAGCAAGATGGCAGGTGAAAGGCGCAGAAGATAGATCATCTCCCTGTGGGGAACCGATTGATGTCTCAAACTCTACAGACTTCGCTGACTTGCAACTGTCCTGGCGTAGTACATCTAGGATCTTTGAGCATTTAATTATATCGAAGGCAATGCCCATTTTGAGTAAATCCTAGTGTTACGATATGACTATCGACACAAGCATGCCTTGAGCCCATACCATGTTTGCGCAGCTGCGTCCACGTTTGAAGCCACTTTGACATGAGCTGGTGAAGTCATCGATCTTGTCTCTTATGCGGCATAGAGTAACATTGGATAGGGTTTTCCGTATGCTGTTAAGGAGCACAATGGGCCGCAGATGGGCTGGGGCCAGGTGGCCTCATGGGCTTGGGTAGTTCGATAATTGTGCCTTGGCCTACAGCGTCGATGGAAAGGTGGTGCATAAAAGCTGAATTGATTAGGCGCGTGATCGGGTTTGATATAATGTCACATGCATATTTGAATTTCATTGCTCATGCCATTTCCAGATGCACGTCAATCTTTCAGGGCTTTACGTGCCTTGTCAACTTCTGCTGTTTTAATTTGTGTTAGTAATGGCATGGGCACTCCTGAGAACGGGTGCAAGGGCTTATCATCTTGGTCAGTGAAGTATTCTTTGAACCATTCTCATCACCTCGGGTTTTCCCTAGCCAGTTCCGATAAAGTGTCACTCAGGGTGCTGTACATTGAGTGGTGGTGTGTAGTCAGTAACTCTCTGTTTGCGAATGTCAGCCTGCAATCCTTGATGACAGTTTCCCAACAAAGTTTGTACTTACTGAGGAGACCGGCGTGGAGGTGTCATCTTTCTCTCCCATTACAGTGTTCTAGAGTATTATAAAATATGCTATAGCTTCTTAAACATGTATATCTGAATATTTTAATGGAGGGATCTGATCCGTCACTCAAGTATATGACGTCACAAGCAAATACGTCATATGCTAGATGGCGTCACAATCAAAATGTCGTAGCTCCGTCACAAAAATCGAAAAGCTCGTCACTAAAGTGTACGCATTGTATGTCTTTGGTAAATTTCCAGTTTTATAAACATTCTGTTGAATAGTTTTAGCAATAGGCAGCAACAGTCCCAGTTAAATTCATTTCAAAACATTCAGCAGCTTACCTGTATAGTCACCTTGAAATTTAGATTTTGGGAATTCAGGTTTCAAAGAAATGGTTGGGGCATGGCTAAAAATGGAATCCCATACATATTTGTTACTCGCCGTGGTCCATCCCCATGACATATAGGGTGGGGGTGGGGTGGGGGACAACATGAGACTGCTACACAGATCCTACTTGGGACAACAGTCTGATCGGGAACTAATCTATATATGTAGTGTTAATGGAAACGTCTGTCATTTCCGGGAATCTGCCCGCTTTAAGTAAATTTTGGAAAGTGACATTTTAATAGTATGTATGTTTGTGACGTCAGACTTAACAAGGCTATGTCATCACTTACCTATGTACCTAGATGTCTTACTCGGGTCACAATTATTCTCGATATAAGTAAATCCTAGACTGTAAAATGGTGCAGCGGCACCTCCCATCGCAATGAAAGTCAACATGAATATGACGTAGGCTGAACTAGTATAACTCCCACTGTTTCCGTGTATTTCTTCTGCCTGTAGGAAATAAGACAGGACAAGGGTATGCACAATGTGATTGCTTAATGTTATTCTGATTTAAAATTTTTTAATATTTACTATGTCCAATAAAACGCGGAAGCTGATTTGATCATATCATCATATCGTTTTCATTGGTGCCATGTTATTCATCCATAACTATGGTCGTCGTCGTCGTCGTCGTCGTCGTCGTCGTCGTCATCGCTGCTATACATAGTTGGCTATTTGTAATTATAACTTACGCTATAGTTCAACTCGGTATATAATGAAATAGAACACTGACGTAACAATAAATCTGTAAGTCTGATAATTGTATCAGCATCAATGTGTGACTAGCCTAGCTTATTATACCACCTGTGTGCCCTTAACACCTCCTGTGTCAACTTAACCCTTTAATGGTCAAGTTGATCTAAAACGACCTCTGCAGTGATCTTGAGAAATGTCCATTTGCAGGGTAAGAAAAGAATACTTTTGAAATTTTTCCACTGGAATGACTGGCTCGGTAACTGAGCCAGTTATTTCAATGGTAAATCTTCAAAAATACCCTTCTTGGTCTGCAATTGGACACTGGCTAAGCAGAAATTTGAATTTTCTTGACTCTTACACTTTTGCCGAATCCCCATTTAAAGGATAACAGAAATCTATATGTTTGCAAATTTTCGTTATAAATTTGCAAAAATACAATTTTTGGCTGAAGAAAATCAGAATTTCCTAGAAAAGCCTCGTCAAATAGTATTTTGAGCGCTTTAATGCGCGGTTGACAAAAGAGGGGTTAAACCATGTTAGATGGGCTCAGAACGAACTTTTGCTGATTTTGAAAACTAAATTTTTCACTAAGTGGGTGTATTTTAGTTCTGTAACCGGATTCATACAGATGGCAGTGTTTTATTATTCGTAAACTGTACTGTCCTCTGATTTAGTAAAAACTGTGCTGCCGAGTGATGAATCAAGAAAACAGATGAAAATGTACTATTTTTACAATTACGGAAGGATTTTTATAAGTGGCAATAATTTTAATGCTGAAATCTACTTATTCGTAGACTGGCATATGTTTCTGTTTCTTGGTGAAAATCACCAACCTATCGATGGACTGGGATAGAAAGTGCGTACGCTAACCAATGACATGTCACGTGAGCCGCTTTCTGCAATGACTTTCGGCAAAGTGTTCCCACGATGTCATTGTACATGGAAAGAATGACTTCTTATACGCAGGCCTACGCGCGGGTAGAGGCTTTTATGTTTTGAAATGGAGATATGTGGTTTTCTGGTGCGAAAGATCTGCTGGGAATCCTGGGATAAGACTGACGGCGTCGAACCATGATATATTCTGTACATCATAACCGAGAATGGAGGAATTCAGTTTAGCTACTCGCCGCCAATCTATAGGTAATCTACACCCACACTTCGCCCGTGTTGGGTTCGATCGATACCCTGAACTCCCTGACTATCAATTTCCAGACGGGTAAGCTGCTGAATATTTTGAAGCTAATTTGACATGGTGCTGTTTCTGCTTTTGGTTGCAACAGCGCCCAGTCAAATTAGTTTCAAATTATTCAACAGCATATTTATTAAATAGTATAGACACACAATTTGTATAATAACGCTTAGTCCGTCATTAGTTAAGCGTTCGTAACGAACTTAGTTACGTCATGACGTCATCATACACCTGCTACACGTCACGTAGTCGATTGTAACGTCATATGATTGATGGATAAACTGGAATCCTCCAATGATTTCTTGCGATGGCAATCAATGATTTCTTAGGATCTGCTATTTAAAAAATCATGTAAGGCAGTGACTCCCGAGTTAAGTTGACCGAATGGGTGCTAGATATCTGCCAAGTTTCAAGTCATTTGGCTATACACCCTACGATAAAGCGCTGTTCAAAACCCGCTCCAATACATGTTTCACGTGGCACACATTGGGCACATAAAAACGGATATTTCGAAAACCATTAAATGAATCAAATATAAATTGATACCAAATAAAGGGCCAGCAGCAGCAACAAAATCTGTAACAGCAGCAATATTTTCATTGTTTATAAATCTATATAATAATACTAACTGCGTACCTCGTCATTAATAGACGTGCGGTTTACACACAAATCCGCAGCCCAACGATCAGTGACATTGGACAATGCCGAAGCGTCTGGTTTGATGGCGTAGTGAGGTATCGTTTGACAGAAGACGGCGAGACTGACCACTGTGTATCCTATGCCGATGGCCCGTGGCATGTTCACGCGGTTACCGAAATGGCTGATAAACAGCAGTGTTGAGAGCCTGCGAAGGTTGAGACAATTATATAGGCTTATGCATAAAACATTAGAAAATGCGAACATAAAAACCAATAGATGGATCCGTTCCGCTACGTTCCGCTACTCGAATTATCTGACGTCACATCCACATACGTTAGGACTACATGTTAGCTGACATCACAATCAAAATGGCGCAGCTCTGCCACGAAAATTGAAAGGTTCGTCACGAAAGTTTGCAATTTGCGAACATTTTTGATGGATGGATGGATGGGCGCACGCACGTGCTCGCTGGCTCGCTCACACGCGCACACGCACGCCCGTACGCACGTATGTAAGTACGTACGTACGTACGTACGTACGTACGCATGTCCATTGTTACCGTAGCTATTGTTCGGAGTCATTCACGCCACAGATGAGATGGCTTTTTCTCTTTAGAAGAGCAGACCATCTCTTACCATTGTTCGGAAAATCGGAAATTGCATATATATATATATATATATATATATATATATATATATATATATATATATATATATATATATATATATATATATATATATATAACGCAGTCTTTTTTGTCAAGGGCATCTTTGATCTATAAATTCACAGCTTCCAGAAGGACTGGAAAGTATGTTTGTGTAGCCTTCAGGGGTAGTGCTGCTCCAGTATATCATCCTCTAGATCTGACTCGTACCCGTGCGGTACGTCAGCCCAATGATGCTGGTTAGCTGGCCTCGGGGATTGTAAAGGATTATCGCGCATCTCTGGTCTCCACAAAGACCGACCTCTAGAGCCAGTGGAACGATTATGTTCCAGTGGGCCGCACGACCATTGCCGCAGATGTTGAACATCACAGTATCATCCCGGCTGTTCATCTTGCCTGTATGATGGTTCATTCCATTAATTTAGATGGAGAGTTGAAACTGATCCTATGAAAAAGGTTTATAGCTCGAAACAATCCTACTCGTTTGCTGCTAAAGTATATAAGTATATAGAAACGAAATGGTGCTGTTTGTTCTGTATCTGGCCAGAGGTACCTAACCGGTCTTTAATTGGTTTATTCTGAAAAGGGATTACTGCGAGGGAGAGTCCTAACACGGTTACTTAGCTGGTTTAATATAAACTATATATGCCTCAGGCCAGCCAATAATTATTGGTTGCAAGAGGAAAGAGCCTCGCGCGGTCCTCCATCACAGGAAAATGCCTACAACGCCGAAGCGGAGGAGGAGACGCAGCAAAAAGGACTGTTCTCCTATTCAAACAATGCTAAAGATGAGAAAATGAATCATCCTAGTATAGTTATTTGCATGAGTGATGTACGCTGATTTACGTGAAGATGGTGTTACTGATTTCTGAGGAATTCAACGCTGCCACCTTATGTGAGTTAAAAGTACTGATTTGGTAGTCACCACTTTGTAGTCGCCGCTTTATTTCTGTGGGCCTTCTTGAGGAACAAGACTATCATTTAGTTTTTAAGCCTGAAGATCCATGATTTAGGCTGCAAGTGGCTTAGTACCTACTTAACTTTGTAATGGGTTGCCTTTCTGGCCGATGGTCCTGGGTAGCCACGTCTCATGGTACGTACCCACTAGGACACTCCCTAAGGCCGACGATATGTACATGTCGTCTAGTGGTAGTTTTAGAATCGATGAGCGATCCCTCCGCATTGCCGCAGCACAACCACAAATAACAAGACAAGGACGAGTCACATTACAAAAGCATTAGAAAGTATGTATCTATTTACGGTGGAGAGACAAAAGCAGGTAACCAACTGTGGTGACGTGCCTCTGAAGGCTTGGGGGGCTCGTAGGCCACATCCCAGTCACCATTGAGTTAGAGGGTTATCTGTGTCCTTATCCGTCACCTAGCATTTCGAGAGCGAACCGTGTGAGATTCGCTCCCTAGAGCTAGCGCTTACCTACTTTAGGATTAAGGAAAGTTGGCCAAAGGAATTCACTACTGGCCATGCTACAATAATTATATTTTCACAGTGATTCCTACTTTGGCAAAAAGGCTTAGCTAACAAGTATCCAAGGTGGTGCGTGAGTCATTGATACCTTGAATCTGACCCTTAAGAAACTCCAATAGTTTCTTAGATCGGCCCTAACCAATGCGGCAGAGAGAGATCCAGACAATTAATAGGACAGGTGACCGGAGAAGCGTAGGAAGAGACAGCTACTCGTATATTGGATTTAGAAGGCCTTAAAGTAAGTGACCAATTATTGAAACTGTTGGTGCGCATGGTTGCAGAGCCGCAGCACTCGGGAAAGAGGCTTTATATTAAACAGGCTCCTTCAGGTGAGTGGTTTTCCCTAGCTACTTTTAGCCTATCCTATTGAGCTATCATAGTTAGGTTTAGTGGCCGCATGTCATGCTTGCTGTGTGAGCACGAGCAGCGACCCTAGTGAAAAATCGTTGCTGTGGGGAGAAACAAGGTGATGTGTTTGTTAATACTGTATAGTATAACCTAAGCGAAGTGTGGTTCAAGTGTTTTTGTAAGAATAATAACTAACTACCAAACAGTTAAATTTAGACGTCTACTGCTGCATTACGGATTTATACAATACAATAATCGATGAAGTTACAACCGGCCTTGCGGTACCTGTCAGTCATCAGCACTTGATAAATGAAAATAATTATATATAATAAAATTAGTAATGGAGGTCACAACCGACCTTATTGTACCTTTTAGTCATCGTTATGTAAGAAAATGAAAGTAATAATATACGATTCTACGGTGCACCTATTAGTCATCAGTGCAATGTTCATAAACATCACACATTGTTGATACATCACTTAATTGCAGCGCAAGCTGGCTCGATTCTGTAGTTGCCTCTTGGCGGATTGCCGCATGCTTTCTAACTGATGCAGTTCATACTCAGGAACAGTGACTAGTGAGTTACACTTGATGGCTCATAGACGTCCTCACATCTTCTACATAGTCTAATTTACTGCAATGATGTTTGCACCGGTTCTTGGTGGAGATTTGAAGATGCTTTCCTTGTTATGAAGGCTAATGTTTGTAGTCATAATATTGCAGGATTTATGATTTGCGGCACAAGAAGATACACGTTGCTTAGCTCTTGCGGTGTGTAATGTAATGTCCTAATCTGGACTGCGGTCTAAAACATTAAAATTGAGGCATGAGATACGTGCATTGTTCGTCACCACTATTTCGCCGTGGTACGGCAGACCTGGCGAGATATCCGTGAACACCAAACGTCCTACATACTGTTCAGGATGGTAACTTGCGGTCAAAAGGTCACGCCGCAGAGAAGATCCTTCTGAAGTTGTTGGTAGTGTGGAAGCCGTCTTTTAAATTTAGATAATTACCCCTGGTGATATCTCCAGAAGTATACAAAAACTAACTTGCGGCGTGGAACGTGGTTGTCCTGCGGGGAACCTGACTGATATTAGCTGCGTTGGTGTAGGTTGCAGAACACGAGCTCTACACAGTAGGCAGACGAATGTTCGTTCCCAATCGGACCTGAACCACACTCCGACTATCTCTTGATCAAAAGTTGAGAGCTCCTTTTATACTAAATGGTGACATCACACCAGCGCGACTCGACCAATCTGCGCGCACGCTTTATATGAGGTACTGGCGCTTCACCATACCAACTCGTGCGCTATGGCGGTATCTCTTTCAGTCGGAGCTTCACAATAAAGCCTGAATATTCTTTGATATACCCGCCATTTTTGAACCGATTTCAGATCTGTAAAAAGTATTGAATTCTTCTGTCAATTCTGTTATTGATTCGTATCAAGAAAAGCGAGGATGGGCCTGTTTCAATGAATTACGGTAACAGGCAAAGTATATACATAAGATGCCATTCTCCGTTCTACATTTGCAATGACGCAGAGTGCATCAATTCCAGAAGTAGGCCTACTGCAGAGCAGTGAGCCCAGGATTTTGCCTTTCCTCTGTGGTTCAACGCTCCATCATTTTCTTTAACTTTGTGCTTTGCAAACAGTTATTTGTGGTTGAACTTTGGTTTGGATCTATTTATAAAGAGATTCTCATTTTTATAGTTTTCTTGCATTTATTGGGAGTAATTCGTCAAGGGGTTTCTTTTCCTCGTCTATGAAGTCCACACCATCGGCATTTTCCATCTTTAGCGGCATAGCCAGTCTGACGATTAGGGGATGGCAGTGGTAGTGGTGGAGGCTTGTGGAATATTACCGCACATATTGCATCAAGGTAGCATGTGAAAAGTACAGAAGATGGCTGCGTGGGGAGCCGATTGATGTCTTAAGCTATGATCTTTGAGCGCTCAACAAAAATACTCAAATGTATGGAATCCTCACCTAAAAGCCACATAGGAGTTCTCAAAAACAACAACCTAAGTCGGTAGCTGATAAGCATGTAGTAGTAAAACTAATAGCAGAGCAGAAAGCATTTTATATCAACGTGGCCAAAGTAAATACCACACCAAACTACGCAGGGAACGCAATAACATTCTGTGCCACGTTAGTGAATGCTTAAGAGAGCTTGCCATTTAATAAGCTCGGCAGTTGAAATCACTGCCACTGGTGATTGTCACAAAATATAGCTGTCACCCCGAGCCATGAGAACTACTGACTACTCGCTGTACAAATCTCTGAAGGCTACTTTATCGTGAATGACCAGAGCAAAGTAGACACAATTCGAGAATGGATAATAGAAAACGTTCACTGACCACAATACCGAGTCTTACATCCGCTTTCAGGTGACACCATGCCGTTAGTAACACCAATTAAAACACTCCAGCACTCCAACACCTGAAAATGAATGGGCGTGCAAACCTGACAGCATTAACGATGAACAATCCAAACATGCAAGTGAGATTATCTCAAAACCGACCACGCACCCAATCAGTTCAGGCTCTACACACCATCTTCCTATCGATGTTGCAGGCAGAGGCATCCTTACCGTGCTAGCCAAGACCCAGAAGCCACCCATCTTACACCCCCACCCAACCACCGCCCATCTGTGGCCCGATGTGCTCCTCAAAAGCACACGGGAAATCATATCCAATGTTAGCATATACTAGTGTTTGAGCATGACTACTAACACAAGCATGCATTGAGCCCATACAATGTCTGCACATGTTTAAAAAAGCCACTTTGACTTAATCCGGCGAAGTCATCGATCTTGTCTCGCCGCATTGATGTCTTGTTTATATATGAATCTCACGAGAGAATCCATGCGCTTTGATGACTGGGTAGACCTAAACAATATATAATGTAATGCAACTATTGTCTATGACAATAATATAACAACTCATCAATATTTTCCGGTCTAAAGAACAGAGGATGAGGTAAACTATCGGAGGCATCATGTATTGTAAGAATGCGTTGGCGAGGTGATGGTAAACACAAAAGCGCATCAACCTATCAAATGATATTGATATACTGAATTCATAACGTATATTATATAGGACAGAGTGTGTTGTAGTGTATGCATGTACTTGAAATCATAGATAAATCTGAAGTGGCGAATTACCGTGGTATATTAGCGCCTGATAATTGTCCGTTAATTCATGACGTCGGTGAACAGTACTGTTGAATTGAAGCACCTGTTCAGTGCGGAAAGGATTGAATTCTTATGTCGCCTAGTATCACTCCTACCAATGGAATGAATAATCTGAAAAACAGTTTCCCATTGGGCTATTCTTTTTTAACGTTTTGTTGCTTATATCCTGTTAACATATAAATGCAACGTAGATTAGTCTTGGCTTTGTCTCTTTTTTTGGTTTGCTCTGGTTTAATCATTTATCTAGTTTGGTTTGTTTGCAAAGTCTCACAAAGGGGACAAAATATATTCATATAAGGGCACCATTGATGTCTGACAATTCAGTATGGTCTATATCCTGTTTTGCTTAGTCTGTCAAAGACCGATCTGTATACCAATTATACAGGACAACGGGGGTTAGATGGCCAATGTTGGGCCGTGTAACCTGCGTTACCAGATTAGGTGTTTTTATCAGAAATTTTGCAATTATTTCACATAAAAGTTGGATACGTAATGGATGAATCCACGTTTAGCTATGCCCCGACCATCTCTAGTTAAGCTTTGCCTACACGTTATCTGTGTTGGGATCGATCGAACCATGAACCCCGGAATCAAAATTTCCAGAAAATTATACATGTAAGCTGTTGAATATTTTGAAACTGATTTGATTGGTTACTGTTGCTGCCTATAGCAAATTAGTTTCAAAATATTCGACAGAATGGTTATTACGTAGTAAAGACATACAATTCGCACACATGGCGGACCATTAAGAGTTCCTGACGGAGTCAGATACGCCATTCATAACCTATTTTAATTGTGACGTCAGTCTACCTGTGACGAATTTGATTATGGCGTGATATACTTGACTGACAGATTAGATACTTTTATTCTGAACGTGCCACTTACCTGCCGATCTCCGGGCAGCTGAGAATGAATCCGGACATTGCACTGGGCATATGGTATCTCCGTTCTATTGACGGCAGCATAGACGGGAAATAACCCCAGAACATCCCGTAAGCAACTGTTAGAAGGGCCATTGAAATGACGTAAATCCGGATGTCGCCAAACCATGGGAACTTTCGTCGGCAGATGTAGCTTCTTGGTCGGCTGTCAATATGATTCGCAGATCTGACTTGTATTTGTAAATGCCTGAATTCAACATCTTCGTGATCGTCTTTGATTTTATCCTCTCCATAAGGCATGTTTGACTTTGGAGATCGAGCTTAGACCAGCAGCACAGCGGCGTGTGGACGACAAGACTCACTGAAATGTTAGTATTATAACTAATAAGATCAGCGTGAGAGAGCTAGGGTAACAACATACTCAAACTATTTCAATGAATACTACGTAAACACTAGTTTGAGTTTTCAACAATTTTATATCTGGAACATTTTTATGTTGTCATTGTGATTCACATTTGCAAACTATAAAACTCAATAGATAGGTGTCGTATCTTGAAAGACAACATCAACGTCACTATGTTTTTCTGACATTCTTCTTCTCCTTTCTACCAGCAAGTGCATTTGCACAGAGCCTCCAAATTTCCAAGGCCCCCCCCCCCAAAAAAGTGTTTTCTTAATTTTTGGGGCCCCTACGTAAATTCCAGTTACACGCATAGATGCCACACCTATAACACTGCTGTGGCCAAATTCCACAACCAGCTGACCCGGGGAGCTTCAAGCAGTATAATGGCTGTAATGGAACACTAGCTTTCTCGCGATCCGAACGGCAGTTCAGAGCCCCCGCCCCTCCACCCCTCCATCCCACCACCCATCACACCCAACCAGAATAAGATTTTCAGAAATTTTGCACAGGGCCTCTTGGCGCCTAAGTTCGCCCCTGCTTGCTATGGTGATATCAATCATTGCTTAATGGAGGTATCCGATCTATCACTCAATTATATGACGTCATAGTCACTTACGGCATATGTTGGCTGATTTCACAATACAGTGACGGATCAAGCTCCGTCATGGACATTGAAAGTCCGTCAAGGGTGCGAACGGGTGGATCAGATCTGTCACTCAAGTATATATATAATCCATTACGTCGCATGTAGGCGGACGGTACAATCAAAATCCATAATGAATGGTTATCTAGCTCCGTAATGAACATTGAAAGGCCCGCCAAGTGTACGAATAATATGCCTTTGAAGATTTTATAATTTAATAGTTTTACATTCTGTTGAATATTATTTTGAAACTAATTTTTTGGCTTGGCGCTGTCTTCATTCATGATTCAAAGTATTTAGATTGATTGAAGCACACGGAAAAAAGTGGGTGGTGCTTAGCTAGAAATGGACGGAGCATAACTCGAAATGGATAACTCAATTATGCCACCGACCATGTTCCTTCTCAAATCCCATAAAGCAGCCGTTTATATTCATGTAGTTGTTTTGAACATTTCGTCATGCAAATATAAAATATAGTAATTCTCCATCTTTTTGCAAAGAGGAAGAAGCCGTCGTGGATTAGAACTGAACATTTGAATGCGAATATCAATGTTAGTATAAGGGCCATGTTTAGAGTAAAGATTAATGTTGGAAAAGAAAATCGGCCTTTCCAGTTTTAGCTATGCCCTGCCCATCTCTAGCTAAGCTCCACCCACCTCGCTCGTGTTGGGATCAGCACCCAATCAAATTAGTTTCAAAATATTCAACAGAATGTTTATTAGAGGGTAAAGACATACAATTCGTACAACGTGTCGGGCTATTAAGCGTTAAAGACGGACTAAATCGAGTCATTCATGCCATAATTAATTATGACGTCATCATACGTGTCACTTAGTTTATTATGACGTCATATGACGTCAGATGATGGATGGACAAATTGGAAAGCTCCATTAGCTAATAAGACACAGGAAGAAGTAAGTGAGGAATCCAATTCTAGCTATGCCCCGCCCATCTATAGCTAGCCACCGTCCACGTTTTGGGCGTGTTAGGGTCGATTTATATTACTTTGAACCCTGACTTGTCAGCATCCCATTTTCAAGATAACTATACAATTAAGCTGTTGAATATTTTGAAACTAATTTGCCTTGGTGCTGTTGCTGCCTATCCAGTCACATTAGTTTTAAAATAGTCAACAATAGTTAAATAGTAAATCCCTCAAAGACATACAATTCATACACTTGGTGGACTTGTCCAGCTTCATAGCCGATAATTGTCTGTCAATCTTGATTGTGACGTCAACCCAGATGCGGCGTAATTGTTTAAGATGTCAATACTTGAGGGACAGATTGAATTCATAAATTACTTTGAAAATCAGAAGAAAAAGAATTGTAGCATCAAATCAAATAATATAAAAAATGAAGAGAAGTTTTTAGAAAATGGTTGCACAGGTCCACCCTCCGACCCGAAGTTAGATGTGAAATATATTATAGGCATTAGTTAGGGATCTTTCCGATTTATCCATCCATCATATGACGTAATATGACGTCATAATAAACTACGTGACGTGTAGGATGTCGTCGTAATCATGACGTCATGAATGACTCGATTTAGTCCATAGGTAGCAACAGTAACCAGTCAAATTAACTTCAAAATATTCAACAGCTTATTTGTATAGTTTTCTGGAAATTGATAGTCAGGGAGTTCAGAGATCGATCGATCCCAACACAAGCGTGTTGTGGGTGGAGCTTAGCTAGAGATGGGCAGGGCACTGGAAAGGAGCCGGATGCTGTATCTAAAGCTGAGTACGGAGAAGTGGGAAAGTTATGTCAGCACAGACGAGGCTATGTTTTATCTTACCACAATCTTTGGATTTGATACATTGGCATGTTAGACCAGCCGACAAAAGAGCAACAGACACATAATTTGAACATTGACCTTGATCTGACCGGGGAATCCAATATGGCCGTCATTTGATGGCGCTTCCCAAAACAGAAATATATTTCCTGACCATAACATACCGCTTTAGATTCTAAAATCATATTCTATGCCGGATATATCTGGCCATAGTACTATACAATAAATGTAATTTAAAATTTGACCTTGGCGGGGTCTTGAAATCATCCAACACGGCTAATGGTATTTCGACATAAGAGATCAATTTCATGGCCCTAAAATATCTAGATTTCGCCACCAGTGCTTGTCTATGTTACATATAAGCTGGAGATAGCAAACATTTGAGAAAACATAGAATAAAAAACATCGGCCTTTAAAATCTGGCAGCTCAGAGTTGTTCGTGGACATAAAGTACACTAGCGCCAAATTTGCTGATTTAATAATAGTCCAGCGTGTCGCTTAATTCTGGACATACGCCACTCTACGATAAGCAACGCATAGCGCGCCACAAAGAGAAACATTCTATAAATAAGTACTTGATAATTAGATAAATATGTACCGTGCCATTTCAATAGGTTTGTTGTTTGCTATTTATTATGCTTTCGATTATGTTTGTCGCAATCACCAATCAAACAACATTCATATTCGCATAGAGAAACGGGTTTCCGATCTTTAAACACATCTGTGGTCTAAGACCTCTGTGACCACAGAATCGTGGTTCCTTAAGAAGGTGGTTCATCATCCCCTCCCAAAAGACTGTTTGTTTTGAGAAGATTTTCCACTGCGTTGCGTTAAGGTTTGTATGACTCACCTTATCCTGGCTTGTGGTACAGTGGCTATCAGACATGTATAACTCACCTTATCTTGGCTTGTCGTGCAGTGGCTATCTGCCATGCAGCATACGTGTCTACATTATAATGTAACTTGGCAAATAAAAAGAGTTCTCACTAACAGTGTCGTTACTCTCCAAATAGCGCAAATCCCTAGCAGAGATCTAAAGGTCAAATCTGTGATTATACAAATATGTAGTGCAGTTACCCTAGAAAGGCAATGCGCGCATGTAGGTGGCTAGCTAAACAATGTTAAACAGCCCCCAATAGAATATTGTTTTTGTAGAAGTAAATTCTTGTCTCGCACATATATATATGTTAAGATATAGTTCACATTTTGTCTAGCGTTAGATCGGTACAATGTTCGGCAGATTAGCTGATTAATCCTGTGCCCTATATGCATATGTATCGTGTGCAATTATCATTCACAATGCATAATCCACCTTAGATTCAGATACTATCTACACATGTGGAGATGGGGGGTGGGGGGTGTAAAGCCACTATTTTAGGAGACCTGGACATTGCGTGTTGTAAAGTGCCCAGAAATAATATCTATATATATTTGGGGTCAAAGTACATGTGCACAACCTTGCCTGCAAGTTAAGTAGGTAAACTTGGAAAAGGTCCACATATCACGAGATACTATCGGCTAAATACACATTTTATGCTCGTCACACATAAATAAGACATTGTTGTTGTGGCAGACTTGTGCCAAAAAGGGGAATGTCTGCCGTAAGGGACGATGTGTGTTTCGAAAGAGAATTCGATATTATCAGTCCTTGGATGCTACAAGAATACCGAGTGATGCGGTGTGGCATCGTTACTCGGATGCATTCGAATAGTGGACAGTAAAGAAAGAGACACAGCAGTGGAGAGAAAACGTTCAAACTCTCCCAGGTAGCCTACTTGACAATATTGTTGAACCATATCAGTGAATCCAATCCGCAGAGTTATTGGCCCTTCAGGACCAGTTCCTGGAGTTACATGCACTGCATTTCCAACAGCAATCATTTGGATGAACCTGTTGACAATGACTGATATTATGCATAGCTTTCTCTAATAGCAGTGTGAACGAATGTTGTTAAAGCATATACATATATGTGTGTTTGCAAAAGGCGCTTTCTGTAAATGCACCACGTTATTCACTGTCGAATCGTATGGCAAATGGAGTAAATGATGATGGTGGCTGTTGTCTGCGGTTGGAAGGAGTGGAAACTGGACTCAGCTGCAATCACTTTTCCTCAGCCTTTCTCCACCGTGGCTTGTCCTTTGCGAGCATCCTAGGCTCAGTTAGCTTCTATTTCGTTTTTAATGGTCTTAAGTTACTTTCTAGGTCTAATCGCATAACACTTAAAACGCTGCAGTGGTATGGCGTCCAGTACGCGACTTCTACCTGTTGGTACCCAATGCTGAGGTGTCAAATGTTTTCTGAGAGGCCATATTCTCTGTCATTCGAAGAACATATCAAATATTGACCATCGTTGTTATGCTACCATCACAGACAGTGGAACCATGTGACACAATTTGTACAGCTTGAGATTAAGTTGTTTGTCCAGCGGTGAATCATAATGAGTCGCATTGGGTGGGATTTGAAGTGCATCGTGTCGGCTCAAGAAACACGTTGGAACTTCCCAGCTGTCACAGTTGCACAGAATTATTGACACTAAAATCCACAGCTTCCAGGAATGGAAAGTAATGTTTCCTGTTACGCAACTGATTGCAATGTCTGTTGAGCTACGGCGAGATGAGCCCACAAGTCTGCTCTTTCTCCACATTTCTTAGCCATGAAAATGGTACCTTCACCATTCGTCTGCTTAGTGCCGGACATGTGCATAAATGTATGAACTCCGTTTTGAATTCCTTCATGAGAAAGTTTGTGGCTTTGATTTGAGCTAAACTGCTAAACTATTGGAAGAACGGGACCTTTTTATTTATCGATGAAATCGTCAACACCTGCAGGCTCCATCTCTTGTGGCATTGGCTAGCTTTCAGATTGGAGGGTCTGCCGTGTCGAATTTTCTCGAACAGATATTAAGGCTGCAGCGAGGTAGGCGGGTAAAGAGCACTGGTCAAACCATCTTGTGAACTGGAGAAAGGAGCCGTGTTAGGCTTGATAAGATCAAAAAAGTTATAGATGATACTTTTGTAAACTAACTTTATTTATTCATAAATGTGCTTCATCTGATGGTAAGCCTATACCTGTTACTTCTATAAAACCAGCTTGGTCTGGAGACGTCAAAAAGGCAATCTCGTGTGGTTGCACAAATTGATGTAATAATAACCGGAAAATGATAGCTTGTTATGTCGGATGCTAAGTTACATCACATATCCTCTTAGAGTCCTCTACGACTTTATATTGTAGCGGAGAAAGAGGGATAATGTGCACGTGCATACTGCTCTCCAGCAAATGTGGTGTGTGGATCAATGCTTCCTGTGATTATACGTTTTCGGGAGAAGGAAGTGTACCCCTTTGTTCGGGATGAAGAGCTTGGGTTTTTTGCTGATAAACACTGGCCCATCCACAACGACATCATCCAGAAATAGGAGGAATGATATATCGATAGATCGAGACTTTGTATACTAAATCGCGATAATACTTAGGGCATGTGCCAAGATTCAAACATATAGTGCAGCACATAAATAAGTTAACATGTTTCAAAAACAAAAACAGAAACATGTTAGTTAGAACCATTTTGAACACGATGTAAGAAATTTTCTGTTGAATATTTTGAACTTAATTTGATTGGAAGCCATTGCTGGCTTAGGCAGCAATGGCTTCTAATCACGTTAAGTTCAAAATAGTCAACAGTGGGTTTTACTTTGGAAACATGTTATGTTGGGGTTTATTGTCATGTATTTACATGGCCGTATGTCCTACAATCATGCCTTATAATGTCCTCATTTCTATTTTACTTCTAGGCACGTAGCAACTTAGGTCGAAAGCTAGAGCACAGACTACTTTAGACATGTCACAGTCTGTCAGCCACTTAACCCGCGCAAGTGGACAGAACAGAAACAATTCTTTACTATCTACGGAATAGTCTGTTGATTATTTTGAAAACCATAGGCAACAATGTCTTTTCTGAAACATTATTCTCATGGTATATTTAACAGCTTATCTGCATAGATGGTTGAAATTAAGGTCCTTTAAACGGCTTTAAACCATGAAGTTTCACTGTCTCAATTTCATGACGACTATCCCGGAAAGCCGTTGAATATTTTGGAACTAATTTGACTTGAATCTATTGCTGTCATCGGCAGCAACTGGAAAGCTCCTGTCAAATTAGTTTCACGATATCTAACAGTATATTCATTAAATCATAAAGAATTTGCCATTTCTGGTCTGCAGTTTCTAAAGTGTTATGGTTTCAAAGTGTTACTAATCTGTCTAGTTCTGGCTAGATCACATAGTCTATATTTAGTCGCTCACATTGTCTGTAGTTAACCCGGTCATACTTGGGGGGGGGGGGGCTGTACATGAGTTGTTTTAATACTAACAAGTAATATGTTAGTGTCGTTTTTAATACGGGGTCAGTTTTGGAAACGCTCAAACTGTCCCTTTAAGAACATCAGGATTAGGAGAAAAAATAAACCTGTTAAGGCCAGGTTAGTTTTATAATGCGCAATCCGCCATGCCACAGAATTAGGTCACATGTTAATAGAATTTTTGTGAGTCATTTTTTAAATAGTGCTGCAAAGCCATCCAAGCAGCCAGCGCTCCAGAAATTCACATCTGGTTACTAGATAATGTGACCTCGATGATAGTAGGAATGGATACCTCATATAAAGATTTTAAATTGTGTCTGAAAGCTCTGTTGTCAGCGTTTCAGATCTTTTTTTAAAGGAAGGGGTTTTACTTACAGATTCGTACCTGATTGTGCAATTTTGTGCAAATAAAACTAAAAAAGATTTTGCATACAAGTTGCATTTGCTATAATTAGATTTGTCAGATACGAACCTACAATATATAAGCAGATCAACATCATGTTTATTAAATAGTAGAGACGTACATATCCTACAACGTGTCGGCTATTAAGAGTTAAAGACATGTTTTTGACTTGCTAATGGAGGAACCCCATCTGGCATTGACGTATATGACGTCAAAATCAGCAAGAGCAATCAAACACTCGCCTCCCATTTGCACGATGCCAACACGATGAAAGATTGGGGCAGAGATGATTTGATGAAGCAACCGTTACTGTGAGAACAGATTCCACTGATACTAGTTAGTGAATGGACCTTTCCATTTTTAGATATGCCCCGCCCATCTCTAGCTAAGCTCCACCCACACCTCGCTCGTGTTGGGGTCGATCGATCTTTGAACTTCTAGACTATCAATTTCCAGAAAACTGTACAGGTAAGCTATGGAATATTTTGAAACTAATTTGACTGTGTGCTGTTGCTGCATGTGGCAGCAACAGCCCCCAGTCAAATTGGTTTTAAAATATTCAACAGCATATTTATTAAATAGTAGAGACATACAAATTCGTATAAAATCATTTATGACGTAATGCTATATGCCGCTTAGCTGATTATGACGTCATATGACGTGAGATGATAGACGGATACTCTGGAAAGGTGAATTAGTGCTGAACCTGCAATGGCTGTATCTGGGCATATGTCGATATGTTGGATTTGTTACAACAGATTGATTGAGTGAACTGAACATGTGCAATGCGTTGTCATTGGTATCTTATCAGTTTGTTTTGCAATACGTTTTCTAGAACCCAAACACTAAATATATAATTCACCTTTCCAGAGTGCTGACGTCACATGACGTCATAATCAGCTAAGCGGCCTGTAGGATGATGCCATAATCATTACGTCATAAATGATTTCATTAGGCTCGTCTTTAACTCTTAATAGTCCGACACGTTCAGCGAAATCAGCGTTCAAAGTATATAAATCGATCCAAACACGGACAAAGCTTGGGCGGAGATAGCTAGAAATGGGCGGGGCATAGCTAGAAATGGATCTATCCAATGCTATTTTTGGACCAGATATAATGATAATTTACCACAAATAACCTTTCAATGGTAGTCCTAGGTTGTAACGATGTAAGCAGCCGATGTGTGATGCCTACTGCCTATATTCTAGTTGCCGAATTAGAGCGCTGCGGACAACATCTAACTTGAGTATTTAACCTTTTAACCCTCGAATGTATTCAAAAAAATTCAATTTTCTCATAGAAAGTGTCCATTTGCAGACCCTTTTATGAAAATTTGCCACTGGAATGACTGCCTTGGTTATCGAGCGAGTCATTCCAGTGGTAAATTTTCAAAAATAGTCTTCTTTCGGTGTGCAAATGGGCATTTCTCAAGACCACTGCAGAAGCCTTTTTTGGCTGATATGAGTGTTAAAGACTGAAGACAAGATCTGAAACCCGTTTACAAATGTAAGAGATGTTATGCGGAATATTTAGAAAGTAATTGGATAAGAGTCGATGTTACATAAAGCAGTAAGTAACATGTTCATGTCCAGTCGATATACGTATATGCTTACCCGCATTATTGTCTTACAATGGAGGAGCGCGATCTGTCACTCAAACATCTGGCATCATAATCAATTACGTCACTAGTTATCTAACGTCACAATCAAATTGACGTAGCACCGTTACAAAAATAGAAAACAGTAAAATATGCCTAAAGTGTACCAATTGTATGTCTTTGATTAATTTGCAATTTAATAAACAGTCTCTTGATTATTCTGAAACTAATTTGACTGGGGACCATTGCTGATATTGTCAAAATACTTTCAAAATAGACCACCGATATGAAATGTAGATTCCGGGAGTTCAGGTTTCACGGTTTCAAACTGATTACAACACGCCAAAAAGTCGGCACAGCTTGGAAAATGGATCCCTCTATTGGTATTGGCTCGATCCGTCTCCGCTTTAAACAGTCAGACATAGTACTACTGATCGTCATAGGCCTCCCTATTGTCTAACATAATCACTAACTTATGTATAGTTATCGCTCCGATGTGTAGTTGGAGGGGCGACCAGCGGGGTAGTGCTGTCACGCTGGCGAGCACAATCGAGTGGGGTCTGGCATCCTGAGGCCCAGACCGGCAACACTGATGTTGTAACGGCGGGCGTTGAGTGGTCCCCGGCTGACGAAGTAGCGGGCCTGTGCTGCTAGTTGGAGGGTGGGCATCGTCCGATCTTGGAGAGGCGGCCCGATGATCCGTTGCTTTTTCTCTCGCAGGGGTGCAGTTCCTCACTGTCCCTCCCTACAAACGTGCGCAGACCAGAAGCGTTGCAGCATCTATAGATACTTGTGCGTTCGGCCGAATATGAACGGAACTCAGTCCTTCTCGATATTAAATTCGATCGTGCTGTCAGCATCTTCGTCACGAGTTCCCATCCTGGTTATCGGTGAGGGATTTCCCTTGATTTTAGATCATTGTGGTGGGATGGTCGATCGAGTCGTTCTCTTTCTAGAACGTGGCTGGCTGGGCTGTCGACGGGCATGTATGGATCAATCGAGCCTCGGTCGCGTGAGCCATGAAGGTTTGCAGTGGTTTCTTGACATGTCAATACGGGAACACGATTCCCTAACAGGATGGGTAGACCTAGGTGTGTGGTGTGTACGAGTTTTAATTTCAGGCAAGTTTTCTTTTATGCACCTTTGTTAATCTACCGCTATTTTAGTATGTCTGAATTCTTCCCTAATCTACCGGCTTTAAGTAGCTATCTCTATATTGAATGTCAGAGAGATCCTAACAGTATGTATACTTCCTGGCGATAGGTGAGAGAGAGAGAGAGAGAGTGCGTGCGTGCGTGCGTGCGTGCGTGCGTGCGTGCGTGCGTGCGTGCGTGCGTGCGTGCGTGCGTGCGTGCGAGCGTGCGTGCATGCGTGCGTGCGTGCGAGCGTGCGTGCGTGTGTGTGTTTGCGGTGGTACATGCTTTAAAGGCAGGCTCTAGACTATCGTTCTTCAGCTGGCTTGTACTCTTAGAATGTTTTATGGCGCGTCCAAAATCTAACTTGAAAGAAGAGCAGAGAAAAATAGAAAAAGAAGATGAGAAGATGGCAATGAAATCATTTTTGGATAGCATTCCTGCTTTCTCGACGGTTTAGGGCACTACTCGAAATATGCCTAGTTTTCGAATGGTCCTTGCTGGCTCGACGTTCCCAAATGTGTAAAGAAAGAGACGGGCAGGTAGTTGGTGGGTTCTTTTAGCCTCGCCTGGAAGTGTGAAAAGCAATGATCGACAATGACTAGTGGTCTTCCTACATAAGTTTGTAAACTGGAAGAATGAAATAGAGGTTGGTGGATACCGCTGCTGATGTCTCGTAGGCAGTCCTTCTGGGCTACAGTTCAAAGACTGTAGGTTTTTGTCTGCCTAAGCTAGAGGTTGGAGAATTTTATCCTGGGTGTGTGCGTTTATGCCTAACGAATAGCCACACTATTAGGTTAGTGTTAGTTGACGAGATCGTCGATAGCCTGGAATGCATAATTATGTGACCTCAAAATCCTATCGATGATCGCGACAAGATGCAGCCCAACTCAGGAAATGATAATACCACGCAAAATGAAGATTACTGTTACTTGGAGGGACTGATACGGATACGGGCGTTGCTCGGAAAAATTACACAAAGTGCATGCATCATCAAGACTCGTTGAAACAGCACTGTGTCTTCGAGTTCACTACTCCTCGGGCAACCAAAATGGGCGGTCCTTCTGCAGGTGGGGCGGGTGACCAGGATGAATCCGTGCAGTGAGCACCGCTGTCTCCTCGAAGTAGTAGTGAGTGTTAGAGTTAGCTGATTACAACTTGACAAAAAGCTGTGTGTCAATACAGACCGAGGTCAATATAATTGCACAACGTTTCATAGGTCAGCACTAACCGAGTTCAGTAGAATTGCATGGTTTACAAACTTGCAACAAATATGTAAATACGAACATGCAACACGTAAAGCAAACGAGACAAAAGCAGAAAAGTGAGAAGAGGTACAGCGAAAAAATCTGTATCACGCTATGATTAACACTATTTAGTCTGACCTGTTACTGATCTCGTAGAATGGCGTAAGTATTCACCGGTATACGCTCTCGAGTGGGCGCAGTTATTTTCTACCTATCTAACCTTTCGACCAACATAGTGGTGGGTGTAGTGTGTCTGCAGGCAGTGAATCTGCAGTGGGCCTAAGCGAGAATACTGCTGGGTGAGTGCGGTTAAGGTCGCAGTCTTGAATTCCATATATATGTCACAAACCTTATGTACATGTAAGAGAATAAAGTACCAAAAGATGCAAGGGCAGTGAGTACGATCGACGCAGCAGTTGGTTCGACCTTCCATCTAACAGTCCAAAAAGATCACGAACAAGAGCTGTGGAAAATGGTATGGGAGCTAACAATGTTTCCAAGACGGCTTGGTGGTGAAGCCAATAGCAGAGTGGACAATGGGTGTGAACTCTCAGAGCTTTCCATATTCCCTAAGTGTGTCTACTAGTCATTATATGCACAGAAGATTTGAACTCTAATCAAGATACGTCACTAGATGAACTAGGCGACGTTTGCAGGAGAACGACTCGCTATTTTTCTATCTGACAATGGCATCGTGTGTGGATAGAGGTTATTTCCAAGTCAAGTAGTTGCGATACAAAGACGCCTAAATGTATGTGAGAAGCGAGAGAATAACTTTTTAAATAATTTACGTGCAGCTGGATGCCTATTACAATGTGTACTTAAGCACCAGCGGTTCAATAGTAATGTGTCTGTTACTAAGGACAGGTTCCCTAAGAATGGTGTGTTTGATAAGAACAGCGTGTTCGCTGAGAACGGTTCAATAAGAATGGTGTAAACGGAGGCACGGCTGAGCTGCATGTACAGCACTTAAGATATATCAATACAACATAACTTAGATGGTATATTAGGGACATTAATACACTAGAGATATATGGTAAATTATACTTACGCCATTAAGCTGCGACCGCGGGAGCAGGTAAAGAAGAAGTTGTAGAGGAAGAAGGTAGCGTTGAGTGGGAAAAGAGATGTGTCGTAGATGTTGCTGCATGACAATTTAAAGGTAGTACAATATATATGATGTAGAAAAGTGTTAGCGTCACCAGTAACTGCTTGCTATTAACAGGTGTTGTTAGAGGGAAATGTAAACAAGCATTTAACATGAAAAATGCTTTTAACATTTAATATTTAAGGTTCAAAGTTATAAACGGCTAACAGTCACAATAGTCGGTGGTAATCAGCTGAAGGGTGATTCACAAAGGATGATTTCACAGTCCTGAAATGCATTGCGGTTCACGAGGCGAAGTCACAGTTCATAAACGAGACATACCGAAAGACAGTTATCATTAGAATATTCGATGTGGTTCATCAGTCGAGACGAAACAGTCAGTGGTGATTCACGAAGAAGTGAAGCAGCAAGTTTACAATCAGAAAACGATACGCTGATGAAGATACGAAGATGAAACAAAGACGAAGAAGTGGAAACAGTGTTTTAGTTCTTATCGCAGCGATGACACATAGGCAGGAGTGGTTGCAATCCTGCAAGGTCCGAAAGATAGGTTGCATAGCTCGTGTTCTGGCAGCTCAATATCCAATTGATGTTCTTGTTCCCAGTCCCTGAGTAGTTCTTGTTATCGGTTTGGTAGATATCTTCCTTGTTAGCCTCTATGCAGTAGTTTTTGTCAAATTCTGGCGGCGGTGGAGAGGAGGCTTGATTTAGGTTGTTAATGTGCCCTATGAGATCAATCGCAGGGCTTTTCAAAAGCAGGTACAATCCCATTTTGCACTGTGCACTAGATATATTAGTAGCGCAGATGATCGGAGACTGCTAAGTGATGAGCTGCTCTTGGCTGGTGGGAGACTGTTGTGTTGGCCGACGGTGGCTCAGGCGACCCAGCGTTCGGTGATCAGAGATGTACAGCGATGCACAGGTGTTGATTCTGATTTCTTGCCCAGCTTATATATTATCCAGGGAGGGTCACGTGACTCTGCCTTCTTCCAAGAGTGAATACGAGGGTTTGTTTACCTCGTTAAACTGATTTTATCTCTGATGTGGCAGGATCTAGCATGAACCGTAAGCACTCACCAGACAGAAGACTTTTGGCTCTCAAAATATTCGGAAGTGAGGTACCGTAGAGCAATTTCAAAGGCTGCCTTTGGCTCCTGTCAAGGTGACGGTGTCAATGGTACTAAACCTTCTTTATTTGGTTTAAGCTTCGAGCGAAATCTTTTTCAGGTAATGGGTGGGGGAAGAAATGTACAGTCCCAACGTATATCATGACAGTAAGATGCGCTATATATTTACAAAGCACTGTGCACTGCATTGTGTGCTCTCGATTTTCCTTATTCGTGAAGTCCATTTTTAATCATAGTGTTCATGCGCAACGTTAAAAACTTCCAGCCTGGAAGATGTGCATTGTTATCGCAGGCCAGCGAGGTGGGTAATCTTGCTGGTCGGCTGATGGCAGTACGAGACGACGCCCGCTGTGAAGGAAGCCACGCCTCAATCCAACAACACATGGATTGTCAGTCCTCTCACTACCACCAGATAGGAGATCAGCATGACTTAAAGGAAGTATTATAGAGACTCGTAGTCATAACTTAGGATATTGTTTTAGGGTCTTCTTATTGTTATTATCATTAATAAGAACCGTTGGCGTGCATGTGACCTCCAGTACCTGTTAATGCGATGGACCAAAGCCATACTTGCCGGCATTGTGAATTTGTACAGCATCTAATGAACTTTTAACACTGTTTCCCTCATGGATGAATGTCACGTTGTTCTGCCTTCAAGGGCTGGGGCAAGTTAATGAGAATGACAAGGAAATCCGTGCCAACAATCTGTACCAGACAGTTGGTTCAACAGTTTATGTTAGTATCCTGTGAATGAATTATCACCCTGATTTCTACTTCCTCATGTTCACGTGGTGGCATTGAACGATAGGTTCCTCCAAGAATGGCTATGGTATCAGATATACTGTTTCAGAGCGCTATGTGGATGATGACAATCTTATTAGAAAGAATGTAAAGGGTTCCTTTTTGTTGGGTGGGTTCTAGTCCAAACAACTTCCTGTGAATTTGTTCTTACAATCAAGCGTTCCCTGAATACATATTCCTCGCCTTTCTCTTGTGGATTATTTGATTGTGTAAATAATGTCTGTCCATTAACAAGTCCATTTGCTTAGAGTGTTATAAGTGTTTTATAATGCTGGTAACAAAGACATGGTCAGCATACTCTTCAAATATCACACACCAGATATACGGAAATGAGTGCACCGTATCAACACCATCAAGAAAGGTCATAGCCAAGGAGTCAGGAGGTGTCCTGAGCCAGAATTTTCACCAGATATATTCTACGATACAATTTCCCACACTCAGAGTGTGACCTTGAAATTAATGATTCCCTTTTTTTGCGAATATATCCAAGTGGAAAAAGAGAGCAACCTAGCTCTTCATTGATAAGTTCGTCTCTGCCGGTTTCCGTCGAGATTTTACATGGAGGTAAGAAGACCAGTTTATATTGGTTTAAGAAGTGTGTGTGTGTGTGTGTGTGTGTGTGTGTGTGTGTGTGCGTGTGCGTGTGCGTGTGCGTGTGCGTGTGCGTGTGTGTTTGTGTGTGTGTTATCACGTCTGTTTGATATTTGGCAGATTGATCCCTCCCTTGTCCATGCAATGCTGTCTGCACTGTATTGTTCGCACTGTGTACGTCACGAACGCATATTTGAAGACGGACTATGCGTTGTCATACGAATTGTCTTTACTATTTAATAAATATTCTGTTGAATATTTTGAAACTAATTTGACTAGGCGCTGTTGCTGCCATAGGCATCAACAACACCCAGTCAAATTAGTTTCAAAGTATTTAACAGCTTATCTGTATAGTTTTCTGGAAATTGATAGTTAGGGAGTTCAGGGATCGATCGATCCGAACACGAGCGAGGTGTGAGTGGAGAGTAGGTAGAGGTGGGCGGGGCTTAGCAAAAACTGGAAAGGTCCATTGGTACTGGTAGACTAACCATATCCCGGATATGTATTTTGAGCCATTGTGAATAGTTGTGATGCTCCAAAGTAAAGAACCGTGGAACCAATCCCTTCTGACTTTCCACAATGAAATGTTAGATTTGGCTCTTAGTGTGATCCGATGTATACAATGTCCATGAACTCCATCTTCCAATCACAATCCTGAAATATGGAACGCTACTGTACCATTTTGTTGTGCATTCCTGGTCGCCTAAACGTCATCATTATGCGCCCACTTAGTATGTAAGAAACATCTGATCGCGTTTTGTCAAGGTGAAAGAAAGTTTTCTTGTGAGAATACACTCTTCATTAAGGTAGGTTACCTTCAGAAAGGAGCCAGCAATGTGTACTGTGTTTGATCATTGGGTCCTTCAGATCCATCCAAGTAGTCATCACGCGTTTTCAAGATTACCATCTCTATGCGTAGGGAAGCAAACATTACGATGAGTGTGTTCGCCCATGTTTGTGATAGGTCAGTTTCACTGAATGAACTGAATCTGGCATAGGCTATGGCATATGTACAGAAATGAAAGATTGTGCAGCTTAGTGCAACAGATCTACAAATATTACCTGATGTAGCCGCATTCTCGTAGAAGATGCGTATGAGCGGACTCTAAAGATGAAGAACCCTGACGTTGCTTACGCTGAAACCAAAGGCGGTAAGGTGTGTAATCAATTATTCAGACTGGGTCTCTCAGTCTCTGTTTGAATCTTGATTCCAAATGCACCGAGGCAATGGTTTTACTCTTTCCTAAGAATTACGGGGCATTGCAGAAGTCGATGCATGTTTCTTGAAATTGTAGAATAGAGAGTTTAAGGTTTGTCGGCGGATCTCTTAGCTACTATTTAGATCAACACCATTCAACACCAGGGCTTTGACAATAGTAGGTGCGCAGAAGCTATATGCCATTGGTGTAGAGTTGGCAAATATCTTTACGAATAGTAATGGTAACCTTAGCAGGCAGTAGTGCATCACCTCATGTGTTTGTCTTGGACGACGTTGAGGTTTATTTTCGATCCTGCCTCTCTTCGCATTGAGTTGGCATATAAACTTCTCCTGTTCCCGGCCAAGGTGCTAGTCTAAATAAAACCAGGTAAGCGGCAGAAAATGCTTGGAAATTGTGAACTGATAATGACAGTGTTGATTCAATATTGGAGTAAGTAATTACCTGGTGAGATTCTGCTATACATAGATGATTCGACGCCATATGACGTAATAATCAGCTACCCGGTGTGTAGGGTGACGTCATAATCATCACGTCATAAATGATTCTATTAGGCGCGTCTTTAACTCATAATAGCCCAACACGTTGTAAGAATTATATGTCTCTACTATTTAATAAACATGCTGTTAAATATTTTGAAACTAATTTGGCAGCAACAACACCCAGTAAAATTAGTTTCAAAATATTCAACAGCTTACTTGTATAGTTTTCTGGAAATTGATCGTCAGGAAGTTCGGAGATCGATCGATCGCTCCCAACACAGTGTCGGTGGAGCTTAGATAGAGATGGGCGGTGCATGGCTAAAAATTGAAAAGTCCATTACATTCCTTGCCCCTCCCTCCCAAAATATATGCCTTGACATAATTGAGAGTCTACGTAGCTTAGAAGCCTAGCTATTTGTACCCATGTGCTTTGGCATTGCATCCATCTTGGAAAGACAAGTCGGCCACATACTAGATCTTGAGGCCGGAGACCCTATCAAAAATAGAACGCTGCGGCAATGGGTAGCATATGGAACGAATTGTGTGTGTTTGTCCAGAAAGTCAACTTCATTTTGTTTAGCTGGCTGACTTTTCTGCGTGGCAACATGATACGACAGAATCTAAATTTATTTATTTATTTATTTATTTATTTATTTATTTATTTATTTATTTATTTATTTATTTATTTATTGCATTACGATAACCTGAATGTATTTGGACTAGGGGGTGGGGGTGTGTGGCATGTCAACTGGCAGAAGGGATTGTTTGGCTCAATGTTCCGGAATGAACAACTACTGTGCTGGTCCCAAAATGTCAATGATTAGACATTTAAGTTTCGTGTCTAATGAATGTTTATGGAGGAGATTAGGCTCGTAAATAACTTTACTACTAGGACACATATCCGTGGGAAAGGGATTGAATGTCACCAAAAATCCTTGCTTCTGAAAATGTTTTGTAATGTACGCTTAGTCATCATCATCGCCACTATCACCATCATCATCATCACCATCATCATCATCATCATCAGCAGCAGCAGCAGCAGCAGCAGCAGCAGCAGCAGCAGCAGCCGTAACAGCAGCAGCATCTGTAGCAGCGGCAGCCGCTCTCGCTCTCTCTCTCTCTCTCTCTCTCTCTCTCTCTCGCTCGCTCTCTCTCTCTCTCTCTCTCTCTCTCTCTCTCTCTCTCTCTCTCTCTCTCTCTCTCTCTCGCTCCCTCCCTCACCCGCCCCCTCTCTCTCTCTCTCTCTCTCTCTCTCCCTCTCCCTCTCCCTCCCTCTCTCTCTCTCTCTCTCTCTCTCTCTCTCTCTCTCTCTCTCTCTCTCTCTCTCTCTGGACGGTTTTACCGTAACTGTGGGGACATCACTTTTTTAACTCATTCTTTTATTTTCATTTCCTTTCGTGTTTCTGTGTGTGTTGGCAAAATAAAAAATACTTCTAAGACGGAGAGCAATTATTACTAATAGCTAAAAAAAAAAAAAGTAAAAAAAGTGGGAGAACACTGTGGGGACGATCCCCACACATAGTGGGGACCTAGTGAGAGAGTCCCCACAAATGTGAGAAACACTGTGGGGGACATACTCTCTGATTGGCAGTTCATGCAGTAGCAGCAGTATGTGGATGGGAGATTACACTGCCGCCTAGTCTGCGCACTTGAGTGTTTATCATATCGTATTCTTATGCCTCGTGCAATATTTTTTTTACATGAGAGTGTGAGATAATTTTGTGGGGACATTTCAATGCGAGAGAAGGTGAGAGAAGTGAAAAAACGTAAAAAAATGGAAAAACATGAATTGTGGGGAGATAAATTCCAAATAAATTTTTGGACATTTCACGATTATCTCGATCGTTTGAGCTACCGTAATTGTGGGGACAGGGCATTGTCCCCACAATCCAAGCATGTCCCCAGAGTGTAGGGCCTAGACGTGAAAATGTCCCCGGAATTACGTTCAAACAAGTTCTCTCTCTCTCTCTCTCTCTCTCTCTCTCTCTCTCTCTCTCTCATGGGTGGTCTATCAACTGTACTGGGCTAAGCTAACATACGTCCTTTAGACGTATCCATGTGCACTGATCCAGATTTCCGTATGGCGTGTATCAGCGGTATATTATGGTATATTATTACTAAACGTTACCCGCGTGACAACATAGAAATTGCCTTTGTGCCCTTAAAAGGTTTGTTCGCTTAATGATATAAGAATAAATGGGTCAACTTACTTATATGTTAGGTAAATAAGTGTGGACTCGTGTTTGCTCTCTGGGGCGAGTGTGATAACACTCACAACATGACAGCAAATATAGTCTGTCTTAAAGGACAATTCCGGGATGATAAAAAGTGTGCTTTATTTGAAAGAGTATTACATGTTTAATGAAATTGCGCCAGAATAATAACCATCTAGAAATAGCGTAACGAACTATCGCTAGATAAAGTCGGTAAAATTGGAAATTTTCGCGCATCTGGGCGCTGCCATTCTGTTCTGTTCTGTTCTGTTCTTGGAGTTTCCACCAATGTCTGGAGCACCACCTTTCGGTGTATTATCCGGGAATCTCTTGAATCTGCAAATTACTGGAGTTTTCCATTAATTATATATTATATTATATACACACACGCAAACGATCATTAAATCTGATATTTATGTACATGCATGTACACATGCAAGTGATTTTCCTACCTGTATATAGCTAAATGGTCACAGTTCATAGACGAGTAAATTTATGTTCACCAGACGCGTAAATGAGTTCATTGTTATTGAAATATATGTAGGAGCATCCAGAAAGCATAAGGTGCACCATATTTTCTATGTGCAATTGACTTTAATTATATTAACTTGATATTTTATAATGCAAGCTTTGTTAGGTAATTCATTTCATTTAAGAGATGATTACGTCTGATATGAAGTTTGTAGCAGAGTTTCCTGGAGATGGATTCAATTTTCGACATTGAATCGCTTCTAATCAGGCCAAACAAGAGAGTTGTGTCGAGTAACATCTGGAGAATAAGATTCCCATCCTTGCTTATTAATTCCCAGCTATCTGCCGCCCCTAGATGCTCGATTTCCGCTATATAGATGCTTCTGATATCATTTTATCGCGTCTAGCGACGTCAGCCCCGCACCATAGCTATTGCTATGACTGGAGGAGCGAGGCCAATAGATGAGGGTATATATTTTAAGAAAGTATACGTAAATCATAATAGCAAACGAACCGCTGAAGCGATTCCAATGATTCTAGGATCTCTAAATAGGTGTCGACCTCGGGATTAATATGATATAATGGATGTTAATATCGGATAAGAGGTTCTAAAGACTGGAATATATAAAAGAAAAATTATTCATTTAAGATATGATCTGAGAATATTTTATCCATTTTTTTTGGTAAAATTCAGCATGAGATGTTTTTTGTCTCGCAGACTCTATCTTTGCATATTGTTATTAAATTGGAGTCTGCTTAAAGCTGAAAGAAATGGCTATTTGCCTGACCAATTATAATTTTGCTCACGTAAATATTGCCAGAGATATCACCAAATGAATTAACATTTTGACATAAAATCTGGGGATTTTCATATTGCCAGGCAGGCTGTAGTAATTTCAATAATTAAGATGTTTTGATAGTATTTCCCCCGTTATGTGATAACATTGTAAAGTTTCGTTCGGCACAGTAAATTATGTTATTGTAGCTGTAATACTCATTCTGATATGGGATGATGGATAGAGCGCATCCTGAAATTTTTATTTGAAATTTTGCTGGCTTAGTTTTTCCCACAGAGTGTATCTTTTGACCCACTAGGCTGGTTCTAACATCTCTAGCATTGAATAAATCTTCGAATATGCAGCTACAAGTAGGTATCAGAATTATTACAGTCGGTTCAGTGGTTCCGGCAATATTATCATATCATATGTTTTCTCGGAATATATATTTACACTGCCTGCGACACACGCTATAACGGTATCTTGAGTCGGCTGAATAATTTGACAATACGCACGTGTCAAGTGTGCCACTTCATTTAACCCTTATCGCATGGTGTAAAATGCGCAATAGCCTACTTACAGAGATAGTGCCGGGGTACATTTTGATGAAAAAAATATTGCTGAAACGTGTTGCTGTCGTGCACAGCAATGACTTACAGCAGCATTGTTATCAAAATGAACACATTCTGATAGGATAGAGAAAATGGAATCTGTGCTTCAGCAGTCGATGGGGTAACGATTCCTCACCGACTTCGGATACTGGAATTACTTGAAAAACTTACTAGATTAACTGGACAATGTCCTAACGATTACAAATTAGCACATGTTAGGTCTCCATGCATATACATATTTACTGTACAGCTTTCGTGCTTGGCAAAGATAGCGTTGGCGCGGGGATGACGTCAGGATCTCGTGAAATCTCGCTCTCGTTGCAAGAAAATGGCGCCGCCCGGGAGATAAAATAATCCCATTTTTACGATGGTATAATTACTCGTATTATTTGTCTGTTGTTTTTATTTAGGCTCCAATATGTTAGTCATATAATAGTCTTTCAAATAAGGTACACTTTTACCAATCCCGGAATTGTCCTTTAAATGTCATTTAACTGTGCAGAGATTGCTGCAATTGTAAAGAGTAGAAATATGTGTCAATAATGATATATGCTATCGAGAAACCATAACGCAAAATTGCGCACACGCTCTAAAATATGAATGCGGTTGACAGTGGTTGACAACAGTGGTTCTCGTGGCAAGATATACAATGAAAGGACATCTGACACCAGGCCTCAGGCCTCTAACGTCAGGAATAACAGTTTCACATCAGTCAACTAGTATTGAAGCAGAATTGGAAATACATGTAGGTTTAGCTTCAAAGTTGAAGCGCATAGGGTGACTTTTCCAAAGTTTGTCCAATCTATGTTTAAAAGAATTAATTGAAGGTGCGCTGATGACATATTCAGAGAGTTTATTCCAATGATCAGTGCACCGCAATGGGAATGAGTACTTTCTTATGTCTAGTCTGGGTCTAACTTTCATGAGTTTTAAGCTATGGCCTCTTGTATTAGTTTTTGTGTTGTGAAGTTCAATGAAGGATGATGTTCCTTGGTCATATTTGTTGTTGAGATGTTTATAAATCTCTATCATATCGCCACGTAATCTACGAAATGCCAAAGTCGGTAATTTCAAAGTTTGTAGGCGTTCACTGTATGATAGATGGCGTAGGCCAGGAACGAGCTTGGTGGCTCGTCTTTGAACATTTTCTACAGCATTTATGTGGTTTTTTATATGTGTGGCCCAGACAACATTAGCATATTCAATATGTGGTCTACCGAGGGCATTGAATAGGTGGGTAAAATTATATTTATCTATATAGCTAAACGTACGTCGGATTAATCCCATTATTTGGTTTGCTTTGTTTATCTTTTCACTTATGTGCTGCTCGAAATTTAGCTTTTTATCGATTATTATACCAATATCTTTTTTCAGCAGGGGAGTATGTTAAAGTATGGCTGTATAAGTTCATTGTATAGGAGTGTTGTTCTTTTTTTTGGTGGAGATTCCCATATATTTGCATTTATCTGGGTGAAGTCTTAATAATGAATCATCCGTCCATGAACACATCGAATTTATGTCTTTTTGCAGTGAAATACAGTCTGTTGGATTCAAAATTGATCTGAAGAGTTTTATGTCATCTGCAAACAGGAACATTTCAGAACCACAGTTAACTGCATCAGGAAGATTATTGATATATATTATGAAAAGAAGTGGTCCCAAAACAGAACCCTGTGGTATGCCACTTGTGACCTGTGTGGTTTTAGAAGGGACCCCGTTAACTAATACCTGTTGCGTTCTACCCGGTTAAAAATGGCTGTATCCAATCTAACAAGTTACCTTCTATGCCATATATAGACAACTTTTTTATGAGACGTTTGTGAGGAACCTTGTCAAATGCCTTCATAAAGTCACAGTAGATAACATCAATCATCCCGCCTTTATCAAGTGTCTGCAGCCATTTTTCAAGTACATTTAGCAATTGCAGAACAGTAGATCGGCCGCTGATAAAGCCATATTGTTTATCTGAAAGCATTTTATTTTTTCTTAGATGGTCCATTATTGCATCCTTAATTATTGATTCCATTATTTTACACACTACCGACGTTAGGCTGATTGGGCGATAATTTTCAGCTTTCTTTTTGTCCCCCTTTTTGAATATGGCTGATATATTGGCGTTGGTCCAACAGTCTGGTAATTTTCCAGATTCTAGTGATCTATTAAAAAGCAATGATAAAGGATTGCAGAATCCCTGCCTAAGTTCATATATTAGCCTAGGATGTAGTCCGTCAGGTCCAGGAGATTTAAAAATCTTGAGTTTGGATAATTTTCCTTTCACAATGTCTGGAGTGATATTAACAATTAGTGGGGACTGCATAATTATATGTCTAGTTGAAATTGCCGGTGCCTCTTCATCCGGGTCATCTGTGAAAACAGAATTAAAGTAGTCAGCTAAAACATCTGCCTTTTCCTTATCATTTGTAGTAAAAAAAACACCATTATTATTAGGTATTTCCAAATCAGGGATACCAATTGTTGTTTTTGTCAGGCATTGAACATATTTGCAAAATTTCTTTGGATTTTGTTGAACACATTTCGAGATATTATGTTCATGCATTCTCATAGCTTTTCTTGTAGCTGTCCTGACTTGATTTCTTATTTTACAGTATTCAATATATATGTCTTCACTCTCAGTTTCTATATATTTTCTCCAGAGACGTTTCTTTTTATTAATCATACTTCTGGTTGTTTTATCGAGTGGGTATTTGTTTCGCTTACTTTTAATTTTTTAAATAGGAATGAATTTCTCTTCAACTTCGTGATATTTTGAAAATATTGTTTGCCAAAGATCATTAACATCATTGAACCTTCCCCTAACGCTCCCTAGCAATGATGATCTTGCAGAGGTGGCTAGATCGTTTTCGGACTTTTTCAAAGATAAGATCGAGGTCATTCGGACTAAGTTGGATCAGTCTGTAGTGCTCTCCAATGTTCGCTACAACCAGCATACATTAACTCAAAACAAACTCGACCATTTCAAACGTTTCTCAGAGGGTGAGGTCCTGAAGCTCGTGAAAGAATCAAAGCCAACGTATTGCACACTGGACCCTGTTCCTACGAAAATTGTCCTTGAATATATCGACATCCTACTCCCTACAATTACTCGGCTTGTCAATTCTAGCCTAGAGTCAGGTATCGCTCCAAAATGCTTCAAGAGCGCTTTGATCAACCCTTTGCTGAAAAAAGTAGATCCTGATAACCTAAAAAATTACAGACCAGTATCAAATTTATCCTTTATTTCTAAACTGATTGAAACGGCAGTATCAAATAGATTTTCTGATTTCCTAACGATTAATAGGCTATATGAACCATTCCAGTCGGCATATAGGCCTGGCCACAGTACCGAGACAGCCCTATTGCGTGTTGTTAATGACATTCGATGTGCTGTTGATACCGGTAATGTGTCTCTACTAATCCTGCTTGACCTTAGCGCAGCGTTTGACACTATCGATCATCACATCCTTCTGTCTCAGCTCACAAATGAAATTGGTGTAAACGGTGTCGCACTGAAATGGTTCCAGTCATACTTATCAGATAGGTATCAATCTGTGTATATTAATGGGACCCCTTCTTCATCAGTAGAACTAACATGTGGTGTCCCACAGGGCTCAATCCTAGGCCCTATACTTTTCACCCTGTATACTCGTCAATTAGGATCTGTTATTGAGGGTCATAATGTCCAACGGCACTTGTACGCAGACGATACACAGCTGATAAACAGTTTTGCTCCATCTGCCCCCATCGCAAATCTAGCCAGTAGACAAGTAACTGATTGTTGCCTTGACATAAAATCCTGGATGACAACGAATATGCTAATGCTTAACGATGAAAAAACTGAAGCTATTTTGGTAGGTCCAGCCACCAGGTGTTCCAAAACCGGATTAAGTAGCGTCCTTGTTGGAGTTAATAATATTCCATTGGCTACTGTTGTAAAAGATTTAGGCGTTCTCCTCGATTCTGAATTAAATATGGAAAGTCATGTAAATCATATTCGCAAGGTGTGCTTTATGCAGCTACGAAACATTGGTAACATTAGGAAGTACATCACTCGGGAAGCGGCAATACGGCTCGTGTTATCACTAGTAATGTCGAGACTCGATTATTGTAACGGTCTTCTCGCAGGTGCTTCCAAAATACTCATTAACAAGCTTCAGGCAGTTCAGAACACAGCTGCGCGAATTGTATCACTGAGAAATAAGTATGACCACATTACCCCCATTCTTCAAGATGTACACTGGCTCCCACTAGAATACAGAATCCGTTTCAAAATCCTAAGTTTAGCATATCAATGTGTCTCCGAAACTGCACCAACTTACCTATCTGAATTGCTAGAGAGTTACACACCTACACGAACCCTCAGATCTTCTGAACAAAATCTCCTGAAGATTCCCAGAGTAAACACTAAAACCTATGGCCATACAGCCTTTTCATTCGTGGCCGCCACTCAGTGGAATAATCTCCCAACTCATATTAAATCTGTCCCGACTTTATCCGTATTTAAAACTAACTTGAAAACATTCTTGTTTAAAGAAGCTTTCCCGTAAGCTGCATGCTAAATTTCTCTCTTATGGTCAGCGCTTAGAGCATACAATCGCATGGATTTAGCGCATTACAAATGTACTATTATTATTATTATTATTATTATTATTATTATTATTATTATTATTATTATAAGGTTGCTCCAGTCTATGTTCAAATATGCAATCATAGCTTTATAATCTGCTTTATCATAGCAATATCGTAATTTTGTGGTTGTACTGCTGACCAGTTCGAACTGGATTGTAACTTGTATTATAGAATGATCACTCTTACCGAGTGGGGCATTAATAACTATGTCATCCACTAATTCAGGATAATTTGTAAATAGTAGATCTAGTATTGAGGGCTTAGCCGAGCCCCGTCCTCTAGTGGGTGTTGTTATCAATTGCTGTAGGAAGCAATCTCTTATTGTCTCAATAAAGTGATAAGTAAAATCTAAATTAGTAGCGCTGGTATATGTAGCTAGAGACCAATTGATATGCGGCATGTTAAAGTCACCCAGTATAAGTGTGCGTCTGTTACCAGCACATAATGTATGTAGTACATGGCAAAGTTGTATGTTGTTCAAACTATCTGAATGTGGGCTTCTATAAAATATACCGATCCTTAGAGTTTCCTTTTCCACAGTTATATCACAGACGGGACATTCTACAAATGCATCGTTGGTGGTTATCAGGTTATAGGATATAGATTTCCTTATGAATAAAAGAATGCCTCTCCCGTGTTTGTCAGCAATATTAGATTCTTCAATGTTGTATCCTTCTGTGTTGTAATCAGCTAGTGTTCGATGAACGTTATAGTTCTTTGGTTTTACCTCAGTGATGGCTATGATATGTGGTGGTTTGTCTTGGATTAAGTGTTTGAGTTCAATAATCTTGTCTTGCGTGAAGACATCTGCATTAGTGTATAAAACTGTGACATCACTGTCATGTTTGAAATTGGCATGAGTTGGGCTGGACGTTTTCTTTGATGATATATTTGGTCTACATTTGTCACTTAAGGGCATGTTATGGTTTTTAGTTTTGTTCTTTACGTTTATAAGAGGTGCACCTGTAACTAAACTAGTTTTTACAATCTTTTTCTTAGAGGAATTATTAGTAGTACTTAATAATAGTACTAGCTTGGTGGATTGGGCTGGGCTAGACGTTTTCTTTGATGATATATTTGGTCTACATTTGTCACTTACGGGCATGTTATTGTTTTTAGTTTTGTTCTTTACGTTTATAAGAGGTGCACCTGTAACTAAACTAGTTTTTACAATCTTTTTCTTAGAGGAATGATTAGTAGTACTTAATAGTACTGGCTTGGTGGATTGGGCTGGGCTAGACGTTTTCTTTGATGATATATTTAGTCTACATTTGTCATTTAAGGGCATGTTACGGTTTTTAGTTTTGTTCTTTACATTTATAAGAGGTGCATCTGTAACTAAACTAGGTTTTACAATCATTTTCTTAGAGGAATTATTAGTAGGCCTTAATAGTACTGGCTTGGTGGAGTGCCTGTGTTGTAGTGTGTAAGGCGTTGATAGTACTGGCTTGGTGGAGTGCCTGTGTTGTAGTGTGTAAGGCGTTGATTGGGCATGTTGCTGATTCGTGTATGATGTGTAGTATATGCTGGTGGATTCCTTCCATTGTGAAAATGTGGATTGTAAGCTGATCTCTCAGCTGGGTAAGTCTTTCGAACAGCGGAAGCATAGATGTTGTAAGAATTGTTGATAAAGGTACTGTTGAGGTAGTTTATAATATTTTCTGATAGGATACGAGTCCCCTGCACATTTGGATGTATGTGATCACAAAATAATTCCTTATACACCTCACCACTGGGATTGAAGAAAAGTGGTGAGTTGTCTATAGATGTTGTATGTTGCGTTTCAGACAGGCTTAGTAGGATACAATTGAACTCAAGTGTTAGATTATGGCAATACTCATTTTGTGGTCGTGGCAGCAAGGATGATACAAAGACCTGAATGTGAGGGCATATAGAGCGAATGCGATCGATTAAGGCAGAGTAATCTTGAGTCATACTTTGTTGGCTTCGTTTGCCAATGTCGTTGCTACCTACATGTATGACAATAGCATCATGACTATTTACTTGAAGGTATTTGTCTAATTGGTCTGTTAAATCATTAATCCGTGCCCCACGTAGAGTTCGGATATTAATATTGAGTTCATTGGTAGACATACATCACCATGTAATTTTCGTTTGGCTTACCACAGGAACAGAAAATGCGGAGACTGGATATATCACCATTAAGGTTGTCGTTATCGTGTGGTATGTCGTGTATTTGTAGAATGGGGGTAACACCATTTTGCATATCGTCATCTTGTGACTGTTGCAAATCAGATAATATAGGTGGTGTTGCATGTGCTGGCGTTCCAACTTGCTATATGTGGGTTGGTGTGGGTGATGGTTCGTGGATTATGGTATTTCCTTGAGTTATGTGATTTGGGGATGTACTGATGGTTGTGGTGGTAACAGCGGGTATAGATGTAGTGGGAATGGAGAAAGCTGGTAGTTCAGAAGTGTCGTTGTTTCCTGCACATTTAGCAAAATGCTCTATCCGTTCTGTAACTCTTGTGAGGTTGCACGCCTTACATAGCCATAGTTCTGATATTCTAAATTCAATATCTTTACCAGGCTTCTTGCAGGCTTCACAACGCATAATGGAATGGAATTAGGCCTACAATTGTGAATCAAATGGTTATGCATAAATAACAATAGAAAATATCAATAGACAATGGTTGAGCCAAGCAGGCAAGTTACACGACTGTGAATAATAATTTATTGCACTTGGTGGTAAAAATCTTGTTATTTAGGTTATTTAGTTCAATAAACTTTCTTTTTTTTTTCTTTAAAAATGTATATATGATGCTAGCTCAGCTTTAAGTGAGAATAGACACGGCACTATTACAAGGCGTATGGGAAGTACTATTATAATTTATACATCAGGTTCATATATGAGTTCGCTTATGGAATCTTAACATTTCTATATGTGGGATAAACATGCAGTTAGAAGATTTGATTGTTAGCTACCCTAGCAACATGTAAACAACATCCCCGAAAATAGGTTACACGGCTATAAACAATCACTTTTTCCTAGAATCATACGGTAGATTTTACACACATATTCATTTATGGCTGAATACGTGTAAAACACATCGAGAATTAACAACAAGCTAACAAGGATTAAACTAGAAAACGCAAAATCGAGTCTAAACACGACACGCCAGTCAATCATCATCATCATCTCCCAAGATATGACTGGGCACACACTCAAACATGTGTCTAACGGGAACTTGCAAGGCTAAATATTTTTGGGATCAGATTTTGATGATGATTCTGTAAGAAAGACCATATGACAGCACGTTGATCTTTAATAGGCAGCACGTGGACTACGATGGACTCCCTATGCTTAGCCACTAACTACCGTGTGGACTACGATGGACTTCCTATGCTTAGCGACTAATCACCGTGAGGACCACGATGGACTTCCTATGCTTAGCCACTAACTACCGTGTGGACTACGATGTACTCTCTATGCTTAGCCACTAACTACCCTGTGGCCTACGATGGACTCCCTATGCTTAGCCACTAACTACCGTGTGGACTACGATGGACTCCCTATGCTTAGCCACTAACTACCGTGTGGACTACGATGTACTCTCTATGCTTAGCCACTAACTACTGTGTCGACTAGTTGATTCTATGAGCACCCGTCTTATACTAAAGTGGCGCAATCTTTTGGCGCAAAATGTACAGCGTACGCTATAAACAGGTTTTACTGTATACATTGGCATAACAATAATAATAATAATAATAATAATAATAATAATAATAATAATAATAATAATCATAATAATAATAATAATAATAATAATAATAATAATAATAATATAGGGGTCCATTACTAGCTATGCCCCGCCCACTTTTAGGCGTGTTTGGCATCAATTTTTATACCTTGAACCCTGACTTCCCAGAATGACAATTTATATGTAGGTTTTGAATATTTTGGTGGCAGCAACAATCAAATTAGTTTCAAACTATTCAACAGAGCGTTTATAAAATTATCAATCCGTCAAATACATACACTTCACGGCGGACTCCAATTTTCGTGATGAAATTAAGCCCAATAATGATCGTGACGTCAGTTAAGCTGGTAACTAGTGACGTGGTTGATTATAGCGTCAGATACGTAAGTGACAGATCGGATCTCTCGTTTAAATGTGCATATTCACACCCGAATGCTTGAAAATAATATGTTGGTAAAATTGTATTCTTTTATAGGCTTAAATTATGTGTCTATATGTAATGAAACGACATAAATCTTAACATATGATGATTTCATTCCATATAAATTAATATAATTTTTTTAAGTTGCGAAATTCAAATATAGGCTGTGAATATGCACCTTTAAGCTGGTAGAAAGAAGTATAAAATAAGCGAGAAACAGATGGGATAATTCTCCAGCTTTTGAGGAGGGTGGGGGGGGGGAGACTGGCGCTGAAGCATCTATAAAGTAAGGATTAACGCTGAAAAGGTAACCAACGTTGTAGAATCAAACACGCGGAGTCTGTTACAAAGCAAAAGAAGAGGGAATGTAGTATTGAAACAGGTGATAGAACGAGTGAAGAGAATTCTCTTTGCAGGGGCAATCCGTCGGCTCGATATGAAAGGAGAAATACCTTAGTGAGTAGTCGATTAGTCTATGCATAACGTATTAAGCTGGTGGCTTTAACGATTGAATGGATGTTGTTGTCATTTCAGCGAACAATTCGTCGTATTTGGAAGAACTTCGATCAGATCACGAGGAAGCAGATACGCGTATGATGTTGCACGCGCTACACGCTTCAAAAGACCACATGCCTGTTGTTATACAGTCTCCTGATACAGACGTGGCAGTACTTAGTATATATACGTATCGTTCGCTTCACTGTTCTGAACTATGGTTCCGTACGGGCACAAAGGACAAATTGCGATACATACCAATACATACAGTTGCTCAAGTACTGGGCCCAGCTATCTGTCTGTCTTTGCCTGGGTTTCATTCTCTTACAGGTTGTGATAGCACTTGTGCATTATTTGGAGTCGCTAAGAGAAAATCATTCAATCTCTTAAAGTCATCTGAATGTCATCAGCTTAGCTTAGCCTAACTCGGCGAACATGTTGACTTATCACCGAATACTGCAATTCTATGTGAGAAATTTGTCTGTGAGTTGTATACCACCAGGGATGTGGGAAAGACAGCTGATGAAACCCGTTATTGGCTCTTTTGTCAAAAGAGACAAAGAAATGAAAATCTTCCACCTACATCGAATAGTCTAAAGCATCACACCGAAAGGGCCAATTTTCAAGCTCTTGTTTGGAGACGTTCATTGCAAGCTGTTCAGAATCTTCCATCTCCAAATGGACATGGCTGGAGTATAGTGGATGGTCTACTCAAGCCTGTTCTAATGTCAAAGGATCCTGCTCCATTTGGATTAATTGAACTCACATCATGTAGATGTCAAAAGTCTGCCTGCAAAAGAACAGATCTCTGTCAATGCAAGGCTAACAATCTACTCTGCACTGAAGCATGCCTTTGTATGGGAGGTGAAATGTGTGACAATGTTCAGCATACAATTGTCGAAGATGACTCTGACACGGATGAGTAACATTCTCTCATTTGCTCACGTGATAAATATGTCCTGCCAGCTTGTGTAGACATGCACTGCATGTCAGTTAAAGGTTTAATTATGAAAAATGTAGAAAACATGGGCATTGTTGTAGCTAAGGTATTGCTAGTCACAAGAAGACCTAAGTGCCCCAATATGTACAAAGCAACATACGGGTGTCTTAAACGAGGTTGATTATGTATAAATCTGCGATATACGATCACTCCTTTCCATTTTGGTTAAGATTGTATTGATATAACATGCGCTTAAGTTTGTGAAAAATTTACCATTGTGAAAATTGTCTGAAAACTACATTCAACACCTATTGTAAATGGGCTACTCACGGGTTAGTGATACCACAATTTTCTTGTACAACACGGCTCAGAATATACCCAAGACATCGGTCTAGCATAATATAGAGCCAAACCTTCTGAATACTGGGTGTGCTACGAAACCATTCTTCTAGACCCCTTTTGAAAATTGGCTCCCGGACTATAAATAGTCCTGTCAAGGCGTACCTGAGGGGAAATGTTTGGTCCATAAACTCGCCCACAGCAAGTTGAGAATGGACCTATCCAGTTTATCTATCCATCATATGACGTCATATGACGCCATAATCTACTACGTGGCGTGTAGGATGACGTCATAATCAATTCTAGTATAGTATGAGTGACTCGATTCAATCCGTCTTAACGCTTAATAGTCCGACACGTTGTACGAATTGTGTGTTTGGTTTTTATGGACAAGGCCCATTTTCATGAAAGGTCAATGTTGTGGGCATTTTGGGGGGAAAGGTTATATAGAATAAAATGGCCGCCGAAAGATTTTGGAAAAATTGACTAAATTCAATTGCAATATGAGCAACATTGTCACCATTATTATTTATTACCCATCAGAAAGTGATACTCTTACATAGTTTATATAGCTCATCCTATTGAGCTTATACCATGACAATTTCTTTGACCATTTATCAGTCCATCCATCTGTCCGTTCAACCTAAGTACAAGAGTTATGGCCCTTGGTGGATTTTCAAAATATTGTATATTATGGGAATGTTTAAGTGATTATGTATCAAAAACATAAACTACGGGTGCTTTACTGGGCTTTTAATTGAATAAATGGTATTAATACGCCAATACAGGTTTAAAGCAGCTTCTCTATTTTGGTGAACCAGTCATCAATGAATGGATTTGTGGTAAATCCCATATCATATAAACAGATATTATGTCATTTTAATAACTTGGTCTATTTTGTCGATTTAAATCTAGTCTTATCTTACTTTTGAAAGTGTGAAAACGTGTATTAATCTCGACTCAAGTAAATCATTTCTCAACTAGATTTTGAGCATATATTTTTCAACGTCTCTTCCATAATTAAACTTCTTTAGAGAAACAAACAGTATTACACTTTGAAAATTATTCATCACAGGAACATACTTGTTACTGGTTCATACACGTACTCCCATTAGCTCGGCACATGCATATCTTGGTGCATTGCAGGGTTGCATTCTTGCAACTATATTTTGGGATCCCTCATCCTTTACTGCAGCCGCATGTAGGGTAGTGACATACGCTTTGGAACAAATCTTCCATTTTCTTATGTTCATCCCGTGTTCTCTGGTGCAGGCAGGTTTATAAGATTGCAAGTTACTTGTCTCCACACCATCGACTGATAATGAGCTCTCTGTATGTGGAAATGTAGTGCGTCACGTGTAGTGCGTCACTTGTAGGGGGCAATGCTTCTGGCGATCTACACTTGCCAAACAAAACCGCTCGTGCCTTATCACAGCTATCTTCATCTGGAAGATTGTAAATTTTGCATATGAACTTCTCTGCTGACTGATTTTTGGATGTTCCACAACTAGTCCCCGCTTCATAGGCCATGATTAAGCGTTGCAAGATATTCAGATCAGCTTTTGTGGCGTCTTCCTTGTCTTTTGATTTTGTCTGTTTCTGCACCATATAAAGAGATGCAAAAGTTGAACCCCTTGTTTTCTTCAGTGGATCATAGACTTTTCTGTGCCCCCCTGTTATCACCATTAGTCTTCTCTAACAAAGTACCTCGTCTGGAAGGTGGTACATTTCTGATAGATATATGACTTCCCATCTCGCATAGTCTGTATGATTATATCTGTGAAAAAGGGAAGCATTCGTCTGCAAATCCCATATTCCATCTTTCTGCGTTCTGATGGAGAGCAGAAAGATGCAAACCATATCCATGTGCTTCCACCGGAACTGGAAATTAGGATTGTCGGCTGTGCTGCTTAGCAAAAATGCGGCCATTTGGTCACAAAATCTCGCCACGGATAAGAATGAGATAAGCTCCTCAATGTTATCATCTGTATCTGAGTGCGCATCACTTAGACGGCACAGCATGTTATTTTCCTGGCGGTAGGCTAGGAGCTTAGGTAGAGATATTTTCCACATTGCCTATAAAGTAATCTTATGAGCGTGAGTTCCTCTGGCATAGTCCTTACCAGCCATTACATGTTCAGTCGTATTTTCACCTAAAATCCCACTTTCAATCCATACATGGAATAGTCAGGAATCCTGAATATGCTTTCCATTACGTTCAGGAGGTTTATGGATATGTGCAGGCGTGGGATCAGCACATCTTTATATTCTGGTACTGTCGATTTTAGCTGCCTAAGCTGCAGAAGGAGTGGCTGATCAATAGGAAGTACTACATGTTTCTGTCCACATGGATTTGTTACATAGATGATTCTCTTGACAACTGTATTCAAGGTGTCAGGTTCGTGTGCTGGAGTCTGGGTAATGGGCATATAACCAACGGTTATTCATTAAAACTTGTCCAGCTCATTTTAGGGTTTTCATTCTGTCGCTTGAGGAAGAAGCCAATGTCCGTTGAGTGTGCCTCCAAACCATAGATAAGATTCATTTAAAGGTTTGTTAAACCATTCTTCCTGGACATCTTTATTGAAGCGGGGTTCACTATCAACTTTTACAATATTAGCAGGAAATATCGTGTTTATGATATCTGTAATGTTCGGAGTTGCATGCGGATATAATGTCCGCCAGCGTAAGATTGGGTGGGGGTCCTCTCTGCCAAACAGCATATTGTGTCGCATGTAAAGTATTTTTCCCATCAAGAGTACAGTCTTTAATATCTATATTGTCAGCCGTAAAATGAACGAGTCGTCATTTAGCTATGTTTGGTAGGATCACTGTTCCAGTGTCAGGATCCATAGTTTCCAGTGTGTTCTCAGCTAATGCAGTGTCAAGACTGAGTATATCCGTGTGACCGGTGGTATGGCCAGCTCCATAAAATAAGTGCACCAGTTGTTTTTATCTTGTAGTCTGATGCAGAGTGCACCCGAGCCCAACATGAGGAGGAAGGGTCTATCCATGACGAAGACGATGACGATATGGATGATAACGGAGCACATATAACTGAAGATGGGGCACACGGGGTAGCCAAACACGAATCCTTCAAACAGTCCAGAGTTTTGAGCATTGCACAGGATGTTATTTACAGTGTATGCGGAGGAAATAGGTGGGCATCGTCCGAATAAAAACATTTGAATGAAAAGCGAGATATATGAAAAGTGAGTTACAATTTAATAAAAGTTCTGTTCTATATCCTGAAATTAATTTACTTGAAAACTGTTGCTACCTAGAGTAACAATAAGCTGTTGAATATTTGGAAAACAATGTCACCGAAACTATTGTTACCATAGCTAGCAAGCATTTCCAAGCAGATTAGTTTAAAGATATATAACAGAATTTTATTAAATTGTAAATGACCTTTCATATACCTCGCTTTTCATTCTAAGGTTTGAATTCGAACAATGAACTACGGTCATTTTCAATATCTAAGCTGTTGAATATTTGGAAACCAATTTCACTGAAACCAGATCTTGAAATTGAATTTCTGGTATTCCAGGGATACAAGGGTTAACATTGATTTAGATAAACTTGATTCAAAGTAATCTTCTAAATTCTAAAATGTAGGTTTGGAATATCGTGCATTCATTAAATTATTGACTTTATTAGGATATGTAGTCATTGTTTTATTTCTTTGTATTTATACAGGGTATATTTTTGCGAAAATCTTTTGATATGAGTGTCCTTTTGAATGTCAAAATTTCTTTAGGAATTCAGGTTGGTAAACAGCATATTTGGATTCAGCACATTCGAATTATGTTAGAAAACATATTTCCCAACGTTTCCCCAAAAATGCCTCCTGTTTCATACCCGTACACTTTTCTGGAAAATGTGCCTAGTCTATTAATAAAAATTCTGTCAATCGTTTTGAAACTAATTTACCTGGGCGCTGTTGCTGCCATAGTTTCAAAATATTCAACAGCATACCTGTATAGTTTTCTGGAAATTGATTGTCAGGGAGTTCAGGGATCTCAACACGGGTGAGGTGTGGGTGGGGCTTAGCTAGAGATGGACGGGGCATAGCTAAAACTGGAAAGGTACATAGAAGGACGAGGAGCTGGGGTGTATGTGAAGCTGCGTGGAAAGAAGATGGGAAAGGGAGCGTATGTTATACTATGAAAGGAAAGCTTGATATGGAGAAACTGAAGATTGATACTTTAGACTGTTTAACCCGTGAGCCTCACCACCATACAAAGTGTCAATGAATTCTTCTCCAACAACCTGTATATCTTCATTCGATAGAGATCGGTCCCTAAATACTAGTAGGGGCATATGTCTTCTCGCAACTTTGGTGCTCAGATTGAAATATTTTTAGTTGTTTTGCTCTGACCATATCCTACCATATAAAGCTGATGCTGCTCCACACTCGTACATTCTGTGTAAAAATGGCAGACACATACACAATGCATGAATGTGATCCGTCGATTTGATATGACATCATAATCAATTACATCAGTAGGGATGCTGACGTCACAATCATAATCGAGAGTGAATTGATACTCCATCATGAAGCTGGAATAGTCCATCAGGTGTAACAATTGTATGGCTATGTCTTTGCTGAATTGGGAATAGGTTCAATTGACCAAAGAATACATAGATTCTTCGCTTAACATTGCTCTAACATTTATACATAATCATAAGTGTAAGGGAGCTAATTTTATGGACGTTGATTGGATAGTGGCGATCGAAAGTGTAAATTGTCAACTTTCTGACGGGAGTTCTAAAGCCTAATTTTTTAACGATTTCCTAGAAGAATTTATGGGGAATATATTCCTTAAAAAGTTTCAGTCCACTTACATGGTTCGAAGGGTCAAATTTGATCTACAGGGCTTTAGTAATTATAGGATTTTTCAATATTTGCAATCAGCCTTTAGTAGAGTAATGAAGAAATATGCAACGAACGAGTGATACAATTCAAAATCAAACGTTTACTTTCTTTCTTTATAATGTACAATATTTATAATTCTAAATAATACCTAATCCTAAAATTATCCTATATGTAATGGTCCAAAATTTTGAAGAAGTTGATAAAACCTTTAATTTTTCATTAACTTAAATTCCTTTCATTGATAACTTGACATCCAAACTTCCAGTGTCCAAATTTTATTGCATCGATTCACTGACTGATCAATGACACCATCTCTGCTCCGGTACAGTATTGAATTTACATGAGTAGAATTTCTCCCCTCACTGACCCCCGGAATATACAGGACAAGAATGTCAGGTCCGACACATCACCGCTTCAGCATTTTATTACCCATCACGCAACAACATACGCCTCACCCCGTCACACACGTCTGCGGCTATCTCGTTATCCAGTGGCTCATCTTCAGTCACAACTGATTGATCGAATTAACGGATTGATGTTGTCTGCTGACAATTGTTTGTTCAAGTCCCCTAAATCGCACTCACACCTTACCATCTCAACTCTCACCCGAAATCGACACCTGTCAATCAATCCACCTACACATCACTAACATTCCAGCCTTTTGCCAATCTCATTTGCATATCAAAACCCGAGCTTGACGAGGAAAGAAAAAACCTGTTTAACCCCTTCACCCACAGACACTAAAATCGAACACATTCCTTCGTTAGCGACATTACACATCGCGTGAAGATGTTAATTCATGACTTACCTACGCAATTCATTTACAGGGATAATTGTGATTACAACTTAATCTTAAAAAACATAGAAACGCTCGTTTAAAAAAACACATCAATTATCCTGCCGTAAAAGGGTCATTGACGAGATTGATATTTACACCAAACATAGATATAGACAGGACTAGACCACGCGAGACAGATAACTTTGCAAAAATACAAATGACAAATTTGATTAATTACCTCCCTTGTATTTAACTAACCAAATTAACCCAGCCGTTTTTAACAGTTATCTCCCTTGCACTGTTACCTAACCAGTAACACTCAATGTAATACCAATGAGAAACAATGAACCATTTACCATGTTACATAAGAAACTCAGAATGCAGGAAACTGAGTGTTTTTTTCTTGCAGACGTTGGGCTCTCCGCGTAAGTACATATTTTCTGAGACTCTTGAAGGTAGAGTCTGCAACGCGCTGAGCAGGAAAGAATGGAGAAGTCCAGTTTTATCTATGCCCCGCCCATCCCTAGCTAAGCTCCACCCACACTTCGCCCATGTTGGTATCGATCGATCCCTGATCCGCCTGACTATAAATTTCCTGAAAACTACACAGGTAAGATGTTGAATATTTTGAAACTAATTTGACTGGGTGCTCTTGTTGCCCATTCAACAGCGTGTTTATTAAATGGTAAAGACGTAGAATTATTATAACAACGCTTAGTCCGTTATCAAATTATTCATGACATAATTGATTACACGTCACGTAGTTTATTATGACGCCATATAATTTACTGAGAATCTGGAATCCTCCATCGCACCATTTGTTGTGTAGCTTTTAATAAAGTACCCAATCACCAGTACGCACAGCTATGAGAGAACAGTCTTACAACAACTACAGGGTTAATAACCGGACATCACAAATTACCAATTCTTGATTTTTCTAAGCTCATCTTTAAATCGCACACTTCATTATAAAAATCTTGCAAACATTCCTCGTTATAAACACCATATGTTGGAATATCATGTGACAAAAGATATTTATTTAGTAGTTATAATTGTGTAGCGCTGGACACATGTCATCTATTGGCATAGAGTCTATATTTGCTTTTCGGTCGCAAATGTTCACGTCGATTTTCTATTGTAGCCTACTAGGACTATAACAAGATAAACCTTCCCGTATTAAAATTGGAGATTGTGTGAAAATATTTTGTTTTAGGGTGGCTTACCTCGGATTCTATGCTCTATCGATGGAAAGGAATCCAGTTATAGCTATGCCCCGCCCATCTCTAGCTAATCTCCACTAACGCTTTGCCTATGTTGGGATCGATCGACCCTTGCACTCTTTGAGTCTAAATTTCCAGAAAACTATACAGAAAAGGTATTGAATATTTTGAGACTAATTTAACTGGGTGTTGTTGCTGCCTATGGCAGCAACAGCGCCCAGTCAAATTAATTTCAAAATATTCAGCAGCATTGTTTATTAAATAGTAACCTTTTTAGACATACAATTCGTACCACAACGCTTAGTCCGTCATCAATTACGCGTTCGTAACGAACTTAGCTACGTCATTCATGGCGTCATTGATTATGACGTTATCCTACACGTCACGTAGTTGATTACGACGTCATATGATTGATGGATAAACTGGATTCCTCCATTATTATAAGGCAATGACCACATCTGTGGAATTTGTCTTATCGATCCGTCGATGAGTAATCAAGAACGCGCTGATGAATTGTTAGCACAATAATTAACTGGATACAGCATCACTAGCCGGTAGTGACTTGACTACACTAAAACATAGGAATGGTCTTGGCTATGCCTCAGTGGAATAGCAAGCCAATGATTAGCGCATATAGTGATCTTAGAAACAGCAACCTGAAATTATTCAACAGAAACAAAACCTGTTTCGGTAAAATATCCCATTGAGCTCAAGACCTGAATAACTATGAATTTTGTTTCTAAGTTTGTGTATGCGTTAATGGCGATAACTTATGGTAGAGTGGCCAGATAACGCAGCTTACTGGCCCGATGTCGGCCCGATGCCATGCAGGTACTTTTAGTATCAGCCCGGTATCAGCCCATTATCGACCCAGTAAGCTGCGTTATCAGGGTGGTCAACTAACAAAGACAAAGATTTGATAAAATGAATTCAATTCTTTTTACATTCAACAGTCATACCAACAGATCAGGATTGTGTGTATATTTGATTCATGATAGATAATTCATTTGACATTGATCGATCATTAATTGACAGACGCATGAAACGTTCATAACCTTGATATACCACCCGTATGCTTGCGTCCATGCGCATGTGCGTGCGTAAGTACAAATGTATGCGTGCGTGCGTGCGTGCATGGGTGCATGTGTACCGGTGGGTGTGTACGGGCGAGCGAGCGAGCGGGTGTGTGAGCGTGCGGGCGGGCCGGCGGGCCAGTGGTCTATTTATAACAGGTGATTGTTTCGTGAATGGGACTTGTTTAACTGGTACGCGAACTACGCGCCTTCATTTACCTATGTGATTCAGCGCATGGATGTGCATCTGTGGATATCTACGCGTATGAGTGTAGCCTCTATGCACGCGGGTGTATGTTCGCAAATATGAGATTAGTGTTAACCAGCTGTTTTCAACGATTCCTTCCATCTTGGATAAACAAATGGGAGGCAAATCCTACATATTTCGGCGAAATATGAGAAGAGTTGTTCACCTTGTTAGGCAATGGAGATTGTGCACGGCATATTTTTGGTACACAATCCATTCAGTCATATATATATATATATATATATATATATATATATATATATATATTCGATTCACAAACCCAATTACAGAGAGAGAGAGAGAGAGAGAGAGAGAGACCTGGATAAGAACAAATTCTGGATCTGTGAACAATTCGTAAATTTCTGGTCCTATTTTGCTTGAATTTTAACACGGAAATGATGCGACCATACACTAGCATTCCACAACATTGGGTGTTTCGAAAAATCCGGAAATCAGAAAAAACATCCGGAAAATCAGAAAAAAATCAATCTCTAATTACTCTTGTTAATTCTGTCAACAAGATTACTGATCGCTTTGGAAACGTTGCTCCAGAAAGTACCCCCACCCCACCACCCGTCCCCCTCCCCCAGTTTTTATGTGGTGTTTCATAGCGTGTGCGATGCGTATCTTTTTGCTGCCCGTTTAACACGCAGATGGACCTCAATTTCTGTGTGTTAAATATGGATTCTGGTCAGATTTGACTGAATCACATTTGTACTGGTAACAAGTCGATGATTGATGGTACGTCGCCTGGTTTCTTTGCCATTACATTGTGCCTGGTCTAGTGATGAAATTGTTAATTGATCAACTCTCAGTCGAGGGATCCATTTCTAGCTATGCCCCGCCCATTCATAGACAACCCCCGCCCACTTTGTAATAGCGTTTGAATCGATTTGATTCGATTTAGTCTTTCAAACCGAATTACCTGAATCTCCAGTTCAAATGTAAATGTAAGCTGTTAAATATTTTGAAGTTACAATTTGACTAGGAGCCGTTGGTGCATGTGGTAACAACAGTTAGCGGTAACATTAATTTCTAAATATTCATCAAAAGGTTCATTGCATTGCAAGTTCATTAAAGACACAATTCAGGTGGTTACAGTGCACCTTTATCCCATTTGTGCAAGACATACATCATTTAATTATTAACGCTTAAGCGAAATTAGATTTACGCTTAAGCGTAATTATTAACACTTAAGCGAAATTAGATTTATGCTTAAGCATAATTGTTAACAGTTAAGCGAAATTAGATTTATGCTTAGGCATAATTATTAACAGTTAAGCGAAATTAGATTTGTGTTTAAGCGTAATTATTAACAGTTAAGCGAAATTAGATTTATGCTTAGGCATAATTGTTAACAGTTAAGCGAAATTAGATTTGTGTTTAAGCGTAATTATTAACAGTTAAGCGAAATTGGATTTATGTTTAAGCGTAATTATTAACAGTTAAGCGAAATTAGATTTGTGTTTAAGCGTAATTATTAACAGTTAAGCGAAATTAGATTTATGCTTAAGCATAATTATTAACAGTTAAGCGAAATTAGATTTATGCTTAAGCATAATTATTAACAGTTAAGCGAAATTCGAATTTTGTTAAGTGTAATTATTAATGCTTAAGCGAAATTCGATTTTCGCTTAAGCGTGGTTATTAACGCTTAAGCGAAATTAGATTTAAGCTTAAATGTAACACGCTTAAGTGAAGTTTGCCATACGCTTAAAAGTTAATCATAATTTCGGCCCTAATACCGCGCCATACGATGCAGGCGACAGTCAGATTTGTTTACATTTTTAAATTGGATCCTCTTGGATATTGAGTAGTCAGTATATATAAGAATTGATGTTAAAATGAGAGTATTGACCCACTGGAGGCGTTTTATGGACGCGGTTCCGTATATTAAGTTTATAGCTCTATCAGGCATGGCTCTAGAATTTCTATTTGATGATGTAGACTTATTCAATAATTTGAAACTACTTCGATGTTGACTGAAATTTATGGCTGCCAGCAAAGATTCTCAGCCAAATTACTTTACAAAATACGTATTGCATTGTAACAGATTGTGCGTTAGTAAAGTGTTCAAAGAGGCATGGTTATACACAGGACAGCATGAGTAGAGTGTATGCTAAATATGCTTACCCATTGACATCGTAGATACTAGCGTCGGCAGTTCTCGCTTTCTCTCCTCTTTACAATCAGTATACCTATAAGGCCTATACTATAACTATTAAAATTTTGAGCCATAAATGGAATAATTTGACACCCACACAATTACCTTCAAGAGTGCAGGAAATACTATCGATGGGCATCTGGATTCCAAAAATTTTCAGGGGTGCACCCCAGACTCCCCAATTTAGGTGATAGTCTCCATATGCTCAGGGCCCACGCATCTATTAAGACGACCCTCATTTCAATCATAATTGATTATGATAATATTTATAATAAGTTTTTAATTTGTACTTAGTTCTATATGTAAATAGTGTACATTCGCGCTTCCCATATGTCACAATCGGGCTTGGGTTTGTTAATAAATTGAATAAGTCTCGATAAGACGTGCGGATGCATTCTTTGGCTAACTCTCGACATTACAAATTTTCGATTCACCCCATGACTGGATTTAAAAGGGCATCGCAACCTCGTCGGTTTAGATGTTCAAGAGGTTATCAATTCCAGCGTGACGGAATCACATGTTGCACTATATTTTCTAGAAATACTCGTCCACCTTGTACAGTTCATTATAAATTGGTCGAATATTTTATCTTGTCTGATACATATGGTAAAAATATGACCAAGGAAAACGCAACTTGATATAATAGTCCATGAACAATGATATAAAAACAAAGCATGAAATATTGTGACAGAATCACACAATTTGGACAGTAGTTCTATATTCAGTGAACGAATATTTAAATTTCTGCTCTCTATGAACATATATATAGCTGTACACTGCGTATGATTAGTTCATAAAACATGAATCTTCTTGTTAAACAACCATTGTTTAAAGAACCAACACATTTTTTTCGAATTCATGTGATGGTCTTGTGTGATGGAATCACACGAGTTACTGTGAAGGAATCACGCGTGTAATAATTACATACCAATCACATTTAGCGAATTAACCCATGAAAGTAAAGAGAACAAATGTGTATTTAAAAATTAAACCTTTGAATACCCAACAGTTTGTCATTAATAAGAGCGAATACCGGCTACCTATCCGATGTAAAAAGATTTGGCATACAACCTGACAGACCAACTGACAGACAGACAGTCAAATTTCGGATTACTATGAACAAATATAGATGTTTATGCATATGATCATCTTAGAATACAAGAACTTTCTTTAAAACACCAATGTTTAAATATCTGCAATGAGCTTTTGCGACGGAATCACATAAGTTGTCATGATGGAATCGTGTACCGACAGACAGCGTTATCCTTAGTTAATGTTGACAATTAGATATCTTAATTCTAGCTTGGGTTCCATATGAACTGTAATAGATATCTGCCAGTCAAATACCTGACGTCATAATCAATTATTATGACGCATATAAGCTGATGTCACAATCATAATGACATATGGCTGTCACTAAGCTGACGTCCAGCTTGACGTGTATGAAGTGCATGGTTTTGTTTAAATGTTATATTTTGACTGCAGCAACAGCACCCGGTTAAATTAGCTTCAAAATATGCTAGAGCTCACTTGCATAGTTGGATTCAAATTTAGATTTTGGAAGTTCACAATTCAAAGTTTCAAATCGATTCGATTACACGTAAAAATTGGTCGGAGATTTGTTAGAAATGAGCAGTTGTACAAGCCTGTAGATACAGAAATCTGTAATTTCCATAACAGCATTGATAACGGTTGTTGCTGTTCTTTGTAGAAACAGGTTACAGCAACGCTGTTTTCAAAATTACTGGTTATAATAAGGAAGTGAATATCGTTGTATAAATAATGCTGAGTTTCCGTGCAGATTCCCGAGTTACTATCTCTATCACAGTCAGCTTATACTATGTCTGTTGGTCATTCTTCATGCTGCTCTTAACTGACATCATAATATTCTCACGTTTCTGGAACTACATCAAGAAAGATCAACTGACTTGCCATCAACATGTTCACAAAGTAAAACCATTCATTTTAGTCAATTTATAATTTATTTATCTATGAACAGTAACAATCGTCCTATGACTAAGATTTTGTCATGAAGCTTGAAATCAACTTATGGCATGTGTGAATGAATTTAGTCTCCGCTTCAAGGCAAGCATAGGTTTTGAAAGCAAACGGAACTTGTTGCCATAATAGGCAGCATCAGATTTGAGGCAAATTACATGGAAAACTGATAACAAATAAAGAAGCAAACAATTTTCACATTATAATAATGTTGTATCTTGGGTATATAGTACTATGTACAGAATAGTTGACAGAAATAGCCAAACGTTTAGCCAACTAATTTCATTGGTAAGCAGTTATGAATTCACCTTTCCGGTGCACCCACCCATCATATGACGTCATCATGAACTGCGTGATGTGTACAATGACATCATAATGAATGACGTCGATAAGTACGTCACGAACGCATATTTGAGGACGGTCTATGCGTTGTTGTATACAAATTGTATGTCTTTACTATTTAATAAATATTCTGTTGAATATTTTGAAACTAATTTGACTGGGCGCTGTTGCTGCCATAGGCAGCAACAGCACCCAGTCAAATTAGCTACAAAATATTCAAAAGCTTCCCTGTATAGGTTTCAGAAAATTGATAGCTAGGACATCTGGGGATCGATCAATCCCAACAGGCGAGGTGTGGGTGGAGTTTAGCTAGTGATGGGCGGGGCATGGCTAAAAATGGAAAGGTCCACTGCTTAGTTTGGCTAATATGCCAATGGGTAACTCGGGCTCTATTAAACATGTCTGTCTAAGCTAACTCGTGATTATTATTGTGAAAGGAATTCGTTTCAGTTCCAAATCAAATATTTCAGTTGGATACAGGATTAGCCAGGTATTTTATAGGACTACCATATCCATTTCGGATTAAGCCTGAGAAGAGTCAGTAAAATTATTCTCAAAAATATTAATTGGGTTTTACACTCTGCTTCTGGTATGTTATAGCAGTCTATTATTTCATTATGCTTTATGCCTAGCCAGACTAGAATAGTATACATTACGAGACAGTAATGAAAGGAACATTAATCCCTGTACACACATATGAGAAAATATACACAAAATATGCGAATTTCTAATAATCCTGTGATTAGAGATATGAGGTACCCTTTCCCTGCAATAAACGTATTACTCAGCCACCCTGCCCATGCACATATATTTCATTGTATTATTGTATGCCCACATCTGCATACTATATGTATAGATGTTATGATCACCATATTATTGAACTAATGTTATCCCTGTCTTGTGCAAACCACTCTTGTGATTCTGTCATATGTGTGACTTCGTCATGTTTGTGATTCTGTCACACAATCTTTCTGTGAAACTTAAGTTATTAGCGTTAAGTTAAGTTCCCCAAGCTGAGCGTTGTTGTTTTTTATTTTTGTAAAAAATAGTCTGGATAATATACATATATATATATTGCATTTCCAAAACAAAGTTGCAAGAGGTCGAAAGTGCTTTAGCGGAAATACGTCTACAAAACCAAAATGCTGCAATAATGCCAGCAAATATATCGCCAAATGTTCATGTAAGCTTAATTTGGGACAATAATGATTTTCGTGAGGAGACTCCATCAGGCAAGCATACAACTCATTGCACTACAGGCATTGTTATACAACAAACAGTAGCAACGTCTGCTCCCCCACCTAATGTATCAAGTAATACTCAGTCTTATGAGAGGTCAGTAAGTTATGTGTCTCAACCACTAATTCAGGAGTACACACATGGACACAAGCGCATCGGGCCACAGAGAGTACAGCGCATCGGGCCACAGAGAGTACATGATGCATCACAGATCATAGCTGATGTTAGGTCTTCAGTACAGGAAATTGCGTATTGTAAAGATTTTTTGTGGTTCTTGTCCCGTCTGCGTATTAGTTTGAAATGCCCCCAAGAAGAAGACATTCAAACCATGCCTGGGTGGTGCGGATTGAATGCATTGATTTGGGGAATGAGCCGATTCCATTACCACACAGAGTTGGGTACCTGCCAGTGATTGATAACCCACCAACAGATTTAAATGCGGTTTACACTTTAATGCATAGGTCAATAGAAACAGTTGACATGATTAATAATTGTTCTACTCAACAAGATCATCAACTTTCGGTTCGCATTGTTTGTGACCAAGCTGTGTATGCGAAGGCACTCGAAATATATTGCTCACCTCTGCACGACAGTCTAAGTAGAATCGTGTTGCATATGGGTGCATTTCACATCATCATCAACTTCCTGGCTATTCTTGGTCGTCGATTTGGAAGTGCTGGTTTGCCTGACGTCTTAATTGAGTCAGATGTTCTAGCTACAGGATCTGTAGATGCAACACTTAAATGGTCATCACTACAACAGGGATTCGTGTACATAAGCTAGTAGCTGAAGCTCTAAGTAGACTTCGATGGGCGGCGTTCACATAGTGGAAGAAAGAACAGCCAAATCCTCTTAACTTTGACACCTTAGCTACTGCCATCAATGAGGTGCGGCAAAATCCATGTAAAGAAACTGCAGAGCTGTTGCCGGAATCAGAGATCTTTGTGTCGACACAACATCCTTTCAAAGACTTCTGTTTAGCACTCTGTCCAAATGGGTTATTTGGTCATCATACATTGATATGATCAACATTCTGCTGCAAGTCATACGCTCAACAAGGGAAGCAGATTGGACATTGCATATCCAATGCTTACTAGCAATGATGCCATGGTTTGCTGCATATGACAGGACTAATTATGCACGATACCTTCCTGCATATATTCTGCAAAAAATAAATCTCCCACAAAGACATCCAGATGCACATAAGCTTTTGATGCAAGGTGAATTCGCTGTACAACGTTCAAGGACAGATGTATTTGGTCGTATTCCTTATGATCAAACAATTGAAGTAACAGTAAATCGGGATACTAAAACTTGTGGCGGCATTATAGGGATCACATTAAATCCAGGTGCTGTGTTGAAATGGATGGTTCTAAGAGCTGACCGTAGCGAGTATCTTCGATCGTGTCGTGAACTGCCTGGACAAGCTAGTTCTGATAGCAGCAACAGACCTAAGGATGCTGGGAAAAGGCGAATTGCTGATGACGAAGCTGCAGTGCAATGTGTAGAATCATGCATAAACAACTGGTTAAATCCTTTTCAAGCAGATCAGAAATTGTGTCATCTTGCGTCAGGAAGAATTGCCCCCGAGGTTGTTACATCTGATCTGATGAATGCACGTGAGAAAGGGGAAGCAGCTTTTCAAGAATGTGTGAGTGCTAGACTGGATGTATCTGGTAATGTAGACTTCTATGCTCCAATACCAAAGATGAAGTTAAAAACATTTGGCTCTCTTGAGAAACACAAATTGCCACACACCAGTAAGCAGATACACGTCTTAAAATCCACTCGTGAACTTTATGGCAAATTGCTTGTTATTGGTCAGAACAGAAATATCTCGCTCACAGAACTATTAAAACATTCCCTAGGGCCATATCCGCTATCTATTGCAACACCAGAGGGCAGCCTAGTAAAGACTGTCAAAGCGTCTTTGCTTCGAGAACTTGAAAAGAACTGTGAAACATTAGAAGTATTACCAGATGATAGCGTGCACATTACAGATGCCATGGCAGTCTTGCACACACAAATTGTAAATCCAGTAATGACTTACAAAGACTTGGCAACTCAAATTTTCAAGAGCATTATCCGAGGTGTTAAAGCATCATCGCGTATTGACTGGGTAGTAGACACTTACCCTGAGATTTCAATTAAAAACTCAGAACGCTCTCATCGCACATCTTCTGCAGCAGGTTCCCTTAAAACCCACCATTAACTCGGAGAATCAAAAAATTGACCACCAGTTCAAAAAGTCACTACAGAGCCACAATTCAACCAGGAACTGATGCAGTTTCTCGCCAAGACATGGCAACAGTCTATGTATCCCCAACTGTTAATGGGGCGGTCACTCTATTTGACACATGGAGAAGAATGTCACCTATTATAAGTAAACGGTGAAACAAATCAAATAAACTCACAACACATCCCTGAGCTGTTTTATAATCATGAAGAGGCCGACAGTCGCATGCTTCTACATGCTGCTTATGCTGATAAACATGACTCATCCACCATTATTCTTAAGTCACCTGATACAGACGTTACAGTGATGGCTATCGAAATGTGTCATGAGATTAAATCACAGCTTATTTTCACCACGGGTACAAAGCAACGGAAACGGCACGTTAAACTAACAAGCATAGGTTCTATTTTGGGACCACATGTCTGCAATACCTTGATAGGACATCACGCATTCAGTGGCTGCGATTCGACCAGCGCGTTTGTTGGCAAAGGCAAGGCTTTGGGACTAAATCTTGTTAAGAATAATCCAGCATTTAGAAACGCTATGTCCCAGCTTGGTATATCCTTTCTCGCTGATGAAGAGGTTTTACAAGTTGGCGAGGCGGCAGTCTGTGCATTGTATGGTCATCCTAAAGAACAGGACATGAATAGACGGCGCCATGCAATGTTTGGATCTAGAACAACTGATCCAGCAAAGTTGCCACCATGTAAAGATGCGTGCATAAATCACATTAAGCGTGCCAACTATCAGGCAGCTATTTGGCGCCACTGTTTGGAACACCTGCTAGTTATTCCTTCTCCCCAATGGCAATGGATGGATCGTCGGAGAGGAGATTGCTCCACACTGGATGGACATTTCGGCTGCCCAAAATGCTGTGTTAGAATGCGTTAGTTGCAAGTGTAAAATATGCTCTGGTGCTCGTTGCACTTGTAAACATTACAATTTTAGATGTACAGATGCGTGTTTGTGTGACCAACAGCATTGTGAGAACAGGCATGCTGTAACTTCAATTAGGGATGAACACCCACTTCTGTCTGATGATGATTCGGATATAGAATAATTTGTGCCACGTCAGTAGCGCTAACTGTCATATCAATGCCACAGAGAGTGGAAGAATTTCTGTACATTTTAATAGTAATTGATATATGAACAATCTGTTATAATAAATAAGCATCATTTTAATGGTACTATGAACATTAATACGCCTTGATGCTGAAAAATGACCCATGTATACTGGATTGTACAATTACTTATGTAAAACTATAAAAGATTGACGTACACAGATAACTGGCTAGTCACTGTTGCATAACTGAGCTAAAATATAATAGTATCATACATAAAATTGTAAATTTTACGTATTTTCATTATTTTCCTATATTTCCGAGAATGCGTACTACTCCTAATCGAAATGTGCGATTTTCTGTCATTTCGGACACTTGAAATTTTGGTTAATGTTTTTCAATTATCACCTCATAGCTCAAATAAAAAGAAAAAACCAAGAAACCTATGTTGTACCAGGGGTGTAACGGATTTTAAAATTTCCAGAACAGCCCCAGGACTAGACGTCATAATCAATCCGTCGTGAATGATTCAATTTAGTCCGTCTCAAATGCCCAATAGTCTGACACGTTGTACGAATTGTATATCTTTACTATTTAATAAAGATGCGGTCCAATATTTTGAAACTAACTTGACTGTGCGCTGCTGTCGCTGCCATTCAACAGCTTACCTGTATAGTTTTCTGGAAATTGATAGTCATGGAGTTCGGGGATCGATCAATCCTAGCTCGAGCGAGATGTGGGTGGATCTTAGCTAGAGATGGGCGGGGCATAGCTAAAACCAGAACGGTCCATTAAGCCCGAAGTTTGATTTACTCTCTGATGTGTTATGAGTTTAGAATTGTGCCCCACTGTGAAATATTAATATGACATCCATAATATTCATTATTAATCTGCGTTGCAATGGACCTTTCCATTTTTAGCTATGCCCCGCCCATCACTAGCTAAGCTCCACTCACATCTCACCATGTTGGGATTGATCGATCCCCGAATGCCCTAACTAGCAATTTATTGAAAACTATTCAGGGAAGCTGTTGAATATTTTGTAACTAATTTGACTGGGTGCTGTTGCTGCCTATGGCAAATATGCGTTCGTGATGTACTTATCAACGTCATTCATGACGTCATTAATTATGATGTCATTCTACACATCACGTAGTTGATTATGACGTCATATGATGGGTGGATACTCTGGAAAGGTAAATTGCAGATTATTAGTTTTACTAAGGATCTTTCAACTTATTATTATTCTTAGTCAAAAACTTTGGGATGTATCTCCTCCTAGAGTTTTCATCCGATCAACTGCAAACTTGGTTAACTTCTAACAAAGAATTTGTGTCCACCCAATAGTTTTCGATGTAGGCCTACCCACCTTTGAGGGGGCAAGAAAGGCCCATAGGAAATGTATGGGGATTTTTCAGTATTGATCTTTGAAGTGCTACTACACCTAGAGTTTTGACCGGATCACTGCCATACTTGGTAAGGATGTTAACATGTGCGTGTGCGGATGTGTGAGTGCGTGTGCGTGCCTGTATGTGTGTATGTGCGTTTATGCATGCGTATGTGCATGCGAGGGCGCGTGCGTGCCTCTATGTGCGTGTGTGCGTGCGTGCGTGCGTGCAGGCGTGCATGCGTGCGTACATGTGTGGGGGGGGGGGGTGCATGCGCATATACCTATTGTGATTAATGGTGTAGTTGTGAGCACTGAAATTGAAAACTTTCAATTACAGTTAATTTTAAATGAATAGCTTTCGCTTGTGTGTGCTATTGTGTGAGTATGCGCGTATGCGTGTGTGTGTGCGTGCGTGCGTGCGTGCGTGCGTGCGTGCGTGCGTGCGAGCGAGCGTGCGTGCGTGCGTGCGTGCGTGCGTTGGCGTTCTTAAATCCTGATCTTATCAAACTAGGTGTCTGAGCCAGATTGAAGATTTTGGATCTCCGGGTTTTACTATTATTACTACTACACCTCTGGTAAGATTATGATGTAAGCGGTTGCTGCGACAACCTCTTACCAAAGATGCAGTAGAAGATGGATGTCGGCTCGCCTCGTTACTGCTGAGCGTAACGATATTTATAGATGACAATCGGGCCTACCTGACTGCTGGAAGATTCCTGGCTTCGGTGCAGTGTTGCTCTGCACTCTGGAGTTCACTCTAAACACAACCCAAACTCTTGTCTTGCTTTTTGCAAGAGGATGCTTTTATTACGTTACACACTAACTGTACATTAAACTAAATTCGAATGATTCAATGATGAAAATAATTGTGTTAAAGATCACAATTATTTCTCCTATACTTATCTACTGTATCGGTATTACGATTATTGTAACGTTGACTATTCTATCTTTGACTATCGTAGCATAGAGTATGTCTACGGAATCCTGATGGTGGATTGATTCATTTTACAATAGGCAAAGTGCCTTATTTTTTTGCTCCAGCATATACATATTACGATATATAGTTATATACATATCGTAATATTTATTCTTTGTTCTCATGATTCTTCTAGGTAGGTTATAAGCACAGCTTGATTGGTCTGGATAATCAGTCCGCCAATCAACGTCTGCTTATTCCCTCCTAGAAGCTTTTACTTATTATTGTTGGTCGGTCTGACCAATCCGTGCTCATCTACATCTCGATTCTCTCTTTGAAACATGTTCTTTATATTTCTCTGCCACAGAGTTTGATCGATGCCCATTGCTCATGACGTCATCCTGACTAATCAAACTCTGGGCTTCTCTTCTATGGAGCTACTGCTGCACATGGTCAAAGCGGTGTTGGCTGGTTCTGATATGATGTGATCTGTCAGCTAACTAACAACATTACGAAATGTGTTGCTGTAGCATGCCTTTATATGATCGACATACAGTTTGAATACAATTTTCGATTGTGTTATGAATTCCTACAGGACGCTACCATGTCCATGTCCTGTCCATTGCCTATCGTGAATAAGCCTGTAGGATACGAGAGTTAATAGGCACATGAGCTGTATGATCTCATTGCCAGCTGATGTTGTTTTATTCTCGTATGAGAATCCGAATGCCTATCGTTATCAACTATGTCAGTCTGTCACGTCCGATTCCATCAATTCTTATCTCTCTAATATTTCCTAAACTACTGATCAAAATGACTGCTGAATATTATAAAAGTGTTCGCCGATCCCACAGCAACAACTTTTATCTCAACTCTTTCCAGATACACATCAACTCAGAACCGGAGGTCTTATTCCGTTTTAATTCAACCTTAACTTAAATGATGGATACATCATTCGACATTCTTATTCAGTTTCGACTCGAAACTGTACATCATCCGTACTGGTTGATGTCAACCAGTACGCCGTAATACATATCTAAATAATAATGTATAGGATTATAACTCGGTCCATTAGCTCACCTGGTATTTTCAAATATGAATTTCACTTGGGACTTACTCGTAATTATAAGACATCCAGCAGGGTCATGACTGGATTAAGAGAGCGTTAATTAACTCGTTGTACAACATCAACAACTAAACCACACTATACCAGGCTATCTCTGACCGAAACAATACGCTAATCTGAACCAACATAACAGGTACATACAGTAATAAATGTTAATGAAACAGTGAATCACTTAAATTATAAATCAAATAAAGTACAACAAATCAGGAAACAGTGCAACGCCATACAACCTCCGTTGCATAGCAACATCCAATGCAACCTTAGAAACAATACGAAAGACAATATGGTAATAGTAGTCACAATAATACGACGGTAACGCACAATAATATTATCTTGTAAGTTAAAGAACAATACATGAATTGAATGATTTACATGTCCTCGTATTCCACAGGAAGGTTATGTATGTCCACGTTCACCCATGTATCAGCCGTCGGGTCGATCACGGTCCTAGCAGTAGCGTTAGGTGACGACCAGGCTGACATCCTCAACGGCGCAGGTAGTGTTGCAGGTCTCTGCGGCCTTTGGGTCTGAGCGATCCGTGGAATTGGCGTCATGGCCGCATGTGGCTTTCGTTTTATCAACGTCCACATGCGTGAGAACACGCCACACTTGTATAATATAAACACAATCACAATTAAACAGACGACGGAGGCCGTCGAGTATGAGAATAAGGAACCTACGCCGATGCGATCGACCATCACTGGGTCGACCTCAGATAGCGGTGCTAGCGGCACATACTTAGACTTATGCAACTGGTCCCACTTTTGAACCGTAAGATGGTTAACTATAAGTGATTGGTTGAGGACGCCGGCCACATCCAGCCTGGGCACATCCACAGCAAGACTAATCCGACTGTAAGACTGTACGGGCACAAATCGCCATCCCCTCCCGCTATAGTCACATCCACCCGACATTAATGCATACAGACCATTATTCACAACACATCTGTTGGTCAGCCGTCCACCACAATGTACCTCGATAGTTTCCCCGAATGTTTGCAACACGGCGCCTACTTTCTTATGGGCAAATAACTTGCTAGACGTCTCGTTAGATTCGGTTATTTGAATGTTACATGAGCTGTCGGTGGTATTGGTCAAGAGGCTAACAATGCACGGTACGTGGGTCTTGTCGACCCTCAGTTGACCGTGACACACCCGAGGTTCACTACCCCTGCACTCGGACGGCGTGAAATACCATCCTGTTTTGGTGTCAAGGCCTATACTGGTCCGTGCGATTATGACCTGCATGTAATATCCTATCGTGGCTAATGGTTCTGGCCACGAATGTAAACCATACTCGATGTAATTTCCCCCGTCAATGAGTGGCAACGTCGCGATGTAATGCAGTTGCGAGTCGTCCTTCCACAGTGGATACACGACTACGTTTCTATAATACCACTGGTAGGGGCATATCAATCTGTTCCCTACGCTGACCTGCTTAGCCACGTCTGCTAAGTCAGATGGACTAAATAGTTCTTCTGTCAGTCTCCCCAATTCTAGGGAAGCAGTCTGCCTATGAAATTGGGCAGCCGATTTTTGGTAACTGTATTCCACGTTCTCGGCCGAATCAATGATATGACCTAGGCGTACCAACGCATAGAGGTCGGCTTGACGTGCCGCGTGAATTTGGAACAGATCGCTAACATTTTTAGTCAATTCGACTAAACTGTCGGTGACTTCATTGATGCGGTCCACATTGGTGTTAATCCCCTTGAAAGCGAGTTTCACATGGGATGCTAATTTGTTGGAAAAATGTACTAAACGATTCATGTTCCTCATAGCCGTTTTGACCACATCTTTGATCGCCTCTATATCACCCGACGTGGCGGTCCCAAATAGAGAAGAGGCTATGTCCCCTACAAAGTTAAATAATCCCCGTTTCTGTCAATTACTGGCTCAACTTAACATTGTCTGTTGTGTCCTGATGGCAATCTTTCTTATAGCGTTTATACGATGTTGGAGTCCGAAAATGTCGTTGATGCTTAATGAAGTCCTTTGACCAATGTCCGCAACAAGAACACGAAACTGTACCAAACGCTCAAGAAAGTTAGCAGGCAAATATGGATGGTCTATAGAAACTACTACGGTCCATTCAGCACGTATAACAGATATCTTCTGGTGGTCGGTTATCATAACTCCATTCTGTAATCTATGCACGCTAGAGTTCTGGCATACTCCACATACGAAGCTGACTAACGCTACTATTACGCATAACTGTAAGGTATACATGATGGTTTAGACAATGCGATGCTACTAGTACCGTAGTTAAGCGGAGATTAAATTTATCTCCCACTACGTCACTTTATAACGGCTTCTATATGACCGATGAAGTCATCATAGAGAGCTTGGCCAAACGCACCAATCCTAAGTCGCTTACTGTCTGAGCCTAACTCAGGAGCGTGACTGCGCTTGCGCAGAAAGTATGGGTGCGATGGAAGCATTTCCATTGGCTCATTAGCAGGCTCGGGTACATCCTCCGAGGTGTCCATCATAACAGTACGAGGAGCCTCCGTGGTTTCCATCGGTGACTCATAGTTTCGATCATTACTCCTACCAGGTCGATCTACGTCGATGTCGACCACTTTACCCATCTTACGCACCTTTGGCTCCCAATTAGAAGCTGGTCGCTTCCTACGAGCCTTTTTATTAGGTGTTGCATCAGAGTCGGGTACCGCCAAGGGTTTGGACTCGGGTAATACCACAATTCTCGGATGATGGCTGGCTTTCGTACCTTTCGTGGGGTTACGAATAGGGCGTGGTCGCACCTTGTCCCAGCACATCTCTGAGTCGACTACCCGTAGCTTAGATATATTAAGTACGCATACCTTCCCAGATCTTTGATGGCGGACGTGAGCCACGGGCCCATTGATCTTAAAAATCTCGTATTCAGGGTCACTGCGAGATGTCAACTTCATCCTCTCCTCAGCCTTTACGACCACCGAATCGCCAACCTTATACTCACCAGCGTTTGCACGCTTATTAATTTGTTCTTGGTGAACCTCTCGAGACTTAGCCGTTTCTCCACGAGCGTGCAGCAAGGCATTATTGAGACATGTAAGTCTCTCACCAAGATCCTGCGAAGCATCGAGTGGAACTGCAAACGGAAGTCTTGACCATCGACCGTACGTCAGATAGAAAGGCGTATATCCAGTCATGGAGTGACGAGTGCTGTGGTACGCTGTCAAAGCTGCACCTAACTCATCCTCCCATGCACGAGATTCATTATTAACACCTTTCGTGATCAACTCCTTAAGAGTGCGATTGAACCTCTCGGTACGTCCATTGGTTTGTGGATGGTATGGACTCGATCGTCTATGATCGATACCATGTTCCTGAAATCGCTGTTCCAGAGAATTCGAGCAAAATTCTTTACCCTGATCTGTAATCAGAATTTCAGGGACACCATGACGAGCGACATACTCATTGAAGAATTTGTCTTCAACATTCTGAGACGTCTTAGCCGCAATCAGATATGCTTCTGCCCAAGCAGAACAGTGATCGATCACCGTCATGATGTAAACATTACCTCTACTCGACTCTAATAGTGGACCAATCAAATCCATACCAATTATCTGACATGGATAACTGGCCATGGGCATCTCACTGTACTTAGGTCAAGTAGTGACAGGTCGGTTGACCTGACATGTCATACATGTCTCAAGCATACATACCACGTCTTTCCTCAAAGACGTCCACACAAAAGAATCTCTTACCATACCGATAGTCTTCTTCAGACCTTGATGACCAGCTCGTTCATGAGCCTTCCAGAGCACTTTCTCATGGAACAGGGTAGGTAACATGATTCTGGGGTACTCAGCATCCAACGCTGAAGGTGAACTAAAGAATACAATATGCCATTCTTAACCATGTACTCTTCCGGTGTATTCCTGAATAACTCCGGGTATTCCATGGTCTTTTCGGCACATAAGTCGTCATACGGTATGTCATATACCTCTAAAGGGACGTGCGGTAACGTACCTTCGTCTACCTCGGGTATGACGTAGTCACCCGTGTCTAATGTGGCAACTTCTGCCGGACACCGCAACCTGGACAACATGTCCGCTCGGATATTCTTCGAGCCTTGGATATACTCGATCTTACATCCATACTCTGCAATCAGTACTGCCCAGCGCTGCACCTTTGTGTTCTTTACTTCTCCCACAAACAAACTCTTTAGGGGTTTGTGGTCAGTATACACGGTAAACTGCGCGCCAAATAGATACGGTCGGAGCTTCTTTAACACATAAATCACAGCGTAAGCCTCCTTTTCTATTACGTGCCAATTTAACTGACTGTCTTTAAGAGTAGAGCTTACATACTGGATTACTCGCTCTATACCCTTATCATCAACTTGTACTAGTATCGCACCTTTTGCATAACTAGACGCATCTGTATATAACCTATATGGGGCATTCAAGTTCGGATAAGTGAGTACGGTCTCACTACACAGCAAGTTCTTTAATTTCTCAGACGCTTGCTGTTCATGCTTACCCCATTCAAAACGCTTATATTTCTTAGTCAACTCAATCAGAGGCTTTGCAATTTCGGCATAGCCTTTAACACAAGAACGGTAATAACCGGTAGCTCCGAAAAAACTACGTACTTCACCCACATCGTGGGGTGGTGACATTTCTCGAATGACTTTGACCTTTTGAGCCTGTGGAGCTACCCCTTGTGCAGAAATGTGATATCCTAACAGGTCAACAGACTTACTGGCGAAATCACACTTCTTTTTCTTTACTTGCAAGTTTTATTCCTGAATCTTGCGCATGACCTTATGCAAGTGATGTGCATGTTCCGTCGGATTTCGTGAATATACGACTATATCGTCGACGAAAACGTGCACATATTTTCCCACATATTCTCGGAAAATATCATTCATTGCCCTCTGAAATACGGCACCTGAGTTGCAAAAACCAAAAGGCGTCCGAATCCATTCGAACAAACCTTCACCGCAGACGAACGCTGTCTTCTCTATGTCTTGGCTGGCCATTGGTATCTGCCAATATCCAGACTTCAAGTCCATAGTAGAAATTATCGTTGCGCCGCGCATCGAATCAAAAATGTCGGATATATTCGGTAGGGGATAACTATCCTTACGGCACACTGAATTCAACTTCCTGTAGTCAATACAAAATCTGGTGTCACCATCCTTCTTGGGTACCAGAGTTATGGGTGATGCCCAGGGTGATGACGATGGTCTTATGACGCCCGCTGCAAGCATTTCTTTTATTTGCTTTTTAACCACGTATTGCTTGGCAAGTGGTAGACGATAGGCTTTCTGCCTTATAGGATAATAATCTCCTATTGGTATTGTGCATTCTACCTTGGGTACCAGCCCTAATGTATTTGGATGAGCCATATCAAAATTATTGGCAAAGTCACTCAGTACTTTGTCAATAACTGCATATCCGGTCGTTTCCTGGCAACTGGCATACACATATTTCGCTTGTTCCCTATATGGATATCTAAAAGGGTATACATGACCAAACCATACTACCTCTTTGGTCCTGTAGTCAATCCTTGCATTTCCCAAGTGCAAGGCATCTGCTCCAATCAAACATTCATGCCGCATACTATTCACTACCACACTGGGAATAGGCCGGGCATCCTTGAATTTGATTTGAGTTTCTCCCAAAATTTCTATGGGTGAACCATTTACAGCTAACAACGTCTTAGCTCTTTTCAATGGCTTAGCATTTAAAATGCTACGCCATATGTCCTTACGAATCAAGGACGTACTAGCACCGGTATCTATCAATGCATCTACATACTCACCTTGATTCTCACGACCGTGTGGTTCGATCTCGAGCCGGATTAGAAATCGTTCGGTCACCAACGATTTCCTCCATCCTCGTTTAACGGACTCCGTCGTCCGCTAACTGCCTCCGCATATGAATGACGTCGTTCGTCTACTGACAGGGCTCCTCCGCCACCGTAAGAAAAATGGCCATACCTGTCAGTATTTTCTCCCGTCCAGACGAAACCATCCCGATCCTCGTATTCTTCATGTTGTCTTGCTCGGTTGGCTAAGTCCTTACGAACGTTTCTGGAACACGACCGTGGGGTTGTTTCTTGTTCATACAGGTTGTCACTATGATGCGTGTGTACCGCATCGATTTCCATTTCTTCTTCTCGTCGATTGTCTTGTCGCTGCCTCTTTATTGTATTTCGTTGTGGCATAGGCGCCGACATCGGGCAGTTGGCTTGGTAGTGGCCTTCCCGATCACAACGAAAACATTTGACTGCTGGACGGTCAGCTCGATTGCCGAAGCAATCACTCGTGAGATGGCCTTCCCGTCCACATATAAAACAGACCATTGGTGGGCGTTCTGGTCGTGGTTGTGGCTTCCGGGTCACTGTCTGTCGTAGTGGCTGCATAGGTTGTCGGCAGTCACTTTTGTAGTGGCCTATTCTGCCACAATTAAAACAAGTGATTGTTTTCTTCACTGCCGGCTTCGGTGCGGCAGCTGATTTACGTGCGGTTTGTGTTATTGCTTGTCATTGCGGTGCCGCTCGTGGCTTCCGTGTTGGTGTTCCCGGCCTGCTTTGCAATCCCTCTATTACAGTACACAATCGTTCTATGAGCTTAGTTTGCTGAGCTATCTGCCGCTTCCTGGAACTTATTACAGCCCACACATTCTTGCCTTCTTCCTCCTCTAACACATTTACCTCCATACTTTCTTCTTGCCCTCGGGGAGAGATGTGCATTGCCATAAGTAAGTCATTACATCCCTCCTCTTCTTCAGTGAGCTCCATTGCTCTCTGTAATGTGGTAATCTTTTTGTGCACGATTCTTCTTCCCATACCGTGATCTCCCAGTGCTTTAATGTATGCTGCTAAGACTGTCCTGCGGTTGTCGGCATTCTCGGTGGGGTAGGCCCTCACAGCCATCTCCTTGTACCGTCCATTAAATGATACCAACGTCTCATTCCGTCGTTGCCTCACGCCCTCCAGGTCATATTTAACCCTCTCGCTCTCATTTGCAGAGATAAAGTTGAGGGTTACATAGTCCCGGAGTTCGTCGAAGGTTACTGTATCTCGCACCTTCCCCACTATGAACGCATCTCTCGCTCTGGACAGTTGTCCTCGGGATGCTCGCATCATAATGTAAACAGGAATCCCTTCGAGGTTACCCTCGGTGGCCTCCCATACTCTTCGCACTTCATGTATGAATTGTCATGCTTCTTCTGGAATTAAACCATCACACGGCTAGATACTCTGGGTCAAATCCCGGACTGCTTTCCAAAACACCCTATTCCGTTCTCTTCGGTCGCTTTCGGCTACTATGGCCCCCGCCATTGCTGTCCCCATGGTCTGCATAGCTGCGACCGTTTCCGGTCGTAGCTCCGGTCCGGTGCGCTGCTGGTCTATCGGCGGTAAAGTCGTGTCACCTCTACGTGGTGTCGCCATATTCTTTATACAGTTCTACTTGATATAGTTCTTCAATTTACTGATAATACAAGCACACTATTGCGCGTTTAAGACGCAGCTGCTCTTCACAGTTTATGTCCGTTGTAATCTTTACAATTGTACTTTCTCTATACTCTCGGTGTTGCGTAACTTTCGTATTGTTGGATTGTTTTGCTAACTCTATGAACACCTTTACGCGATCTGCCACGTCGGTTAATACTGTGTTGACCGGTCGGTCAGCAGACATCTTATTTTATCATTATTTATGGTGTACTCACTCAGTTTTCTGTGTGTTGTGTCGTCTTACGTTGTCTCACACTCCAGAATCCTGGCAGACGAAGCCATTGAAGATTTTGGATCTCCGGGTCTTACTATTATTCCTACTACTTCTCTGGTAAGATTATGATGTAAGCGGTTGCTGCGACAACCTCTTACCAAAGATGCAGTAGAAGATGATTGTCGGCTCGCCTCGTTACTGCTGAGCGTAACAATATTTTTAGATGACAATCGGGCCTACCTGACTGCTGGAAGATTCCTGGCTTCGGTGCAGTGTTGCTCTGCACTCTGGAGTTCACTCTAAACACAACCCAAACTCTTGTCTTGCTTTTTGCAAGAGGATGCTTTTATTATGTTACACACTAACTGTACATTAAACTAAATTCGAATGATTCAATGATGAAAATAATTTTGTTAAAACACCAGTTTTCATTTTTTTTGCTGAAATGGACAAACGGTGAACAGCATTTTTCTTTGAATTTTTTTTTTCAAAATGGCCGCCGAAATTTGTTTGTTCTAAGTCTTATATTGACTTGATTTGGTATTAAAGTTGAAGTTGAACCCTCCAACAATTTTCGAGAATTCAGCTTTTCCTTGCCACATATCAATAAACCTATTGGTGCAGTATTTGAACATCGTTTTCTCATCTGGGTTTCTTCAGATTCTCTTCAAAACTGGCCAGATTCTAGAGCATTGAGCAATCTAAATAATTTCCAATGAATTATTGTAATATGGCCTTTGGGGTCAATGTTATTCACCGATAAAAAAAATTTCCAATTTTCATGTTTGGCAAATTGTTACCTGCCTTTCATCACGCAACTTCAAAGAGCATGTTAGAAGACACACTTTATTTTTATCCTTAGGGTCAAGGTGACGTTTTGATGTAAATATATGGGCATTTCAAGCCTGGATTTTTGAATTGTGACCTATTCCATCTAATATGACCGTTATTCCGGGTTAGCCATATATAATAAAGCCGTTATTACGGTATTCCAAATAATGTGACTGGTATTCTGAGTTCTGTATTATTCCATATAATATGGTTGCTATTCTGAGTTATTCCCTATGATACCTTAATAACGCATGTTACTGGGCCAGTACTGGTCCCATACAGGGCCGGATTTGCCAGGTATCAGTCCAATATCGGCCCAGCCACCTGCTTTATTAGGGTATGGGTGTTATTCTGACTCATTCTTTAAAACGTGGCTGCTATTCTGAGTTATCCCGTGTAAAATTGCCCTTATTCTGATTTATTACATTCGACTTATGCATTACTTTGAGTCATGCCATATAATATGGCCGTTATTCCGAGTGTTTTCATGTAATAATATAGCTGCTGTTCTGTGTTGTTAATTTTATATGGCCGTTATTCTAAGTTATTCCATGGAAAATGTATGTTATTCTAGGTTATTCCATGTAAAATGGCTTTTACATTATTTTGAGTTATTACATATAATATGCGCATCACTGCTATGTTATGTTATTCCTTGTATACCACAAGGAATAACTTTAAATAGTAGCTAGGTACTAGAAGAGTACCAACTTTAGCAGTAACTTGGATAGCTACTCTACTATGGGCCTAAACTCACTCGAGGAGTCGGGTAAGCTGGTATCCGACTCCGAGCAGTTTCGATTGGGATAGGGTCATGCACACTAGTGTCGGGTTGAATTCGTTTGTGCGAGTTTAGCAGAGTTAAATAATAACAATGATAATGCGTTGTTAACACAGTGAATGCCCATAACCTGAGTTATCATGGCATGATTATGGCGTCATAATCGAATCTATATGACGTCACAACAACAGATCTGCAGAACTCATGCAAACAAATACGCTTTAAGTAAGTCTACGTTATTAGCTCACCTTATTTTTTGATGATAATGATGCCTATCCTCGCCCATGTGCTCCGTAGTCGTCGAAGGGGTCCATGTGATGTTCTTTAGGTCCAGTAAATCCATATTTCTTGATCCCAGTGCACATAGAAAGAATGATATTAATGCGCACTACACTTAGTGCGCATACGTCATAAAATAGTTCGCATAACTACGATTTAAGTAAATGTACGTTATTAGCTCACCTTATTTTATGATGATAATGATGCCTAATTTAGAGATAGAACCGTAAACATGAACAGTCTTAAAGTTAAGCACAAATTCAGAACATATGTACAGATGAAGCAGTCTATTGTCTGCCTAAGCTTCGATTAGAACGTCCGACGTATATGATGCCGGCGTGTTTGGATACACATAGTGATTCATAAATGTATCCTTAGTCTTCCACCCCCCCCCTCCTATCTGCATAGCAGTCTCTGGTATCATACATGTACGCATAGCAAGAGTAGCACCCGTGGGCCGGAACGACTTTGCTGAAAACCCCTGATTAGATAATCCAGCCATGTTAATTGCTTCTTCCAAAACGTGTGATACAGTATCACTGGAAATAGCTTTAAAAGGCTTATTCAATGTCAGAAACAACGGATTTAAGTCTGTAGGACTCATACTCGTGCGCGAAACGTATGTACGTAAACATGAAACTGGATCCATAGATGGATCATTATTGTTTGCTGGAATACTAACGTCGAAACCACTCCTGGATGTATCGTTCTTTATCAAGAAAAAGGTAATAGTTAATGAATTATCTGGTTTGAAATCTACATTGTCTAACGATAAAGTTATGCTATCAATTGACAGATTTTCTTTATTTAGAATCACACCTTTTGGAGCCAAATCTCATGGGCGTGTCATATACACAAGCGCTAGTAACGTTATTGCTTTAAGGCGCAGGCGTTTTATAGGCAACACATCATTGGTGTCCCATGCACTAAATAACCGAATAAATGCCTCTATTGGCATCGGCTTCGACAGTTTTTCTAGGTTCGCTGGTACCAGATTTTGTTAAGCCCACAATGAGTTGCTTAATGTCCGCATTATGCATTGGAGAATGTTTACCTAATCCTTCATAAAGACATGATATTGATGCCACTGACGATTTAAGAATTGATTCAGGTCTTTGTGATTTTGACGCAATATGACAAAGAAAATCTGCTACAATATTATGATTTGTTTCATCTTTAAAATCAACATTTCTATCAGCACAATACGAAATATAACTAGCCATGTGTCTATTTTATGTATTAAGAGTAGATTGAGCTCAACCTAATATGACCAATTTTGTGGCTCTATGAGACCAACCGAAACTTTCTAATCTGTTCTCCCAGTAACTCTCCAAGCATATATCTTCCATTTCGTGTTTTTTAGTGGTTCCACTTTTGGACCCATAGCTGACATTGTCCTGTTCGACAATGGAAGCGAAATTGGTACATCTAGTGACATTTTCTTTTGTTTTTGAAACCACACTTGTCCTTCCACCAAGGCGCTATGATTGTAGCCACAGCCCCCTGTTCCTTGACAGTCTCGAGTACACGTGGAAGGAGAGCAAACGGCGCATTTACATAATTGTTCATGGTAGCCCAATCTGTTTGAGCTAAGGCGTCGACACCTGATGTTCCAGGATCCCAGTATTGACTGTTGTACAGAGGCAACTGAGTTGTTAACAACGAAGCGTACCTGTTTATATGGTGGGGACCCAAATTCTGTCTATGTACGAAACCAGTTTGGGGTGTAGCTGCCATTCGTAAGTTGATGCAAGGCGTGAAAGTTGGTCGGCTTTCCAATTTTGTTCCCCTGACAAATAGCTTATCACCAAGGTGCAGTTCATTCTCATCCCTTCTACGTGTATGGCCCATGCCACAAGGTTTAACTCGAGGGATGACCCTCCCATACTGTTTATGAAAGCTACAGTTGTGATATTGTCTGACAATATTTGGGCTGTTTGTTTGCAAGAAATTGTTTTAAAGATTTCAGTCCCAGTAACACGCCAAACACTTCTCGGTAATTTGAATGTTTGTAGGCTAGTCTGTGATTTCAGAAGCCTTGTGCTTCTTGTTCTGGAATCCATGCAACCCACGTGATACTGGATGTATCTGTAACCATGTGAATATCTATCTGATTTCCGGATAAAACAATGAAAGAGAATCAACCCACCAGTTCAAGTCTATTCTGGAAGATTCATCAATAATTAACATGTCCCGCCAATGTCTTTTAGCATTGAGTAAACGATACAAATTTCTTAGTAGTAATTTAGCGGGCAAAATACATTCGTACATTGATACACATTGCCCCGTTATCCATGCCAAACCTCTAGCTGATATAACACCCTTATTTAATGCGCATTTAATGTCTTTCTTTAAACAGAAAATGCGTTGCTGTGGTATCTTAATAACTCTGATCCGCTGGAGTATCAATTAAATAGCCAATGAACTCTTTACATTGACCCGGTTCCAAAGACGATTTATCAAAATTAATTGTCCAGCCTAAAGTGGCTAAGACATCAAGTAAGTATTTCGTGTGCAATTCAATGTTACTTCCGACCGAAAACAAAGTAAAATCTTCTACAAAGAGGACAATCCTAAGTCAGTTCGCTCTAAAGAATGTAACAATAGGTCGCTATTTTTGTGAAAATATATGGGCTACAAGTATGTTCGAATGGCAACACAGCCCATCTATAGTAAACAGACTTATACTTAAAGCCTAAAAGTGCTCTGTGCTCTATATGTATAGAAACATGATGAAACCTGTTTTTAAGATCAGCAGTAATCATAAAGTCTTTTGGTTGTACCAAATTAATTACAGTGTCTATATCATCATATTTAAAGCTAGGTGGACTACAGAAATTATTAATATGTCGCAAGTCACTAACTAACCTGAGTTCTCCAGATTTCTTTGGCACGCATGGAATCCTAGATACGCAAATCGGTTTTGTACTGCATAGTTCAATATGTCCATTTAGCACCAGATTAACAATTTCTTTATCTAAAAAGTGAATCTCTTTAGCTGAAAACTTATTATTTTCCTCCTCAAAACTATTAATGTCATCAATTATGGGGAATTTTATGCCTTGTTGAATGCAATCAATTACTTTATCTGACGCATTTATAGTTTTCAATATGGCAAACTTAGCAGAGAGAGGATTTTTCATTATCATTAAATGAACAACCAAAAGCGAAATATAGACAAATTTGTTCCAAAATATCATATTATTATATACTACAAAATTATCTGTGTGCTAGGGGTCTCATCGGTCCCGGGTATTGAGGGCGAAATCTTGGTACGTTAATATTTCTCATGCTATGGAACACATCCCGAGAACCGTGACCGCGATAAATTCCAGAGAATCTATCATTGTAATTAGGCTGTATGTTTGGTGGTTGTTGTTGTCTACCTATGCTCGATAACTCAGCTGCGATCTAAACGCTTTGCAAACTCTGAGAGTCAAATCCAGAATTATGACATTGTAGTGACCTAGATAATTGTGACATAGATGCATCAAAACGAGCTTTCACTAGCAATGCCGAAAACTCGTCCTGTAAATACTGAATATTCGTGGTTAACACAGTTATTAATGGGTGGACATCAACATTTTCACTCTCATCAAACTCGCTTATAACTTTTATAGCCGTTTCCACATACGACGCGCATTTCGCAATAACATTCAATGTTTGCTGATTTTCTTTCTTTATTCCTGACCGGCTGTCATGTAGCTTTAGCAATGGCGGTAAAAGCACTTTGTCCACAGATGATTTAATAATATTAAATTGTTCCTGAATCTCACCAAATCCGTCGACACTGGCTGTGCCCATATTAAAGTCAGAGACAGGACTGAGTGCGACCGCTTGGGCGCTGAAATCCAATGGATTTTCACGATGTGCCTGGTCTGGCAATTTGTTACAATCAGCAACTGGCCTCACGTCGCTGAACACGTAGTGTGATCTACTTCTATGTTCGGTTATTTCTAATCATTCTATGCGATTAACAAACTTATTTAATGTTGTAGTTATCAACTTTAACTCATTTCTAACTTCACTGACACTACTATCAACTAATTCGACTGCTTCACTTGACCGTTTAACTGTATTGTCTTCTGTCGACATTCTGACCCCTTCCTGTGAAAGTACACATAGAAAGAATGATATTAATGTGCACTACACTTAGTGCACATACATCATAAAATAGTTCGCATAACTACGATTTAGAGTAAATTCATTTACGCGAGTTCTGCCGTCACTCTTGTTGTGACATCATGTAGATTCAATTATGACCCCATAATCATGCCATGATAATGCAGGTTATGGGCCTTCACTGTGTTAATACCGGACGAACCCGGACCTGCATGATAACGATTGTTATTAAACTCTGCTAAACTCGCACAGACGAATTCAACCCACCACTAGTGTAGACAACACTAGCCCAATCGAAAGCACCCTCTAATTGCTGGACATTCGTGTCTCGCGCACTGATATGCATACTAAGGTTGAATTTGGGTTCGTTGTTGGAAGTATTATGTGGTTTCTATACTCGGTTTTATATATATATATATATATATATATATATATATATATATATATATATATATATATATATATATATATATATATATATATATATATATATATATATATATATATATATATTATGGAAGGCCATCAGGGTCACAATTCGGTATTTAATATGTATAATAATTCGAATTATTATGTGTATTAAATCAACCAATCAATAACGAATAAAAGCCATTCTAGCCTTCTGATTGGTTGATTTATTTACGCTTAATAAATCGAATTATTGGGCATAATAATTCGAATTATTACACATAATAAATAGGAACGATTCTAACCTTCTGGTTGGTTGATTTATTACACATAATAAATCGAATTATTATGCATAATAATTCGAATTATTATGCGTAATAAATACCGAATTGTGACCCTAATGGCATTCCATTATATATATATATATATATATATATATATATATATATATATATATATATATATATATATATATATATATATATATATATATATATATATATACACCTGTGCAAAAGTTAAGCACCACCCTATTTTCACGCACATGCGAGGGTATATTCATGTGCTATGAAGAAAGCAATAGCATAAACATTTATGTACCCATCCATCTTAGTGCAAGAGGTAATAATGCAACTAGAGGAATGCTGATTATGATGGTGGGGAAACACTGTATGTTTTTGTTTGAACTTGAAAACGAGGCCTGAATATGGTTACGTTGACACAACTGACAACTATTGCCCTACAGTTGACACACGTGGCTAGATTGTCATTAACGGTGTCTGAAAACGAAGTATAACATCTGTGCACGAGTTTGAGACTGTCATTATTAATACCGGCTATATCCACCTTGTGCCTGGATGACGGCCTGGACACGACGTCTCATGATGGTCACCAACCGACTGATACACCATTGTGGTATTCGTTGCCATTCAAGATGGAGTGCGTCTGTTAATTCCTGTAGGTTCTGCACAGGAGGATCCCTCCTTCTCACCATGTTTCCCAGAATGTCCCAGATATGCTCAATAGGGTTCATGTCAGGGCTCCTTGCTGTCCATGGTAGGGTTTCGATGGCATTCTGGCGGAGGTATTCATGCACAGCTCTAGCACGATGTGGTCGGGCATTGTCATCCATGAATATAGGGTGGGTTCCAGGTGCATGATTTACAAAATGAGGGACCACAACTCTATCCAGTATGGAATCTTGATATCTTTGTCCATTTAGTGTTCCAGGTACAGTCAACAGATCCAGCTTACAATCAAATGAGATGCACCCCCATATCATAACGGAACCTCCACCAAATGGAACTTCTTCCATGATGTTACGTTGGTCGTACGCCGTGCGTCTGGACCTCCATACACGAGTTCGACCATCTGTGGCATGAAGCAGGAACCGACTTTCATCGGACCAGTGTACCCGTCTCCAGGATCTCATGTTCCAGTGTCTTCTTTCGTTGCACCACCTCAGACGCTCCTCTTTGTGGTGTGCAGTGAGGAGAGGACGTCTGACAGGTCTCCTAGCTTTCATGCCTGCAGCATACAGTTTCCTTTTGACGGTAGACATTGACACTCTATTGCCCGTTTCCCATTGCTGGCTGAGCACTCTGCTGTTGGTGAATGGAGATCTCCTAACAAGGCGTACTAGGGCTCGATCATCACGGCCAGTAGTCTTCTTCGGTCTTCCAGATCTAGGCCTGTCCTTCACCTCGTTAGTTTGCCCATGTTTTGCAATCAAACGACTGATTACAGTATGGTTAATGTTCAGCTCTCTGCCAATCTCTCTGCATGACATACCAGTGGTATGCATGCCTATGATTTGCCATTTCACACGATCACTTAACCTTCGTCTTGCCATAGCGGTTCACAATCAAGAGCTAATTCTCTCTGTACAAATAAACCACGGTCATGAACACAAAATTCCTAATCTTGTCGCCTAAATCTGTATGTAATGTTCTACACCTCAAACTGGACTTTTACATAACTGAACACGTGTGCTGTTTCCCGCCACGCACAGACATCAAGCGGCGTGAAGTCATGCATGCATGTGCATTTCGTACTTGGAATTATGTCAGCTAACGCGGGGACAAAAAGTATGGCAGCCTAGTTGTACCATCATGTTTCTACGTTCTATTGTTTGTGCTGGTGCTTAACTTTTGCACAGGTGTATATATATATATATATATATATATATATATATATATATATATATATATATATATATATATATATATATATATATATATATATATATATATATATAATAATAATAATAAATCCTATGGCACTCTAGTCTCCAATCTGCAAGTATCCCTAGAAATGAATCACAGGCACGTGTACTGAGTCAGTATTGATTTAGTAGAAGCCACCCTTCTCCATAACAATAAATAGAGAAAGATATGACACTTCAGAAAATAGTTAAGAAACGGAAGTGGCCATGGGAAGTAACACGCATTCTGTTTGGTCCAAAATTTATCGATCTCATTTTGGACCAAATAGAATGCGCGTTGCATCCCATGGTGACTTCCGTGCCCTGACTAGATTCTGAAGTGTCACACCTTTCTCTATTTCTTGTTATGTAGAAGGGTGATATGTAGTAAATCAATACTGTTCGGCTACAAGTGCCTGTGAAATGAATAGATATCATTCAGGTTCTGGCGGCCGTCTGAATGTATAAATGTACATATAATAGTGTGTATAAATATCACCGATGTTACTAAATTATTTAGGCATAGATCTAGGAATTATTGATTACATTAAGTCATATAGGCTTGGAACATAGTCTTACCCAGTTGATCATCATCATCATCATCAGCAGCAGCAGCAGCAGGATTATCATCATCATCAGCATTATCATCATCATCGGCATTTTACGAGGCATAAGCTGTTGGCTCGTTATTGCCTCAGTGTTATTTGTTATAGTATGGCTTGCTCAGTCCAATTCAAAAGATCTTTCTCTGAAGTAGATTATATCTAGTTTGTTCATGAATTATTTGACTGTTGTTGCTCAATTAAGTCTCCTCGAAACCGTCAGTAGATACGTGACATTAGATTTAAGACTTTAGCTCTGTTTTGTTGAAATGCTGTGGCGCATATATATGTTCCCCACGTTAACTGTGGGTATGCGTACACTCATGGTTACACCCTGCTGCGCCTAGCATTTGTTTGCATGCTGAATTGTGGAAGCCACTGTTGGTCTTATTGCTGGTGTTTTCATTTCTGTGTTCATCGCTATCCAAGTCTCCTTCTCTACACTAGTGTCTCTTCATGCAACCACAAAGTGCGGATGTATCTACTGGTCATTGGAATCGCTACAAAGACTGTTCTTGTCTTTACACAGGCTACTCCATGATCAGTCCACTGTGTTGGCAGAATTGCAGTATGAATTTGTAATGGGCTGGTATATGTATGGCATGTTCAGTTAAATTCAAATGTTCTGTCTTTGAAGAAGATATCTAGTTTGTTCTTGAATGATTCGACTGTTGTTGTTTTGGCTATTGTAGCTGGCAGTGAATTCCACCGTGGTACCACACTATTGGTGAAAAAATAGCTTGTGAATAGCTTAGTTTGCTGCGTTTTATTTTGAGCTTGAGTTTATGGCCTCTGGTCTGTGTAACAATGGATGGCTCGAAAAGGTAGTCTCTGTCAATATTATATAGATCCCTGATGAGCGTGAATGTTTAGATTTAATGCTTCAGCTTTAGGATTTCCCTTGCATTCGCTTGCCACCTTACATTCAAATGTCTGTTTTGCTTTTCCGATGCTCGCTGTCGCTTTGTTTCTAGCAATGTTGTAAAGCTGTAATCTGCGGTTTTCTTTGCTTCATTTTATCTTTTGTATGCCCTATTTTTACATGTGAGTAAATGTGCTGTTATACGATCAAGCCAGAGGCGTTTCTTCTTTCCATGTAATTGTTTTGTTGTAGGAATGTAATGCTCCTTCATTGTGATAAATCTTGTGTGTAGGAAGTTCCAAGCACATGATGCGTTAAGTTTGCTCAGTTGATTCCAGTCAGTCGTTCTTAAGTCTTTCTCGGGTTGAATTCGTTTGCGCGAGTTTAGAAGAGTTTAATAACAATCGTGATAATGCAAGTTCTGTGCCGCACGGTATTGACACAGTAAAGGCCCATAACCTGCGTTATCATGACATGACTATGGCGTCACAATTGAATCTACCTACTCACCTGGTTTCAGAACTACTTAAGTAAAAGAACACAATGCGTACAATATAATGAGACATGCTCTGAAAACAGGCAATTAACTTGTGGTGTTCCTCGGGGATCTATTCTTGGCCCTCTGCTGTTCCTTCTTTACATGAATGATCTACCTAACATATGCAAGCACATGCCATTAATACTGTTCGCTGATGACACAAATGCTTTTTGCTGCGATGACAACAGAGACACCTTATACAGAAAATCAAATAAGGAAATGGAAGAAATTAACGACTGGTTTTCAATAAACAAATTATCGTTGAATGTTGACAAAACAAATTATATGTTATTTACAAATCTCAAAATAAAGAAAGTTGAAATTCCAAAAATCTACATAAACAAAAAAGAAATTGAGGAGGCCCTATTTGCCATATTCTTGGGAGTATATTTGGATAAACATTTGACCTGGGCCAAACAAACCGAGACGGTAACAGCAAAGGTGGCAAGAGGCATAGGTGTTATACAAAGACTAAAACCTTACATGACACCAGCTACAATTAAAACTCTATACTGCACCCTTGTTCTTCCGCATCTCACCTACTGTAACGCTATCTGGACGAATACACACAAAAGCAGCCTAACAAAACTACAAAGGCTACAGAAAAAGGCACTAAAACTCTTTTCTAAACCAGCAAAGGGCCAGAATATATTCAAGTCAGAAAAGCTATTAAAACTAAAGGACTGGACATAGGTAAACTACAGATGTACACCATTGTAAAGGAGTTTCACCACAATACATTACCACAATCCATAGCCTCCAATTTCACACTAAGCACCGACATCCACAAACACAACACTAGGACAAAGCACAATTTACACACTCAATTTACACCAACAGAAATAGGAAAACGACGAATTACAATAGCAGCCACAAAACTATGGAACAGCACCAATACAAAAATATGCGATAGTATATTAAACCTGAAATCCTTTAAGAAGATTGCCAGGGAATTTATGATCGACAAATACTAAATTAATATATTTATACCTGATGGTCACAGATTCTCTGCTAATTAATAATAATACAAACCTAAGACATTCCACCACCATCACCACCACCACCACCACTATTAGATAAACTAACCTAACCTAATAATTGAAGTAATAAGTCTAAACACAAACATACTTCACAGTTTACTTTCACTACTACTACTACTACTACTACTACTACTACTACTACTACTACTACTACTACTACTACTACTACTACTACTACTACTACACTTAAATATCCCACATACGATCAACGCATCTATCGATTCTTAACAACTCCAACTATCTCAACTTCATATTACAGTGATGAGTCCTTCCCTGCCCCCCCCACCCTACCTCACCCTCAGTAGCATACAAAAGTCCTATATAATAATAAACCACTCCAAACTAAATTTAAATAAAATGAGATAATGATGTAATTAGGGAGTATATGTATAATATATGTTTATTTAAGTCAGTAAATATGTATGTGTGTATGTAAATATTAATGCCATAAATATGTGTTTGAATGTCGTGTGTTTTATGTTTGTGCATACAGTGGCGTATATCTATGTAAACATTAAAGAAGGGACAGCCCTACCCACCCACCGCTTAATGGAAGACATATATTAAATACATGTATATATGACATATATATCAAAGTTTATGTCTGGACTCCACAAAACATACCAAAATAGTCCTGGACTTCCTATTATTGGCCCTGATATTTCTAAAAACAATGATTTTAACCAAATTATATGTATTTGAACCATTTTAGACATTCATGTTTCTAGCTTAGACTCCCAATAGCATTACCCAAGAAGTCCCAGACTTCCTGTATTTAGAAGTTTGTGGAAACCCTGTTATGTGTGTATGTATATGTATGTGTATGTATGTATTGTACATTTTAAGTCTGAGGCGAGACTCATATCCTTTCTAACCGAAAATCTGTATGGCTAATAAAATACCCAAATAGGTTAATTTACTGGTTAATAATCCCAGAAAGGTAGTCAAGTCCCTGTATAAGTTTTCATATCAAGGTAGCTTTTTAGCATTCTGTCACTGTGCCACTGTCTTGTGTGTCATATATATGTTAATGTATAAATGTTTTGTAATGTGTCTAAGGAGTCCATCGCTCAATAGGCCATGCCTTTGATGGACTGCCTGTTTAGATTCTATTTACATGTATAGAAAAACCATGAAATAAAGCAACTTTGAACTTGAACTATGTGACGTCACAACAAAAGTGTTGCAGAACTCGCGCAAACGCATGCGTTTTAGCGAACATTCGTTTGCGCGAGTTCTGCAACACTCTTGTTGTGACGTCACATATATTCAATTATGACGCCATAGTCATGCCACGCTAACGACTCTGATAACGCCGGTTATGGGCCGTACTGCATTAATACGTGGTGGCCCAGAACCTGCATTATCACGATTGTTATTAAAATCTGCTAAACTCGCGCAAACGAATTCCACCCGACACTAGTGTTGCCAGCGTTAGCCCAATCGAAAGAGCCTAATGAGGAGTCGGGTACTAGAACCAATCTCGAGTTGCGCGATTTGGAATGTCACGTAAGGGTGTAAACAAGAAACGCACATGGCTAGTTAAAACTATCAGTCATCGTTTTGACGACGCTGTAAGTTCGTGTGCTAACACAACGAAATGTGCATGTTAATTAAGTTTTTTATTATTTTTTTACTAAGACATGTGAACGGTAAAGTAATTTAATCACAGGCATTTGAAGTTTACGCGCCTATTTTCATATTATTAGCATATTTCATATACTACTATATATATAATATATATATATATATATATATATATATATATATATATATATATATATATAGTAGTATATGAAATATGCTAATAATATGAAAATAGGCGCGTAAACTTCAAATGCCTGTGATTTAATGATATTCAATGCATGTAATCAAGCGTCTATCTGTTTTCGTGGTAAAACAACGTGTTTTAAAGCATTCCTCATTTCATAATCTGCACATGCAAGAGTTGTTCTCAATTTCGTTTTCTAAATTATAAGCGTATTTTTTATTTTATTCCTAGCTCTAGACTGCACGGTTGGTAATCAGAAAGCGGTAAGACATGGATCAATGGAGAGGTAAAACAACTGGGGACGCAAAAATATATTTCACGCTAGTCCCCACGGGACTACAGTGGACTCGCTATGCTCAGCCATTTTCTCACTACAAGAATGGCACACTTCATTATCAAGGGTGACGGTCACACTCGCTATCATCGTAACATGCCTCGCTATCTGTGATGATGGCATTCCTCAATTCAATACCGATTCATAGGCGCCTTTGATGGACTGCCTGAATGTGATGTATATATCCTATATATTAAGCATGAAATAAATAATTTTGAATCTTGATGACACTCCTCAGTGTCATGGTGATGTGCCTCACTAACAGCGATGGCACTCCTCTCTCTTAGGGTGACACCCTTACTACCTACGATGATACTCGCTATCAGGGATGACACTCCTCGCTACCAGTGTGACACTCCTCACTATCAAGGATGACACGCGCTGTCGGATAAACCCTCGCTATCAGGGATGACATTCATTATCAGGGTGACACTCACTGTTATGGTGATGCGCCTCCCTATCAGGATAACACGAATCACAGGAATCGCTGTCATGGTGCCACCTTGCTACCAGGGATAGCACTCCTCACGATCATGGTGACACACCTCGTTGTCAGGGATCACACTCTTCACTATCAGGGATGACACTCGGTCACTTACTATCGGGGTGACACTCACTATCATGGTGACACGCCTCACTATCGGGATAACACAAGTCACAGGACTCACTATCATGGTGACAGCTCACTACTAGGGCAGTGGGGATGACACTCCTCACTATCAGGTTCAATTTGACACCCCTCGCTGTCGGGGATAACACACGCTATCAGGGATGAGACCACTACCAGCGATGACACTCCTCACTACCAAGATGACACTCCTCACTACGTGTGATGGAACTCACTATCTGGGTTGACACCTCACTACCAGGGATGACACTTTACAATCACGTTGACACACCTTACTGTCAGGGTGACATTCCTCACTATCAGGGTGACACTCACTATAATGGTGACATGCCTTGCATTCTGGATGACACAACTTGCTTTGCGGGTGACATCACTCACTTTCCCAGGTGCCATGACTCGCCATCAGGGTGACATGCCTTACTATCAGAGATGACACTTGACTCTCACCATCAGGGTGACATACCTCACTATCATGGATGACATGATTCGCTATCAGGGTGACACTCACTATCAGAATGACATGACTCATTGTCTGGGATGCCTTACTATCAGGGATCCTCCATATCGGAGTGGCATGCCTCACTACCAGGGATGACACTCACTATCATGATGACATGCCTCACTATCCGAGTGACACCTCTACCAGGGATGACACTCCTGATCAGGGTGACAAACCTCACTGTCAGGGATCACACTCCTAACTATCAGGGTGACACACCATCATGGTGACACGCCTCACTATCAGGGTGACACCTCACTACCGGGGTGGAACTCTTCACTATGACGGCGACGCGGCTCACTACCAGGGATGACTCCTCACTATCAGGTTCTGGTTGACACGCCTCACTATCAGGGATGACACTCACTATCAGGGATGGGACCTGACACTTCACAATCTCAGTGACAAACCTCACTGTCAGGGATGACAGTCCTCAGTATCAGGCTGACAGTCCTCACCATCAGGGATGACGGTCCTCAGTATCAGGGATGACAGTCCTCAGCTGATCAGGGTGACAAGCGTCATTGTCAGGGATCACACTCCTCATTATCAGGGTAACACGCCTAGCTATCAGGGATGCCACTCACTAGCATGATGACATGCCACACACTATCTGAGTGACACCTCTCTACCAGGGATGGCACGCCTCCTAATCAGGGTGACAAGCGTCATTGTCAGGGATCACACTCCTCATTATGAGGGTAACACGCCTCACTATCAGGGATGCCACTCACTAGCATGATGATACGCCTCACTATCCAAGTGGCACCTCTCTACCGGGGATAACACGCCTCCTGATCAGGGTGACAAGCGTCATTGTCAGGGATCACACTCCTCATTATGAGGGTAACACGCCTAGCTATCAGGGATGCCACTCACTGGCATGATGACGCGCCTCACTATCTGAGTGACACCTCTCTACCGGGGATGGCACGCCTCCTAATCAGGGTGACAAGCGTCATTGTCAGGGATCACACTCCTCATTATGAGGGTAACACGCCTAGCTATCAGGGATGCCACTCACTGGCATGATGACATGCCTCACTATCTGAGTGACACCTCTCTACCGGGGATAGCACGCCTCCTAATTAGGGTGACAAGCGTCATTGTCAGGGATCACACTCCTCATTATCAGGGTAACATGCCTAGCTATCAGGGATGCCACTCACTGGCATGATGACACGCCTCACTATCCGAGTGACACCACTCTACCGGGGATAACACGCCTCCTGATCAGGGTGACAAGCGTCATTGTCAGGGATCACACTCCTCATTATCAGGGTAACACGCCTCACTATCAGGGATGGCACTCACTATCATGATGACACGCCTCACTATCCAAGTGACACCTCTCTACCGGGGATAACACGCCTCCTGATCAGGGTGACAAGCGTCCTTGTCAGGGATCACACTCCTCATTATCAGGGTAACACGCCTCACTATCAGGGATGCCACTCACTATCATGATGACATGCCTCACACTATCTGAGTGACACCTCTCTACCAGGGATGACACGCCTCCTAATCAGGGTGATAAGCCTCACTGTCAGGGATCACACTCCTCATTATCAGGGTAACACGCCTCACTATCAGGGATGCCACTCACTATCATGATGACATGGCCCACTATCTGAGTGACACCTCTCTACCGGGGATGACACGCCTCCTAATCAGGGTGACAAGCCTCACTGTCAGGGATCACACTCCTCATTATCAGGGTAACACGCCTCACTATCAGGGATGCCACTCACTATCATGATGACATGGCCCACTATCCAAGTGACACCTCTACCAGGGATGGCACTCCTCCCGATCAGAGTGACAAGCCTCACTTTCAGGGATCACATTCCTCGTTATCAGGATAACACACCTCACTATCATCGATGTCACTCAGTGTCATAGATGACACGTCTCACTTTCAGGGATGACACGCCGCTGGTGACCTCGCGTCTGCGGGGAACCTAAGCCCATACTATCTTAATGGCAAGGCATTGGTAGGTATTTTTGTGGTGGTAAACAAGGGGTGGCTATATTATACGCCACTCCTCAGAGGCCTCATCCATGTAAACATCTAAGAATGTTATTTCATTTTGTCGTACCCATGACAGATGTATCAGAGAAAATGTTTTGGTTAATTTTATTGTTAAACAGATAGTCATGTGGGGGCGCTATTTGCGTTACATTGGTAAAATTGACCATTTTAACATTTTTGAAGCTTCTCATAGAAAAGCTTATTAGGACTCGGATACTTTTTACAGAAAAAGTTATAATAATTTTAATATAAATTTATATACAATTCAATGGATTCTTGACACGCTTTTTTGGCCATTTTCTCAAAATGGGGTATGGTGAATTTAACAAGAATTTGTATACTTAATAAAGCAAAGCACTGTTTATAATTTGCTACAAGATATGTATATTTCCATTTAGTAATGCCCGGCGAAGCTTCGAGTATTCGATTCTATATTGTTACGTAGATTTGATTCGATTTTTGTGGATTCGAGATTTTGAATGGTGGGTAGGCGTTAGGGCTTCACAGTATTGGACAATATTGAATGATGGCTTGGGTAGTATGATATTCTATTTAATGTAAATTGTTCAATAAATCTTATTTTGTGTCTTTTCTGACCGTTGAAATCCTGTTTTGAGACCTCTATGAGCATGGTAAGTCGGTAGTAGTAGTGTTATCTGACAGTAGGGTTGCACGATTATTCACTTTTCATAATCGCGATCATTTAAAAAAAATAATCGCGATCATACGATTAATCATGAACTATATTAACTACGTCATTCCTGATAGAGGACGTTATTATGCTACTGCAGATTGTAAGATTATGGGTTAGACACTTGGGTATACATACATGGACAGAATACGCCAGTTGCTGATTGCAAACAAAGGAATGTATCAAGATTTTTCTAGACGGAAAATTGAAGTTACTGTATTTCGCTTAATTGTAGCCTATGCTCTAATAGAAGCCCACCCCCTAACTTTGACATATGAGCTCCAATGATTTCTTAGCAGTTTCAAAACGGCAAAACTCTGTATTAGAAGCCCACCCCCTAACTCAGCACATAGTATAGGAAAACTTTTCAAGAGAAAATTTGTAAGAATAGCGTGTATAATAATAACAATCGTGTCACAGGGTGTCTACTTCAGACCGATCTCTGCTGTGATACATTTCCGGCCCCTCTAGAAGTCAATACAGGCCTCGGATTTGTAAATCTCGACCATCTATTAGATTCATACTAATAGTAGGCCACGTATGTTCAAGATATAATAAAGTTTATTCCACACTTTTTGTAGTTAAAATGCGCTTAAAACAGTCTTGGTGTGATTAAATACCTTCCTTATAAATATATTTTAAGACCAAATTTATGTGCCAAATAAGTACGGGAGAAAATGTGCATCAATTTTGTAACGCCGATCAACATTAAATGATCCAAATTGAATTATTACAAATGACAATATAGCCGTCTTCTTAAGTTGGCGAGCCATCGGCTCTTTTGCGATGGCAGACGGCGTGTTCTCGCGAGATATTATACGCTAATGGGAGTTTATCAAACGGGTACCCATTGTTCAGATCAGTATATACTCAGTATCTATCGCGCAATGATAATATATAGAAATTCCCGAGTTCCGAGTCCAGAATATTTATATCCGAGTACTCGCTCTAAAATAAGCTCTTCATTTGGAGGCGAATCATGTGATTTGAATTTTTTTGCGACGCCATTTTATATCAAATTGTGGATTAATTTTGATGTAATAAACGACCTTTATTAAAGGATACGCAATATTTAGGCGCTCAAACCAAATAATTTCACTTCCCCAGTGATGTGTTGAGGTATACATTAAACATAGGCGTAAGCGGGGAGAATTTTTACAGGAGAAAATGCGTTGAATTTCCATTGTATCAGTTTTAGAACTTTTTTGGGAAAACCGTTAGCGCATAACTATTCAGAGAATGGGGAACGCGGGATAAGCATGTGTGATTACAACAACAATGACAAATAGCGACCAGGTGAACAATCTTTATTCATCTAAAACTAATCATGAGTCAATACAAACAAATCAGTTATTTATTTAGTTTATTTAATCATTCACACACTCGGCTGATAGCCATATGTTTGTTTCCATGATTGGTAACGCGAGCTGAGTTTCACAAGCGTAAAAGTGGCGATTACACAACTATTTCAATTTAAAATCGTCCACGATCATTTTGAATTATATAATCACGATTAATCGAAAAATTGTGCAACCCTATCTGACAGCTGACTGGGTTTCTTGTGCCCTGATCAGTATTTTAAACAGGTAATCGTGACACAGTGTTAACTAATCTGTGTGGATCGGACTTAGTGTTAACTAATCTGTGTGGATCGGACTTAGTGTTAACTAATCTGAGTGGATCGGACTTAGTGTTAACTAATCTGTGTGGATCGGACTTAGTGTTAACTAATCTGTGTGGATCGGTCTTAGTGTTAACTAATTTGTGTGGATCGGACTTAGTGTTAACTAATCTGTGTGGATCGGACTTAGTGTTAACTAATCTGTGTGGATCGGACTTAGTGTTAACTAATCTGTGTGGATCGGACTTAGTGTTAACTAATCTGTGTGGATCAGACTTAGTGTTAACTATTCTGTGTTGATCGGACTTAGTGTTAACTAATCTGTGTGGGTCGGAGCATACGGTTTCCTGCAAAATTAATTTGGTATTTTCGCTCTATTATCTACACCAATAGATAGTATGCAGGCAAAAATTTGGGCTAAATCTGTCCAAAATGTCTTATACAGGCGTTAAAATACTGTTGCCAGTTGCAACAGGGGAATTCCCATTCATGTTCTTATGATATCTATGTTAAAGATAGCGAGATAGTGTGTTCTCGGCTCGATTGAAAACAATATGATCAATATGTACAGGTACTCTCAAATAAATTCGCATTATAAAACAATAATAATGCAGGAATTTGGTGTTTATTGTATGAAAATTTGTATCTGAAAGAGCATTTGTAAAATAAGTATGTCTGATTCCGTTTTGAATCATTTTATGTTGGTCGCTTAGATAACTGTCAAAACGGATGCACAGGAAAGTAGATCTTATTTTTAGCCATAATACGATTTGTAATTCTATGTGTAGACCATGATATGCGGTGAAAGATCTGCACCTCAAAATATTCTAAATAAAATGACTCCAGGCTGCGAAATGTGTAGACATAATTCTGACAGCTTTTAGCACATATTTTAGCGACTTTACACGTTTTCATGGAACTGTGACAAATATGTCATCTGTTATTCAATTTATTCAGCAGGAGTAACAGTGATGTCCAGCGTGTTCTATGAATTACAACACAGGAACATCATATTTTTATGGTACTGCTTTCTTAATATCTGAGAATTTATCTCGTCTGAGTTCAATGCCTGTCTAGTGTATGCATACACACCAATGTTTTCAATCTAGGGCACTGCATTTTCAAATTTCTTGCTATGATCGAACCACAAATTAGTTTACATGATATGAAACTTAAATATTCACATAGGTCTACATTTCTATTATTCGAAATTGAATTTGAATTTTTGCGAATATTCGATTCGAGCGGAAATTTAAGATTCGCAGGTCCCTATCATTTAGCATTATAATCCAATCTATTAACATTATAAAATATGTGCTTCAAAAATTGCCTTTAAATATGGTTAACAAATTTCTGCATCGTTTTGTAGAATGAGGGTAGGAGACATCAAGAAGGCCTTGCATACATGTCCATTTAACACCATTGCTAAGTATATAGGAGACATTCATCTATGTTTTGTTTTGCTGAGAAAGCTATCAAAATCGTGACCTGTGATTCCAAGATTGTGCGAACCATTGCACCAATATTTTAGCGTTTACAGGATGATATGCTATGAATATTCTTTCATACAACATGCGTCATGTTCTATATTTTGGGGGTTCCCTAAAGGTATTCAATACTAAGACAGATATCATCTTGTTATGGTCAGTAGTGGTCTTACAGATAGATACAGGTGGTATATAATGAACATAAAGTGAAGATGCTTATAAGCAGATCAAACATAAAGAAAATATTACAAGTCAACGACCAAAATGTAAATGAAGAAATTCATCACTTGAGATGCTCTTGTTCTCTCAAGAGTTGATGACATTTAGGCCATCCATAAAAAAGATTTTGTTTCCTGCAAACCGGGTGTAGAAAAAAGATTTCAGTAGGGAGGGAGGAAATTCATTTTTTTTTAAATTATTAATTTATTTTAAAGAGGTCATAAATATTTGGTTTCCAGATATTTGACCAGATATCAATTAAATATGGTTATAATTGCCAAATTTGTTGTTTTTCATGCCACAATTAGTCAAATGGATTCACATTGCATACAAATGGCATTAAAACATTGTAGTTTGTATAGTTTGACAAATGTATGCGTATTTTAACATTTATGCTGGGTAGAAATTATTTTTTTTATTCCCGGCCGGGTGAAAACAAAGAAAAATTTCACCCAAGAGGTTTACAGGAAACGAAACTATTTTTTATTTTTGCCTTATATGCAAGTTAAGTGCACCTAGTTACCGTCAAACTATTTCTACTTTATAAACTTGAACTAAAGTTACATATATTGGCTAAATAGCACAAATCCTCTTTCAATAGATCAATCCCTACGTACAGCACACAGCCAACTGGAATAGTAGTATTTGAATTTACACACTGTTTGTAAATACAACCTTTCCTATTGGACTTCTTTAACGCATAATAGAATGTAAGTCCCAGTGGAGTACAAATGTCAAGAACTCATAAGGGTCTCTGAGACATTTCCTTCTGTCGTACCCTTACGTAAACGTGTTTCTGGTAATAGACTGACAACAGACTGGCAAGATATGACAACAGACTGACAATAAAAAATGTACACTGACAATAGGCTGACTATAAGCTGGCATTAATTAAAGAATTGACAATACACTGGTAATATTGCCAGTTTATTGTCAGACCTGGTAATAGTCTGACAATACACTGGCAGTTTTGTTGGAGATCTGGCAATACACTGACAACAAATTTATCCAGCCTGACATTAACATGATAACAAAAACTTTGTTTTAACTAAAGCTGACAATAAGCTGGCATGATAAATTTTAACTGGCAATAGACTATCAAAGAATGACTTGGGAAACTTTATAAAGAATATGACTGACAACAGACTGGCAAGAAAGGAGATAGTAAAATACATCTGACAACATACTGGCAAGAGCGGTCATAATAAAATTAATCTGACAATAGACTGGTAACAAAGGACGTAACAATTTTCCTATCAGAGAACATGTCTCACAATACATCTACAAATAAATCTAAAATAATAAGAAGTTATCTCTCTTCTTCCTTTTTTGACGATTCAACAGAAGCTCTCCTAGGTCTGCAAATGGACATTTTCTTTGAGAAAATTAAAGGGTTAAATGGTGCCACAAAATCTGTATTCTCAAACATTTCATAAACTTTCTCTCAAAATGTACTTATTTCACATTGACCATTTTCTGTCTTCATTCCATAGAAATATACTATATATAGGATAATTCACCTTTCCAGAGTACCCACCCATTATATGACATCATAATGAACTGCGTGGTGTGTACAATGACATCATAATGAATGACGTTGATAAGTACGTCACGAACGCATATTTGATGACGGTCTATGGGCTGGTACAAATTGTTTGCTTTTACTATTTAATAAATATTCTGTTGAATATTTTGAAACTAATTTGACTGGGCGCTGTTGCTGCCTATGGCAGCAACAGCACCCAGTCTAATTAGTTACAAAATATTCAACAGCTTCCCTGTATAGTTTTCAGGAAATTGATAGCTAGGGCATTCGGGGATCGATCAATCCAAACACGGCGAGGTGTGGGTGGAGCTTAGCTAGTGGTGGGCGGGGCATAGCTAAAAATGGAAAGGTCCATTGAGTACTATCTCTGCATAAAAACACCTAATTCCAAGACAATTCAATATTACTCATTTGGCACCGCCGCCTCCGGCTCCACCTCTAACTATGCTTGTGTGATTATTGCATTGAGTGACTGGGATCGATTATTAAAAAATTTATCAGCTTGGATAAAAATTACCAAGACATGACAACAAAAGAATGTCAATGACGAAAATTGCAATGGTGTTTAGAAAAGCCCATTTGCAGGGCAAGAGAAGACTATTTTTGAAAATGTACTACTAGAATGCCTGGCTCGAGCCCTGTAGATGGACATACATTCACTAAGCAAAATGTAATTTTCATGACCGATCGCAATAAAAAGTAATTGAAAATTAGGTTTTGAAATATTTTATGCAATAGAAAATATTCACGATTTTTCAATTATTTAATTTTTATACGCCCGTGCAAAGCGGGGTCATATTATGTGATGGCGCTCGCCGTCCATCCGTGCATCTGTCTGTCCGTCTGATTTTTGTCCGGAGCATATCTCGAAGTGTCATGATTTCGATTCGGCAAACTCCTCCCATATTCACTAGCGTTATCTCCCTTGAAAGCTTAAAATTTGTCAGAATTTTCTTGTCCGGGACAGATCTCGAAGAGTTTTGAACCTACACTCACAATTTTTTTCCCAGAAGATGTGTTATGTATAGGCGAAGTGTCATGATTTTGGTTCGGCAAGATCTGCCCATATTCGCCAGAGTTATCTCCCTTGAAAGTTTTAAATTTGTCAAAATTGTCTTGTCCAGGCCAAATCTCGAAGAGTTTTGAACCCACACTCACAAATTTTTTCAAAAGATATGGTACATATAGCCGAAGTGTCATGGTTTCATTTCGGCAAAATCCTCGTATATTCGCGGGAGTATCTCCCTTGAATGTTTAAAATTTGTCCAAATTTTCTTTTCCTGGCCAGATCTCGAAAGGTTTTGAACCTACACGCAATTTTTTTTCCAGCAGATGTGTTAGGTATAGACGAAGTCTCATGATTTCCTTTCGACAAAATCCTCGCATATTCGTGAGAGTTATCTCCCTTGAAAGATTAAAATTCATCAAAATTTTCTTGTCCGTGTCAGATCTTGAAGACTTGAACCTATACATTTACAATTTTTTTTCAACAGATGTGTTACGTATAGACGAAGTGTCATGATTTCCTTTCTGTAAAATCCCCCCATAGTTGGCAGACTTATCTCCCTTGAAATACAAAATTTGTCAAAGTTTTCTTGTCAGAGCCATATCTCGAAGAGTTTTGAACTTACACTCACAATTGTTTTTCAGCAGATATGGTAGGGATAGCCTAAGTGTCATGATTTTGTTTCCACAAAGTCCGCCCATATTTGACAAAGTTATCGCCCTTGAAAAGCTAAAATTTGTCAAAATTTTCTTTTCCGCTCGAGATCTCGAAGAGTTTTGAACCGACACTCACAATTTTTTGTTCGGCAGATGTTTTATGGATAGACGAAGTGTCACCCTTCAAAGATTAAAATTCATCAAAATTGTCTTGTAATTGTAATGATCAATGCAGCTGTGAAGACTTTCAAGATTTTTAATGATGTCTTTGCCGTGAATTCCAAATGTGTGCCTAATAGAAGTCGCCCCCCCATTTCTCATAGAATTATCAAAGACAAATGGTTCACATTTAGCATTCCTCAAACAAGTATGCCTGCGGGTGTATGTTGAGTTTCACTAAAACTCTTGTTAATCATAAATTCACGATTTAAAACATAATCACGAATTTGTATTTAATCACGTAATCGCGCAAGCCTGCTAGCTGCCAATCTCGCAACATATCTATTTAATTACCTGCAAAAGGTGCAAAAAACATGTGAGAGAAACAAACTTTACGGTCAGGATGCAAGATGTATGGTCAGTCATCAACTTCCACAAACACATCGGATGTGACACACCAGTATTCAGACATTTCACACTAGAAAATCACTCAAGGAGTGACACCCACTATCGAATCGAATTATTCAGGTACTCACTTCGGACCCTAATGATGATGTATATATCAACCGTATTGTGAAAGGCCAAAGAGAGCTAGCTACTGGATACCCCAAATACAGTGGCATCAACCCCCCCCCCCCCCCACATTGGCATCAATCAATCGGGATGAAATTATCAAAAATGGCTTCCCACCCACATAGTAGTTAAACTCCTTCAGTTATGCTACAGGATATGAAAACCCCTTATTTTTTCTAGTCGAATGGCAATTAATATACTCGTAAAATACCCATTCTTGTAAAGTGCAACCTTTCCTGTAAAATTGTCCAGGTATCGATAAAACTTTAGTTAACCCATTAATGGTCAAATTTCGACCGATCAAATTTCGACAAGAAATTTTTAATATTCTTATTTCATGTCCATTTATAGGCCGAGAGAATACAATTTTAGACAATTTATCACTGGAATTACTGGCTCGGCTATCTGGAAATCAGTTAAAAAGCCTCCTTTCTCCTTAACCACTTAACCGATTTCAAGCAAACTCGGTTGGGAGGACCCTAAACTGGTACATGTTAGAACTTGTACAGAATTTTGATTGGTCTATTATGTCGACGGCCATCTTGAATATTAAAAAAAATGGGAAATCATTTAAAACACTACTCCTCATTAACTGCTTGAGTAATTTCAACCAGACTTGGCTGGAAAGATACTAGGCTGGTAGGTTTCAGAACTTGTATACAGAATTTTTATTGGTCATTTTTTCGGTGGCGGCACATGTATATTTAAATTTCTGAAAATCAGTTAAAAGCCTACTCCTCGTTAACCACTTTAAGGGCAATTTCAAGCACACTCGGCTGGAAGGACCATAGAGTGTTATGGTTCAGAGCTTGTATACAGAATTTTGATTGCCCACTTTGTTCGGCAGCCATTTTGAATTTTCCCAAAAAATGGCAGGAAATTGTTTAAAGCATTACTCATAACCGCTGGTACCAGTGGCCATCTTGTTTTCCAAAATGATATCTTAAGAACTGCTTATGGATCAGGCTGTAACTCATTAGATTTAATTTCATAACGGTGATTAAAGTTTGTTCAAGAGAACGTGATCATTGATAAAATATGGTTGTCATGGGCCAATCAAAATTTTTAATTTTATGGCCATGTTGGATTTATTTATTGGCTGGATGGAATCTAAGGTTCAATCTGATTGTGTGGTCATTGGTCATTTCCCACTAAATATTGATTGTACTGAATTCCCAATTTTGTATTGTATGTCTTATTACTGCTGGATTAAAGATATTATGTCTGTTCAAATTATAATGGTCCAGGTGAGCGTTAACGCCCTTGGGCCTCTTGTTTTATTTGAATTTTGAAGCCCAAATTGGTTTTGTATAGATTTTTTAATGTGCTGATTTAAGATTTTCACTTTAGAAGCTGTCGGATTGGTTTGGTGGCCATCTTGGATCTTTTTCCCACCAAATCCTCCCATACCGGTTGGGCGACCATCTAAGATACTCGCCCTTGTTTTGGCAAAAAAAAAATGACATCCAGAACTGCTGAATGGATCAGGCTGATATTTGGGAGATGTGGTTTAGGGCCTCGGGGGCCATTTTAAGTTTGTTCTATGGAAGATAAATGGTTTGATGGCCATCTTGGATCTTTTTCATGCAAAATCTCACATACTTAAGCAATGAGAAATTTAAAATGTATTCTTTTAGTGAACCGCTCGATTGATTTCAATTATATTGGACTGGAAGCATTCTTAGTGCATAGATATCCATCTTTGTTCAAACGGAGCTGATTGGGCAACTTAGTCAGTGGCCATCTTGGATTTTGGCCGTTACTAGAAATGCCTTTAAAAGTACATGTATATTCTCCGAAACCACTTGGAGGACCAATTGAAAACTCATAAAAGATCATCTAGGCAGACTGCTGAACCAAGCCTATTCGAGGATGCAAGCCATCTTGGATAACCTAGTTTTTGCAAAAACGAATTTCCATAACCGCTGAATGGATCAAGCTGAAATTTGGGAGATATTATTAGGAACTATGTGCCATTAAAGTTTGTTCAATGGAAGGTGATTTGTCAAAAAATGTGGCCGCTATGGACCAATCAAAATGTTTTTGGGTATGCTCATTTCAAATTTACCACATGTGGATAAACAGATTCTCAGTTGGTGGGCATCTTGGATTTCTTCCTGCCATGTACTCCCATAGTAAAGCAATGAGGAATTTAAAAAGGGTTATCAAACGACTGGACAGATTTTAGCTAAATTTGATAGGACACATCTAGGGTTAGGACATATCTAGGGGTGTCAAAATATGCAATGCACATCGTGTATCGTGATACTAAAGCTTGACTATACATGTATTGTATCGGCACCTGTGTAACGCAATATGGATGTACACCATGGTTAGTTATTAAATTTTAAAAGTAAATGATGACAGGACTTAATAGTATGCATTATGTTCATCTTATTTTAGCAAGAAAAAGTGTAGTTTACACCAAAATATCTTTGCAAATACATGGAGATTGTAATTTTTGCTAGCCAGTACTTTATCACGATGTTACATAGGCCAAAATATTGACAAAATGTTTTGTTTCACATTTTCCCTTGCTGGTGATTATAGCCATAAATTTTACTATACAAATATTTTATATTTTGTACAAATCATCACCATATCATTTTTATCAGGACAGTCGTCACTACTCACTAGGTTGTGGCATTCTAGTCATTTGATGATCTGTATCATGATACATATTGTATCGCGAAAGGTGTATCACAATACATATTGTATCACGAGATACCTGACAATACACACCCCTAGACACATCCTTATTCTTCTGCCAATTTTGGCCAAAATCTTAAGAGTTCTACTTATACATGTGTAGGTGATGGCCTTAGTAGTTGCAATGCTTATGTTCCAGGCGAGCGATACCGGCCACTTGGGCCTCTTGTTCCATGACCCCAAGTAGTTGTATAATTTTGGGGTCATATTCCCCATGTTTTTCTTCATTAGTTAACCTTTTAAAGGTCCAGCTGTCCAAAATTTACATCTGCAGTCGTCTTATGGAATGTTCATTCGCGCGTCAAGAGTAGACTATATTTGAAAGTTTATCACTGGAGTGTCTGGCTCAATTACAGAGCCAGTCATTTCAGTGCTATATTTTCAAAAATATCCTTCATTTAGAATACAAATTGACATCGACTGAGCAAAGATTTTAATTCTCGTGACCAATCTGACCATTAACCCTTTAACCGTCAAATTTGTTCAAGAAAATTAAATTTTCTTACAGAAAATGTCCATTTGCAGGCCAAGAGAAGACTATTTTGAACAATTTCCACTGAAATGGCATTCCAGTGAAAAGTTTTCAAAAATAGTCTTCTCTTGGTCGGCAAATAGACATTTTCCAAGACCACTGCTCACGCTGTTGTTGCTGCCATAAGGGCTAAAGGGTTAACTGCAATTATGGCATTATATGTATATGTTAGCTTTTTCAAACAGACATGTAGATAACATGTAACAAATTCTTTACATTGTAAAAACAAGGTCAATAGAATTGATCGGTAGCTGCAGGTTTCAGATTTGTAAAAAAAATTCGGATCACACTCAAAGTTGTGGAATCCTAGTGTATTGTTACACTTCCATGATATGATGAGAACTACGTAATCAGATTGGAAAACCAATGTCGTAGGTATTTTAGCCTGACGCTTGGTCAAAATGTGAGACCACAAGTCTGAATGATCTGGACTGGAATTTTCGTCCATTTTATACCCTTCCTGGGCGAGCCTGTGGATTGAGTGTGTCTTGGCCATATATGGGCAGAGAAAAACCAGATTGGTGGTTTTCCCATTTGAAATTTTTGGAGGTTTGCCGGTATGGTCAAACATTTTTACCGGTTGACCTTCATTTTACCAGTTGGGATCAACTTTACCGGTTGTTACTTTTTTACTGTTTGTGCCATTTTGGGCGGTTGTGATATTTTTGCCGGTTGTAAGTTTTTGCCGGTTTTGCCATTTTAGCGGTTGGGCGACTTTTTTGGCGGGTGTGGTCATTTTTACCGGTTGTGGATTTTTTACCGGTTGTGTCCATTTTGGCGGTTGGAAAAAACTGTGGGCGGTTTAAGTTTTTTTACCGGTTGAGGTTATTTTGGTGATAAATTTCTAAGGATCTCTGTAGGTCAAGTTCGTGGGGGTATTACTCTTTCAGTGGAGAATTTTTTGGCTGTTTGTGGGTAATAATCATGTGTAGTCATCACTGTTTTTGATTCAGACTTCATGGCGTTTCATTCCTTGAGCGGAACTCATCAGAGGCGAAGTTTTGTCAACTGTGAGTGGGCGTTTTTGTGCTCCACTTTTTCCTGAAATGGCACCTATTTTGTGGGTGTTTGATATCTCAAATAGAAGTTATGTTGGTTGTCCTCTATTAGCCTTGGGAGTTCTGGGAAATCCTAGGATAAATATCAAGTTTTTACAGAAAATCGATATAATTATGTATTATTATGTATAATTTATTTTTTCAATGGTGTGTGAAAAATTGTAAATAAAATGAATGAAAAATAAAGAGGATGACACAAAACCTGGTGAGTATCTGTCTTTTTTGTTATTTCAGAAAATTAGAGGGAGACAAAGCATTTGCGCTTGTGTCCATATGGGGATGTCGTTATTTTGAAGGCATCGTTAAAAGATGCTGAGTGAGGACAATGGGTATGACGTCATGGGTTGTTGTTAGCGGCGAAGGTGGTGACGTCGCTATTAAGTGTGGTTAGTATGAACTAATGTGTGAAGACTATCATCCTACAAGGACGCTTTGAAGCACGAGACTACCCCACAGGTATCCTGAACAAATCCACAGCCAAAGCCAGATCACAAGACAGACAACTAATCCTTCACCCACCACCAAAAGCAACCGCCAAAACCCATACACAAAGGCCAATCTTTGTATGTGAGTTCACCAGGACAGGCATTTTTCTGAAGAAAACCATAAAGAAGTACTGGCCAATTCTGGAAGCCAGCAACAAATGCAGAATAGCATTTCCAGAAACACCACTGTTTGGATACAGGAAGAACAAAACAAGCAGAGACATGATTGTCAGGGCCAAACTCCCAACAGAGCTTGCCCCTGTAACACACAGAAACCCATTTATCGCATGCAAAATAAAAATATTGTATTATCTGCCAAAGGATGGAGAAAAACAGATTCTGCTCAAGCTCCCACACGGGCCTATCCTACAAGGCTAAAAGCATAGGCAACTGTCAGACCAGAAACATTGTCTACCTCCTAACATCTAGCAAATGCAACAAACCATATGTGGGAGAATCCCTGCGCACCTTTAAGATCCAAATTCATGAACACTTGAGATCTATATCAAATCTCCACAAAAGTGAGAGATACGACACCCCAGTTGCCAGGCATTTCAACAAACCTGGACACTCACGAACAGACATGCAGTTAGAATCATACATGTTCTCTCATCAGACCCCGATGATGAAAACTGTCGTGTGGAGCCTATAGGCATCAATCTAGCGGGCTAGGGAACACCCTTTACCTGGACCAGCACGCCCACCATAGACGGACATGCCCAGTACGTTGTTATTACACTTGTTGTCCCCCGATGGCTGTCGACGGGGACACTAGTAATAGGCGGTGTCCGTATATGTGTCTGTCCCTCTTTCCGTCACACTAGGTTTCTACTCGATAACTTTAGTTAGCCTGCATGGATTTATTTCAAATTCGGTATAGTGATTCCTTATGACGAGGCCTCAGTGGGGATTGCCTTTCAGCGACGCACGTCCAGATGTGATGGAGTTATCCCCCTTGAATAACATAGAATTCAATTTGGTTTCCGTTCAATACCTTTAGCTAGCCTGCATGGATTTATTTCAAATTTGGTATAGTGATTCCTTATGACGAGGCCTCGGTGGGGATTACGTTTCAGCGATGTGCGTCTAGATGTGATGGTGTTATCCCCCTTGAATGACATAGAATTCAAGGAAAATTTGGTTTCCGCTCAATAACTTTACATAGTCTTCATGGATTTATTTCAGATTTGGCATACTCATTCCTTGTCGCTAGTCCTCGGTGGGGATTGCATTTCAGAGACATGCGTCTAGTCGCAACAGAGTTGTACCCCTAAAATAATGACCAAATTTGTCAGAAAAACTTGGTTTCCACGTGATAACTTTAACTACTGCGTGTGTAATTTATCAAACACTCAACCGTTACATATGTTGTATGTGATACTGCTTTTCGTTAGCATGATGATTTTTTTTCTGCTGTTTGCTTCAATTGCTTCTTGTACTGCTTTTGTAGATGGCACCCCAGACCCCATATTTACATTCACAGTGTACAATGTTTTTAAACATCTATATACAAAAGCCATGGGGTGGATTTCATAAAGATATCTAAGCTTAGCTATCTGCTTAGCTGATATTTGCTTAAGCAAACTTCTCGCTGAAGAAATATTCTAACTATATAGTTAACAGATTTCATAAAGGATTTTTGCTTATGCTTAGCTGAGCAAATATCATTTATGCCGTAAACGGCTTGTATAAATGTAGGACGCGTTCTGATTGGTCCAAACCAGACTCTAGTCAGGGATCCTGTACACAAAACGGGAGGCGTAAAAGTATAATTTTGATGTCAACATTGTGCAGCTAACATTTTTCAGGCATATTTTAGAGAATTGTTATTTAATATAGTATTAATAGTACGAACTGCACGACGATAAGAGTTAGGTATATACACAGACTGCAATTTGGTAAAGGCAGAAATATCAAAAATTTGTTTTACTAACAACACCCGTCGGGGAACATGTGATCAGTACTGATCTTCTTGTTACACTTCCACCTTTTCCTGTGTTAAAGTTTGAGCCAAATCAGACCAGCAGTTACCAAGATATCCACTGATCCAAAATTTGACTGACTGACTGATTGACTGACTGACTGAGGAATGTCATGACAGTTTATTGAGCTGCTACACATACTGTAGCTAAAAGTTTTGTTGAATATAAATTGAAACTAATGTTACTGAAAGCTGCTGCTGTCCTCTATCCCGTATACATATATTTTTTCACACATTTTGGATTGGAAGGGTCCTTCACAGGGCCCAAATTCTAGATCCTATAGCGAATGATATATTGTAATAGCACGCATGTGCGTCTATCATTAATAGAGAATTAGCATGAACAAGAGTTGTCTACCTTAATTTCAGTAATAAATGCTACATGTACAACAAAATAAGAGACAGGAAATTGACCCTGCATTGAAAGGTTTGTCATGTGACCAAATTGACACCCATAATGATATCCGCCAGTAGTGGTACAGTGTGCATAAATTAGCCTTTGATAATTTAACTTAGACACCGTATCATATCATGTAAGTTTGGAACGGCGGGTGTCATGTTGATTGACATTTTAGCGCCATTCAGCATAATTAGAGCAGATTTTGGAGACATCGGCAGAAATTGCTGTAACATGTATATGTACATATGATGGGATGACATTGTACGCACTCTTATTGAACCTGTGAAGATTGTGTGGTATTGTACATAGGATAGGATACTGATAATGTTAGTTAGCTTTTCAATGGTGCTCTTGTGGGTGACAATAACAGTCAGGGTTAACTGTAACACAGTCATACCTATCTATTATGACCACCTGAGAAAGTGGTTCAAAGTCGCCAGTCATTCCAGTGGTGCTTTTCTAAAATAAGCTCTTATACCGTAAATTGGATCTTTAATGGGCATTTACCTTGCCTGTATTTTCCTAGCCAGTTTTGACTGTGACCAGTTCTGAAAGAGTAATGGAGGATTCCAGTTTATTCATCACTCATATGATGTCATAAGCAACTCAGTGACATGTAGGATGATGTCATAATCAAGTACATCATGAATGACAAAGCTAAATTCGTCACGAACGCTTAATTGATGATGGACTCGGCATTGTTCTAAATACAAATTGTGTCTTTACTATTTAATAAACATGATGTTGAATATTTTGAAACTAATTTGACTCGGCGCTTGTGTGAGGCATACATGTAGTTAAAACTGGATACCTTCATTATATGATTACAGTCAAACGTGTTCTAATTACCACTTGTCTTCAATTCCCAAATCCATGTGAACAATACAGATGACCCTCTTAAGAGATCAGCTGCCTAAAAGACCACTTTATTCTCCTGTAGGTGGTCTTTTAAGACAGGTTTGACTTATCTCATCTACCTGTTACGTTACGTGGTGTGTGTGTGTGTACACAAGTGTGTGGAGTCAGTCAGTAGTGTGCAGATGATTTAATTTTCTTGTGAAATAAATATAAAGATTTCTTTGCTTTTATGATAAATTTGTTAATAAATGATCCCAATTCTCTGCCAATAGACCATTCTGTGACATACTTTCAGCTAGTATATTCACATACTATGACAGTCTATGTACATATATAGTGGCACTGTATCTACTGATAATTCTTACTAGACACTTAAGCATGGTAATTGATATTAAGAAGTGAGGGGGTGGGGTGAAGATGCCAGATAACAAATAAAAGAAGAATTGCATTTACATGTAGCAACACATAGTTTTCTAAATTATGTTTGTTTCAAGTAAAGATAATAAAACTGATGTTGTTTGGTATTTACTTTTCAGTCTGCAGTTGATGGCGGGTGTACAACAAGTGTGGTGTGGACGTAATTCTAGGACGGATGTGGTGATGCTATGAATATCTATGTATGTTTGACCAGCATTGACTCCTGCACTAACTAGCTGTGCCGTCTTGCTGTGAAATCCTGATCAATTGTAACATGTGCTGTATATGACAATAACATCAGTTAACATTCATGACATAAGTACAAGTAGTAGTGTGTAACTTATGATTATGTATGAGAATTTATAAGTTTGAATAATATCTCACATGTTTAAGTACTATATATGTGGTATATATTATACATTTCCACGCTTGACTAAGTGTCTAGGTAGATATTGCTCTATCAGATATTGTCATTATGGCTAAATCTGAAGAATCTTCCTCAGGCTTTAGGCTAAAGAAAGAACTTGGCCTTCAAAATGGCGTCGCGATCATCGTCGGCGTTATAGTCGGAAGTGGTATCTTTGTCTCGCCTAAAGGTGTCTTGTTGGAATGTGGTAGTGTTGGTCTGTCGTTGATTGTGTGGGGACTATGTGGCTGTATCTCACTCATCGGAGCCATGTGCTATGCTGAACTCGGCACATCTATTTTGAAATCTGGAGCCGATTATGCATACATTGGTCAAGCATTTGGACCATTGCCGTCGTTTCTATATTTGTGGGTAGCACTGATTATCATAATACCAACAGGTAATGCGATAACGGCATTGACTTTCTCTACATACATTCTACAGCCATTTTTCCCGTGTGGATCACCAGAAAAGGCGATACAGATTCTGGCTGCAGTGGTCATTAGTAAGTACATATGTGTATGGTTTTGTACCATAAGTAGTTTTCATATATATGATGTTTTTTTAAAGAATAAGCGCTCACTCCCCCCCCACTTTCAGTAACCTAAGCCTATTGCTGCCCCCTTCCCCTCAAACAAGTAGCATTCCATTACCTCAAACCAGAGCCACTAGTGGTCAAGAACTTCTAACCGAATTTAACCCTTATCACTCTGATGTCTATCTTTGACTGTTTCAATAGCACAGAAACCGGTGTACATTTTTCAGCAATTTTGGTGGATGATGTTGCTGTCAATGCCAGCAACATCTTCCACCAAATTTGTTGAAAACTGAGCACCAGTTCATCTTTTAATTTAATTTTTTTTTTTAATTTTGACATCAGCGTGGTAAGAGTTACGGTTAATCCTTTACGGCTCATGGTGCCGCTCAACCTGGCCAAAACCGGCTCTTGCAGTGGTTTTGGGAAATGCTGATTTGCAGGCCAAGAGAACGCAATTTTTGAAATTTTCCCACTCAAAGGACTACTGGTGCGATAAACAAGCCAGTCATTCCGGTGAGAAATTTTTTAATATAATCTCTTGGTCTACAAATTCACATTTTTAATGAGAAACTTGAACTTTTCTTTCCAAATTTTGATGATTAAATGGTCAAATTTGGTCAAGAAAATTTCAATTTTTCTTTTAGAAAATGTAAATTTTGCAGGCAAGAGACCGTCTTTGAAAATTTACCACTGAAATGACTGGCTCAATTATAGAGCCAGTCATTCCACTGGTAAATTTCCAAAAATGTTTTTCTTGGCCTGCAAAATGGTCATTTCCCGGGACCACTGCAGAGCCAGGCTTTGATCAGGCTGACCTTGAAATGATTAATAAGTTGTGAGCTTTGCATATAAGTAGTAATGGTGTTTTTCATTCTGGACAATACATGTAATGGATCATCACATTTTTAGCTATGCCCCGCCCCACCCATCACTAGCTAAGCTTCACCCACACCTCACTCGTGGTGGGATCGCTCGATCCCTGAACTCCCTAACTATCAATTTCCAGAAAACTATACAGGTAAGCTGTAAAATATTTTGAAACTAATTTGACTGGGCGCTGTTGCTGCCATAGGTGTGTCATTTTAATGCATAGCTTTCGAGAATGATTGTTTTGCCATAGGCAGGATCAGGGTTCAGTCAAGTTAGTTTCAAAATATTCAACAGAATGATTATTGAATAGTAATTTGTACAACATGTCAGACTATTAAGCGTTAAAGACGGACTAGTTCGAAACATTTATGACGTCATCCTACACGTCATCTAGGTGATTATGACGTCATATGATAACTTGGTACAGTCTATTCACGTAATCTCCCCAAACTTACTGCAGCCATTGTAACCGCTTTGTGGTCATGATTGATCAGGAAAATTGAGAGATTTTAAATTAGTGAATAGCAATTTTCAGGTCAAGAGAAGGTAATTTTGTTTAATTTACTACGGGAATGACTAGATCCATTCGTTATCAAACCTGTCTTTCCAATGGTAAATTTTCAAAAATAGTCTTCTCTTAGCCTGCAAATGGACATTTTGTCTGAGAAAATTTAATTTTCTTGACCAAATTCAAGGAATAAAGGGTTAATATTTTGGTGATTGAATTGTTTGGCGGGACTCTGTCATATATAATGTACATGTACAAAATGTACTTTATTTAATTTTCAGCAAGAAAATTATACTACATCGTATCTCAAATTCAAAGCAATCATTTTTACAGGTAACTTTTTGAATATTTTGGCCAGCAACAGCGTCCCAGAAAATATGTTTTCAAAATATGCAACAAAACATTCCTTGCATAATAAGCATGATTGGATACTCCCTGAATTTGCAGGATCTCTGGTTTGTGTGCTTGTAAGGGTTCATATTGCTATGTGTTTATATTATCAGTTAGGGTCAAGAGATTAAGCCTTTATCATGGTTTTAGAGACTGTAGTAGATTAACCCTTTAACCCTCAAATCTGTTTAAAAAAAAGTTTTAATTTTCTCATAGAATGTGTCCATTTGCAGACCAAGAGAAGACTTTAACAATTTTCCACTTGAATGACTGTCTCGGTTAACCAAGCCAGTCATTCCAGTGGTAGATTTTAAAAAATAGTCTTCTCTTAGTCTGCAAATGGGTGTTTCTGCAGCTCACTGCAGAAGCCGTTTTTGGCTCATATGAGGGTTAAATGGTTTTAAGCACCTGTTAGCTCTGGTAGAGATCACACACACACACACACACACACACACACACACACACATAATATACAAGTACTTTATGTACAGAACACCTGAGTAAATAAGATTCAACTATAAAAACTATAACTGTAGTTCAACTATAAAAACTATAGCTGTAGTTCAACTATAAAAACTATAACTATAAAAAGCCAGCAATAGGTTTGTTTTAGATTGACAGGGTGTTACTGCTGATTATATATAACCTTTCTTAGATGACTCACCATAGGATATGCCATTATGAGCCACACAATGGTGGTTTCTTAACATATTTATGGTCAAACTGGCCTCTTCCATGACCTGAGGAATGTCCATTTGAATGCCAATGAGAATAGTATATTTGAAAATTTACCACTGAAATGCCTGGCTCGATAGGCGAGCTTGTTATACCAGCACTTGGTAAATTTGTTAGGTTTTCTCTTGGTCTGCAAATGAACATTCAATTTAATGAGATATTTGTGTTTTCTGTACAATATTGTCTACAGGCAGTGTTTAGATCCACGAGATAGAACATGGCCACATAAAACTTAACCCCTCAAATTCATTCAAAAGAATTTTCAATTTTCTCATAAAGATGTCAATTTGTAGACCAAGAGAGGATTATTTTTGAAAATTTATCACTGCAATGACTTGCTCAGTTATCGTGTTAGGCATTCCAGTGGAAAATTTTAAAAAATACTCTTCTCTTGGTCTGCAAATAAACATTTCTCAAGAAGCCATTTTTTGGCAAATTTGCGTGTTAACCCTTTAACCCTTGAATTTATTCACAGTTTCAATTTTTCTCATAGAAAATGTCCATTAGCAGACCAAGAGAAGACTATTTTTGAAAATTTACCACTGGAATGACTGGCTCGGTTATCGAGCCAGTCATTCCAGAGGTATATTTTTCAAAAGTAGTCTTCTCTTGGTCTGCAAATGGACATTTCCCATGACCACTGCAGAAGCCTTTTTTTGGCTGATATGAGTGTGAAAACGTTAACCCTTTAATGGTCAAGGCGGCCAAAACCGGTCTCTGCAGTGGTATTGAAAGAATGTCCATTTTCAGGTCAGGAAACGACTATGTTTTGGAAGTTTATCACTGGAATGACTGAATCTGTAACCGAGCCAGTCATTCCAGTTATGACTTTCCTGAAAGATGTTCTCTTGGCCTGCAAAGGGACATCCAATAAACAACTATTTCTCGATTTTCTTGACCAACTTTGACCATGAAAGGGTTAACAAGGTTTGCCCGCTTGTGGTGAAAGTGACTAATGAGTCTGGAAACCAAGTGGACTAGAACTGTTTGCAAATTGCTCTCCGATGTCTATAATTATGGTAATTTAACCAGGATAATTTGAGCACCTAATGCGCAACGCCACAGATTCTCTGTACATGTCAGGTCCATTGAGTACTGCTATGTCACGGAATAACAAGACATTAAGTGGCCCTATTACCACCTAATTAGTATATGGATAATTATACGTTTGATGAGGAGAATTAGCTATGTGACATTAATGATTGCACTGTTTTGGTTAAAGTCGAATGGTGTATTTTATTTATGCAAATAACTCAGTGAGAACGTTACAAAAGTATAAAAAATAATGCATTAATGTTTCAGCAATTGAATGCGCTTTCCAATGATATATGATTTAAATAATATAATGACTAGTTTATCATAGAAATGGTTTAGAGTGCGGTGTATTTTAGTGGAAAAGTAACTCAATGCGGGTCAGCGGCTTGTTGGCGGCGGTACCAGCCAGCAGTTTTTGCTGAGCGTTGATTTAGGGGAATTACGGCGTAATCACATCAGTGTGGGAGAGGTGTGTTAGAGGTATGAGTCCCTAATTCAAATTCACAACTAAACCTATGAAATTTATTTATATGGAATGAAATCATCATCTGTTAAGATTTGTTTCGTTTCATTACATTGAGGTACACAATTTAAGCCTCTAAAAGTATATAATTTCAACAATTTTATTTTCAAGCATTTTGGGGTGAATATGCACCTTTAAGCTTGTTTAGGTAGCAATGTCTTCCAATCCAATTATGTTCAAAATATTTACCATTGCATTTTACTTCGTATTGGAAGTACTTCGTAGTTGTACTGTAAACACAAGGCTAAACAATTTTGGTAGCCTGGATAGATGAACAAGAATTTTTTAACCACAACATTTTATGGGAACGACATAGAACTTTGTTAATTCAGGTGTGGATCTTATGGTTTTGATCGCTTATCTTTTCTGTTTTAAATCTAATCATATGTGTAGCCAATTTGAAGAAATCTGGATCCCTCACATCCTCTAAAAAATTTAATGACAGATTAGCTTCAAATTTGGTACATGTTTTTGTTGGTCTGACCTAGTGTATATGAAATTCCTTCATGCTCTGCAGTCATGTACCTTCATTACCATCTCATGCAATTTGATGTATCCATTTCTAAAAAATACAATCATATATATATATATATATAGTTGGCCTCATGTACACCACTTTGGATGTCAAGCTTAGGTTTTCTTGATTAATTTCAGTCATTAAAGAACCCAAGAACTGCATGTACATAGACCTAAATTAACTGTGCTTCATTTTACAAATTAGTTAAATATCTTTGCCGTGTAGTACATGCATGCATTAGTATTCCTACATGTATGGAAACAGTGTATATTATACAGTATCAAACCACTTCCATCTCCACACTAAGCCATGTCAACCCGTAAAGATCAATAATTCCAGTAAATTCTAATAGTATGGGAGACAGCTCCTCCCTCCATCTCGCTTCTTCATAGATTTTGATACGGGAAATAACTCTGATATAACATTATATAATAAAATGGGTCTAAAATGAAAGTGGGTTAGTATTTAGTACCATCTCCTGTTGAGAACAAGAGCATTTAATGGTATATAATCTACATCTACAGGGGCCGTATTCACGAAGAGAGCGTAACTTACGCCTGGCATAACTTACGCCCTAGAGTTACGCCACTTAGCTACACCGTATTCACGAAGAGGGGCGTAAATAAATGCGTCACTGTAATGTGTGTAGGCCAGAATTCATTAGTCACATAACGGCCGCTTATTGACGTAGTACCGTACGCGTCAACAGCTGTCAAAATGTGAGGCCTTCACTACAACATGGAATGCTGAACAGCCACAGGCTAGCTTCAACTCAAAATTTAGTATGTACGCTTAATACTGACAAATAAATAAATAAATAGTATTCATTCGGACGTTCTATCAAGTCTGACTAACGTAACATATAACCATTCATTAGTAAAATGCTTGTCATTACAAAGACTAAGTGCTGCGAAAACATGTAATTATTATATTCTTACAACTTTTCTTTAGCATTCTGAAGCCTTTTTGGGAAAACTTGACTTGAGCGCAGCGCATCATTCAGGCTGTTCATGCGCGCTTGTTGCCAGGCAATGACGTATTGCTCTACCGTATTTATTTACCATATTGTTTCAGCTTCACATTTAGCGCACCGCGGGTAATTTGAATACAGAAATAGGAAAAGTATTCAGCTCAAATATTTTTTTTTAATGACTGCTATGGCTTCACATTAAACAACACTTAAAAATTGTGTCCACATTATCAGTATCATGTGCAGATGTGCATGTGCTTTATTCGTAGCCAAAAAAATTTTCATTACAGATTTATCCCCCTTTAAACATCTTTAAGCCGATATACTGTATAAACTGCATTGCCAATCATTTCTTGGCAACGCAACTCCTACAGTTTAGCTCCAATTATTTTAAAACTTGGTAAGTGTTATCATTACCACGTGAAGGTCTGCATATGCTATCCGTATACCAGTACATCCATCCGTCTGTCCAAAATGTATGTATGTCCGTCTGTCTGTCCATCCATATCTGACAATCATTTCTTGTCAGCGCAACTCCTAGAGGTCTCAATGGATTAACTTAAAATTTCGTCCACATTATCAGTATGATGTGCAGATGTGCATGTACTTTTTTCGTGGCCAAAAAATTGTTCATTGCAGAGTTATCACCCTTTAAATATCTTAAAGCTGATACATATTTTAAACTGCATTGCCAATCATTTCTTGTCAACGCAACTCCTACAGTTTACTGCGATTCTTTTGAAACTTGGTACGTGTTATCATTACCTCATGAAGATGTGCTATCAGTCGTATACCTGTACATCCATATGTCTGTCCAAAATGTATGTATGTCCGTCTGTCGGTCCGTCCATCTCTGACAATCATTTCTTGTCAACGCAACTCCTAGAGGTCTCAATGGATTAATTTAAAATTTCGTCCGCATTAATTATCAGTATGATGTGCAGATGTATATGTGCTTTTTTTCGTGGCCAAAAAAGTATTCATTAGTAGGGCTGTAACGATACGTTTTGCCACGATATGATATGTATCGTGATACACTGGTCACGATATGATACATTATTTTTTCACTAAGTTTCATCTCAATCTGTCCATTTTACGCCACTCTCGGCCTCTCAGTGCAGATAAACAAATAATTAACATATTCAGATGAAATTTAGTGAAAATGGTGCCCTTGTGCATAACTTTAGCTATAGCTTACCTGACAATGTTAATGCATGAAGGACGCCATGGGCATATTTTCTTGTATCGGTGTGTATCGATACGACAGGTCACGATATGATATGCATATCGTGAGCATGCGTATCGCGATTCACCGATATATCGGTGAATCGTTACAGCCCTATTCATTACAGAGTTATCACCCTTTAAATATCTTAAAGCTGATACATAAACTGCATTGGCAATCATTTATTGTCAACACAACTCCTACAGTTTAGCTGCGATTATTTTGAAACTTGTTAAGTGTTATCATTACGACATGAAGATGTGCATGTGCTATCCGTATACTTGTACATCCATCCGTCTCTCCCAAATGTGTGTTCGTCTGTCAGTCCATCTTTGTCAATGCAACTCCTAGTTTAGTTACAATTCTTTCTGACGATGTGCATGTGCTTTTATTATTGATTACAGAGTTATCCCCCTTTAAATACCTTTAACCTGATACATAAACGGTAGTACCAATCATTTCTTGTCAGCACAACTCCTACAATTTAGCTGTGATTCTTTTGAAACTTGGTACGGGTTCTCATTACCACTTGAAGATGTGCATGTGTTATCCGTATGCCTGTACATCCATGCGTCTGTATAGAATGTATGTATCATATGTCAGTCTGTCGGTCCATCCGTCTTTGGCAATCATTTCAAGATGTCAGCACAACGCCTACAGTTTAGCTACAATGTATGTTTATCTGAAATGTTTGAATCCAGGGGAATATGCCGTCTTCTGATGGCTCTTGTTTTAATGCATACATGAGCTTTCGAGAATGATTGTTTTGTCTTCACAATGTTTTAATGCATACATGAGCTTTCGAGAATGATTGTTTTGTCTTCACAATTCACCTTTCCAGAGTATCCATCCATTGTCAGACCTCGTATGATGTCATAATCAGCTCAGCGCGTGTATGATGATGTCATAATCATTACGCGACAAAGGGTTCCATTTAGACCGTCACCAAATCTCAAATGGTCCAACACATTATATGGATTGTATGTCTTTGTAATTCTTTGCTATTTAATAAACATGCTGTTGAATATTTTGAAACTAATTTGACTGGGCGCTGTCCAGTCAAATTAGTTTCAAAATATTCAACAGCTTACCTCTGTATCTTTTTGGAAATTGATAGTCAGGGTGTTCAGAGATCGATCGATCCCAACACGAGCAAGGTGTGGGTGGAGCTTAGCCAGAGATGGGCGGGGTATAGCTAAAACCGGAAAGGTCAATTCTTGCAATATAGTTATACAATTTTAACTAGATTGCTCGGTGGATGATGGGTCATCACAAATCCCCACATTCACCGCTTTGACCTTTTGACCCACCTCAGTCGATAACCCCCTGGCATGCCTGTGGGCGGAGCCAAATGTAAATGAGCTTTTGCAGTCTACAATCATTATGGGCACCTCACATAGCAAATTTGGTTGAATTCCATTCAATGGTTTCAGAGGAGTTGCACCACAATCAATTTCTTTATTTTTTAACCCCTACCCACCCCATGGAGGCAAGGTGAAACATAAATGTGCTTTTGTACTCCAAGCTGTTATGGATAACTCACATACCAAATTTACCGTAGTTGAATTATGTCCAATTGGTTTCGGAGGCGATGCGTTACATTCAATTGTTGTACATTAGAATTTGATCTTTTAAACACACATGTCATATTAAAATTAATAACCCAGTTTAGCCAGAAAAGATTAGCTCAAGGACATCCAGCACAAAGTGTGACTACATTGTTCTGCTATCATGAATGCTATTTGTATTAATACTGTATAAATATATTGTATTTTTCTTATTCGTAGCTTTATTGACATTTATTAACTGTTGGAACGTGAAGTTAGCGGCTCGTGTTCAGGATGTGTTCACTGTCACGAAGGTGTTGGCTCTTATCCTCATTATCATTACAGGATTCATCAGAATTGGTCAAGGTGAGCTGACGGGAGGTGCATGTACTTGACACACAAAGGAAGGTTATAAATGTATTTAACCCTTTAACACTTAAATTTGTTCGCCAAGATAAGATTATGTTTGAAAATTTACCATTGAAGTGACTGGCTCAGTTATTAAGCCAGTTATTCCAGTTGTAAAATTTCAAGAATAGTCTTCTCTTGGTCGGCAAATGTACATTTCTCAAGACCACTACAGAAGCCGTTTTTGGCTTTCATGAATGTTAGCGGGTTAACGCTGCAGAGGTCAAGCTGGCCAAAAATGGCTTGATTAATGTTTTGTTATCTCTGGACAGATTTACATCAAACTAGGCAATAAGGGTCGTATACTCATCTAATTTATGCATTATGAAAATGAGCCCGAGTCGATGAAAAACAGTAGCGTTATCGCCCTTGCAGATTTTCTGAAGTATGGAACCCAGTGAGAAAAGATATTACTTCGGTGGCACATTTAATCATTTTTAGACCTGTTGACTTCTACCTAGGTGGGTGGGTACCTATAGGCAAAAGCTACCACCTGTGTAAGAACTAGGTCAGTCTGACCTATTTTCTTGATAATATAGGTCAAAGGCCAATTTTCCAATTGGAACCAATAGTTTGTATGAATATATTGTAGCCTAATGGCTTGTTAGCGCACCTGGCCAGAATGACCAAATGAGCTTATGCCATGACGACCGTCCATCCGTCAACGTTTTCTTTATAAGATATCTTCTCAAGAACCACTGGGGCGATTTGAAGTATATTTGGCAGTACACTTCCTTATAGCATAGCGATCTAAGTTTATTTTAAAAAGTCAATTGACTAATATCGCCTGTGACCATCTTGGATTTTGAGATATTTTTTTAAACGCCTTTAAAAGTAAAAAATCTGCGAAATTTCTTGTTAGATATATGAGAAACTTTATCTAGCCCAATAGTTGAAGCAAATTTGTTCAAGAGAACCTGATTGGTTGATTTGTTTGTCAGCCATCTTGAATGACCTAGTTTTGACCACAAAAAAAACTCATTTTGAAGGGATCGGGGCACATTTTGGTAAATATGACTGACAGTCATTCTACTTTGTTCACGGGAAGGTGGTATATTAAAAAACATGGCCACCATCAACCTATCAGTATTCAGCATTTTGGCAGCGATGTTGGAATTTTTTATTTGATTGGTTTTAGTTTATGGATATGGTGATATCAAATTTTGCAATTTCCCTTTTATTAGATAAATGGGTCGGTGGTAGGGATACAACGATTCATCAATACATCACATATCGCAATACTTTTCCTTTATCGCGATATGTGATACACTTTCACATGTACAAGAATCGTGATACATGTAAAAAGAATTTCATAGTTTGATTTGTATTTAAAATTTAGTAAAAGGGTAGAGATGCATGATTTTAATGTAAATTTCCTATTACTGTTAGTACCAGTTCCAAATAATCCATTGTTAAGTGCTGTAAATGGCATATCGTATCATGAAACAAATGTCACGATGTATATCGCATCCTGGCTTAGTGTATCGTTGCAGCCTTAGTTGGTGGCCATCTTGGATTATTTTGCCGCCAAAACTCCTAGAAAAAGAATGGGAAAATTCAAAAGTCTACTCATCTAAGTTCTGGGCTGATTTCAGTTATATTTTATAGGACGCTTCCTTAGCATCTCGAGATCTATCCAAGTCTGTTCAAAAGACGCTCATTGCCCAAGTTGTCTGGCAGCCATCTTTGATTTTGCTCTATTTTTATACCCCACCAAGAAAATTGGCATGTTATGTGATGGTGCAGTCCAGACAGGCAGCAGACTGGTTTCCAAACCAGAACTCTGCTACAGTTTATTGGACCACCTTGAAACTTCATAGTAGGGCGGAGGAAAAATCCTATCGAAATTGACGATGATTCAAAATCCAATATGCCAGTGGCCATCTTGAAAATTTGTTCCCGCATGATAACTATGTTACCATTCATTAGATCAGTGTAACTTTATAGGATGACTATGGTAGACTAAGTCGGAGGAAGAAACCTATCCAAATCAATGATGATCTGAAATCCAATATGGCCATCAGCCACCGGCGTCCATCTTGAAAATTGGTTTCCAGATAATAACACCATAACCTCTTTATTGGATCGCTTTGAAATTTCATAGAACGACTGGACTACGTCTGCGGAAGAAAACTATTGAAATTGACGATGATCATAGATCCAATCTGACCACCAGCCACCGCCAGCCATCTTGAAAATTAGTTTCCTAACATTAGCTCAATTACCGTTTAGCGGATCACTGTGAAACTTCAAAGGATGACTGGGCTAGTTCTGAGAAAGAAAGCTATTGCAGTTGACGATGATCAGAAATCTAATATGGCCACCGACCATCAGCGGTCATCTAGAAAATAGGTTTCTGGAAAATAACATCATTACTATTTTATTACTGTACTAAGTCTGAGGAAGAAACCTATCGAAATGGACAATGATCCTTAATCTGACACTGAGAAATGTCTGTGTGGCATAGCCATGTCAAACTCAGTTTATCACTTAAGCCAAACTTAATATTTGCTGACATAGGTAGCGGCTTTGTTAGAAATGTCTAACAGAAAGACTGACAAACACTTAAATACTCATTGCCAGTCACAACGACAAAGACTTTTTGGTGGTGCACCCAGCATGTTTTTATCAAAGTTATAAATTCTTTATTTCACTACATGTATGTACATATGTAGATCTTAGGCAGTTAATTTCGTGGACAATGAACATATTTTAATGTAAGGCTGAAAATAAGAGTTGTTACGCTTAATACTAGCGCGTGCAATCGTAAGTCACTATTGCTAGAACATGTACAGTACAGCTCATAAATAAGGTTAAATGTTTCAAAAACATAAACATGTTACACGTACATGTATTTAGTTCGTAAGAAATCTGCGGGTTTTTTTGACAACAATGTTTTCCAATCCCATTATGTTCTGGTTTTCTGTTTTCTCACTGGGTCCCATTATGTTTTGGAAACACGTGACCTGAGTAAGTTATTTCTGAGCCGTACTGTAGACTGTAGGATCCTAGATCTAGTGGACTATCGCTCTATCCTGTGCATAGATCATAATTCCACATTCATAGCTTCATAAAGCGTCAGTGTGTCAACAACACGCACTAAACAATTGTGTACTTACAATGACATGGAGCCGCCTATAATGATAAATGATGCCTTGTAAATTGAGGTAAATTATCTCTGCCAGGGAAGTGGTAAAAGTCACTCATAATTTCATGATGGATCACTGTTTTGTCTCGGAATGTGAAAATTCTAGCACCTAGCGTAATTCGGGTAAATGCTGCTCTGTTTATTTCCAGTAAATCTATACTGCATTAGGTTGACAGTCAAACCTGCTCAATAGGGCACCTGCCATTTGGAGCCAAATAATAATGGGTTGTAAATGACCCCACTTGGTTACCCCTTTAACCTTCAAATTTATTCATGAAAATTTCAATTTTCTAATAGAAAATGTCCATTTGCGGACCAAGAGAATATTTTTTTAAATTTATCATTGGAATGACTGGCTCTGTTATCAAGCCAGTCATTTCAGGGGGAAAAGTTTTTCAAATAGTCTTCTTGGTCTGCAGATGGACATTCCGACAGACTACTGCAGAAGCTGTTTTTGACCAATGTCAATGTCCATAGTTTAATATTTATGGTAGAGAGAATGAAATGTGTTATTACCGGGCGGATGACAATAATTTCACTAAAGGATGTGTGCATGGGTTTTAGCTCGACTTTACGAAGCATAATTTAGAATTTGATATTTGCATAGCATGTATCGCTATGCAAACTATAAATAGTATAGCTGTCGGCAAAAATGTATATCAATCCGATCAACTCTTTCACCGATAAATTCCATGTATCTCAGGGGAAATAATAGGAAAGCTGTTGAATATTTTGAAATTAATAAAGCTGGAAGCCATTGCTTCATATTAATTTCAAAATATTCAACAAAATATGGTATACATTGTAAGGAAATTTACTTTTTCAGGGATTTGTTGTTAAAGGGTTAACAATAGAATTTTGAAAATCTGATAAATTGCAATCACGTGCAAATTTTGCAAAGCTGATGCAGCTACAAAAAATGTATGCATGTTGCACAATGTATAACAACTTAAATATGTGTAGCAAATTGAGATGTGATACCAGATAAATTATGCCGTGCAAAGTAAAACAAGCTATTGCGATACCCTGCACATTGTCCGGTGGTATTGGTGGCGGCCTCCAATTTGCATTTAGCTCACCTTTTCTGTTTATATCTCAGGATTAGTTAATTATACTGGACCCAAACTTGGGCGCATGCTTCCTTATAGTGACACGGCATCTCACAATGACCTTTGGGTCAAAAGGGTTGAGGTCAATGTGACGCATGGTGTCCGTCATCCATCCGTCACCTTTTGTTTAAAAATGCTACTCATTAACTGCTTGGCAGATCTCAAACCTAATTTGGCTGGAAGGCCCATATGGGAATAGGCCTCAGAACTTGTATCTACAGAATTTTTATTGGTAAATTCTTTGGGTGAAAACCTTAGATTTTACGAAAGATGTACCGTAACCGTAAATTGTCAGTACGCTGCTCCTCATTAACCACTTGACGGATTTCAACCTAATGTGGCAGAAAGAACCCTAATGTTTCAGCTTCAGAACTTTTATACAGAATTTTTATTTGGTCAATTTCTTTATGCGAAAATTTAGATTTTATGAAAACTTTACCGGAAATTGTCAAAACGCTACTCCTCTTTAACTGCTTGGCGGATTTCAACTTACTTTGCCTGGAAGGACCCTATGGGGCTCGGTTTTCAGAACCAGAATTTTGATTGGTTACGTTTTTTGTTGAACAGCTTAGATGTTATGAAAAATTTACCGGATATTGTCAAAACACTACTCCTCATTAACCACTTGCAGGGCTTCTAATTATTTTTGCTGGAATGGGGCTAGGCTTCAGAACATGTATACAGAATTTTGATTGGTCAATTTGGGGTGTGGGACTGTGGTGGCGGTGTGTGTGAAAATCTTAGATTTTATGGAAAATTTAGAGGAAATTGTCAAAGCGCGACTCATCATTAACTGCTTGACATATTTCAACCCTGGTTGGCTGGACAGACCCTATCGCATTAGGCTCCAGAACATCTATTCCAAATTTGACTGGGTCAATTCGTTTGGTGAAAATCATAAAATTTTATGAAAAATTTACCGGAAATTGTCAAAATGCATCTCCATAACCGCTTGGTGGATTTTATCCAAATTTGGTTGGAAGGATTCTATACATGTAGTGGTAGGTTCTAAACCATCTTTTCAGAATAAGTAAAGCTTCATAATTCATTGCAAAGTCGTAAAGTTGAGATTCATAGTTGCATTGCAACCACATTTCTTGTTGGTGTGTTCTGAGTTACTACATGTACCCCCTGACCTAACCCTTTAAAACTCATATCAGCCAAAAATGACCTCTGCAGTGGTCTTGACAAATGTCAATTTGCAGACCAAGAGAAGACAATTTTTGAAAATTTTACAACTGGAATCACTGGCTTGATAACTGCAATGTGACATTTTCTTTGAGAAAATTTATATTTAAGGAACCAGCATTTTTCAGATACATCCCTCCACCATTTAACCCTTTAACCTTCAAATTTGGTCAGAAAAATTTCATAGAAAATGTTCATGTGCCGACCAAGAGAAGACTATTTTTGAAAATTTACCACTGGAATGACTGGCTCGATCATCGAGCCAGTCATTCCAGTGGTAAATTTTCAAAAATAGTCTTCTCTTGGTCTACAAATGGACCTTTCTCAAGACAAGTGCAGAAGCCGTTTTTGACCGATATGAATGTTAAAGAGTTACGCACTCATTTCGCAATTGACCTCACAAAAAGTTAACCACCTCACAAAAAGTTAACCACGCGATCCACATAGGTATTACTATTGACAATCTATTCTTTGCGATAGGGTACGGTGGGGTGTGTAAGTAGGGGAAGGATAGGTGTCACTGTGTGGTATGAAGCAACACATGGGGATGTTGATTACTTTCTAATAATCAATTTGTCCGTTTGTATGTACATCTGTCTGTGATTGTTTGTCGACCCATACAAACATATATATGGACATGTATATGTAGACATTTTCACAGTCACCAAACTTAGTATGTGGACACATCGTAGCCTAGGGGTTTGCCATACATGTATATTGTAAAAGTTGGTTGACCAGCGTGACCTACTTTTCACCATATGCCGAACATTATAGAAAACGTTTATGTGTAGTGTAGTTTGAAGAGTTTTTCATATACAGTATCCAGGCTGTTTAGCATGGAATCTAGGCTACAGGTGTGTTACAATCTATGTATCAATTTTCATGGTTCGCTGAACTTCATGAAAATTCACTTTTCAGGTGCTAATTGCACGAATTTTGTGGACCTTTTATTAGATAATAGTTGACTTTTTCTCATTTCCAGCGAAGAACCATGCTGTGATAAGTATTTAAATTAAATTAAATATTTTTTAGCTATATATATTCATAGAATCATACGACCGAGGTGCAAAAGATATGCATGTAGATGCGAAACCTCAAACTATATACCTTCAGAATCGATCCTATTTGGTAGGATGAGGGTTAGCATATATGGCAAAGAGAATTCACCTGGCCATCAGGATATTTGCCTGAATCAAGACCACCATAGTTTTATTTTCGTCTAACTTACTACATGTATTATTGATGCCAACAAACTATTTTCACCCATACAACACATATTTTTCAAACTGAATATATGTACATGTATGTTATAAATTAATTATACTTAGGCTACTGTTATCCGCATATATGTGTCCTTGACTCCACTTACTGTCCTCCAGTTATAACTATGTCCTTGTGTTATGTTTTTCAGGATATGCTGAAGGCTTTCATGAGCCCTTTGCTGCATCCACTAAGTCACCTGGTCGCTTTGCTCTAGCGTTTTACTCAGGGTTATACTCATATGCGGGATGGTAAGCAATATGTGACTCAGGATTATACTCATTTGTGGGATACTATGCAATATTGCAACTGTATAATCATATAGCTACAAGAGGAGACTTTATCAGGATGAGCAGTAGTTGGTATTCACTCACTTAGTTTGTAGCATATTTACTGATGGATAAAATGTTTATAACGGATTGTTTGTGTGTGTATGTGCGTGCATGCGTGTGTGTGTGTGCGCGCACGTGGAATTGCATAGTAATTGACCTCCCTAAAGGCACCCATGCTGCCCTCTATGCGGATAACGTGGAGTTTTGGTGTAGTAACCTATATAGACCTTTTCTTGGAGCAAGTAACAACCTATGTCCTTCACTGATATGTAATGATCAACAAAGAGAAATCATCAACCACTCTCTTCATATACTTTCTCAATCATGTCAATGAAACAACAAGACGACAACCTGAAAATGGGAGACACTGTGCTGCAATGCCAAGATCAATAACCATGCAGTAGTGTTACCTTCGAGTCTAAGAGACTTACCTGAAAGCTACAATTTCAGAAAGCAGAGATAACAACAAGGAGACGGCTTAACACCATGAGAAATTTTGCGTAAAGGATGAGGGTGTCAATGAGGCAATTCTTTTGGACCACACCGTGAGCATGGATCCAGCTCATGGCAGCCGCAAAGTTACACGATCAGGACATAAAGTGAAAGCAAGGACGTAGCATTATGACAGGTGAAATAAGATCAACTCTGATAGAAAATATAGAGAAAAACACTGGAAGACTGTCACTCTGACAGTGATAAGATAGACTGCAAAAGCATAGCACATGTCACCTACATGTAATTCCAATTCGTGGAATGGCACCAGATAAACACAAGATAAAGTGAGCCATTTACTGGAAGACTAAAAAGGGCAAGCTGTTGTGAGAGTGGTCATTATATCCTTTCTGAGATTGCACCAGACAAAACTAGGAGATCAGCTTTGAACAATCCCTTGACCCTTCCTGCAGTCCTTCCCAATGGACAAGACCAAAGTGTTAACCTCTGTACCTCACCTCACAACAGGTAACTGGCAAAGTTCCATCTGCAACTGATGCCATGGTGGAAGAGTGCAACCCAAAGAATTAAAGGATCCAGTGATACACAGATGCTGTTCTAAGAAGTGGAGCTGAGTGTTCATGTACAGGATGGAGACCCTGAAGGCCAGCGGAGCACAATAGCAATACATGTACCAACAGGAGTCTATTGTACCAATTACAGAAGATAAGCCATCATCCATGTAACCATCCTGATCGACAGCTCTGTGGAAGATGATCTCTATTTATATCTTTTCACTGATGCCCTTCTCTAGATCTTTGTGTACATGTAACTAACCACAGTTTTATTTTCCGAGTATGACAAAAATACTAAAGTCAATCAGTTCATTGCACTGTTGGTTGTGAATTTGCTCTCTATGTAGTATTGCTGGGAATGAGGAGACCGAGAGATTAGCAGCACAGAGAACAAAGAAAGAGCATCCACATACAGATTATCTTCAGGTGCATGTAACGAGCTCACCAACCACCAGACAGCTACCATCTACTCCTGTCAAGTCCTGAATATGCGCTTATTCTTCATCTAAGACTGGACACAACAGGATTGTCCAATATATTCCCCCTCCTCCCTCCTATGCGCTCTTGTGGTGATGCCCACATATCACAGTCCAAAGAATGTGTACTCTAGGACCGTGATAATCAAAGTTATATGTTGTCAGAAAATTGCATCGCTGCCATCACAATGATTACTTAGACTGTAGCATACATACCACCTGATGGCAGCTAGTGCAGCGCTGAACTTATAGTTGCATGATACACCATGATATGGCCTTGATTTGGATATCTTGTGATTTACTATCTGGACAATGACCATGGTTTGTTACACATATTGATTAGTTTCTGTATATAGCACATAGCCTGGATCAAGCAATGTGGTACACATTTGATCTACTATGATGCGACATTGCCTTGGTTTTGTTTGTATTGTGCGTGTGTGTGAACTCATGCGTATGCTACTCCTGGATATCGTGTCATCATTTTGTGTCAAGGTTATAACAAGGTTATGTCATTGAATCTTTGATTCATTCTTTTTCTTTTCTCACAGAGGCTGCATTCTGAGATGGTATGCCTATTTATTGTAACTGATATAAATATTAGAAGCATGGTTAGTGTTGTTTGTGTTATTTTTGTGTCCATGTGTAGTACTAAGTACTAATGACTAATACAAAGTAGGTGGCGATGTAGATTTTATTTCTGTTTGTGAAACCATGTTTAACATTGAATGTACTAGAATTCCCAACTTACTGACCCATAGTGACAAAGATCATAATATGTGCAGATTTCCTTCATTTATTGAGTACTTGTTTAAGTACGTGTATGTGCTATAAAAGTAACATTTTGTGCTTTAATTAGTGTTGCTTTTAAAGATGATGGTCTTGAGTGATGGCATGTTTCCGTGCTAAATGTTATATTAAATCAGATAGATTTACCACTATGTTTCCCAATATCCTGTAGTTTGATTAAAATTTGTATTTAAACTGTTTTTTGTGAACCTTGAATGTCGTGGCAGGTGAAGTATTATTCATCCTAGAGAGTGTGCAGACAAATTTTTGTACGAAGAGACAAACCTGATTTATGTTCATAATAATGTAATGAGATCGCATATAGAGACCATAGATACCTCATTAAAACCATTTGTAGGTTGGACTATGTACCAATTACCAGAGGATTCCGGTAGTCAGTCCTCCACCTGATTTTAGTGGCGTGTCCATAGTTGCTGTTGGATCAGGTACAGAATCTGCGTAGTCCAATGTATTCGCTTTCAATATGTAGCCCAGGACATTGACACATTTCCTAGTCTTGCATGCTGTACATAATTAACAATAACATTATATATTATGATAAAACTTACAAATCAATTTTAAAAGAATTTAACTGTGTTTTGCCTAATTTCAGAAATGTTAAAGAAATAGAAGAGAAAGCTTATCAAATGATGTTTATTTGTACTTTCATACAATATTCAATATACTACACCTGGTAAAAAACAGAAATGATTCCGAGTAATTTGAGAAGAGCATTTACTAGCTGTAGTAGTGCTTAGCTTCGAACCATTTACTAGCCATTGCTGGTCCTACACGCTTCATGATGTGTCAAGTGTGTAAGCTGGTACCGCATACCAGAATCTGGCAAAAGCCGATCTCAATATTGAACGATTATCTCGCTACGTTTAATTGTAATTGAAAGTCACTTAAATTTCTGGTGAAAGCAACAAGTTTCAGTCAGAATGTTGTCAAAATGCACTGGTGGTTTCCAGGATCGTAACATGGTACATACTGAATATTGTGGTATTTGTGTGACAAAGTACATGTAGGTCCTGTTGCTGGAAACAATAGCTTTCAGTTAAATTGTTTTAAGATTAAACAGTATTTTGCCTTTAGGACATAGGGGCTAATCAGCTTAGCGTGAATATAACTGAGATTATATGACCGGCTGTAGAGGATATTTATTTCCTCGGCATACACGATGGCACAAAGGCCTAACAGCATCACTAATTGGTTGCCATCCGAGTGGAAGATATGATCTTTATCTGCTTTCTTTCAAATTATTCCGATTTATTTGTGTTTTTACTTGTCCTTATAGATTGATTATTATAACTCATACAATCTGATGAATAGATTGTGAAATTAATAAGAAACTACACAAATAAACATGTTTGCAATTGGATTACAGTTACTCAAAATTGTTACTGCTATAAATGTATATTACTGTTGATAAATTTACCAACAGTTTATTAACTTTCAGTGTTGCACCGAGGGTGAGATTATTAGCTCACCTTGCCTGAACGGCCAAGTGAGCTTATGCCACGGCGACCGTCCAGCGTTTGTCCGTCCGTCAACTTTTTCTTTAAATGACTTCTCAAGAATCACTAGGTCGATTTCAATTATCTTTGGCAGGAAGCATCCTTAGGGAATGGAGATCCAAGTTTGTTCAAATGAAGCCGATCGGGCAATTTGCCCGGCGGCCATATTGGATTTTGACCGATTTTTAGAAATATCTTTAGAAGTGTCTCCGAAACCGCTTGGGGAATCAATTCAAAACTCATCACTCAAATATCATCTAGGACAAGAGCTGAACTAAGTTTGTTCAAGGAAACTTGATTGGCCAAATAATTTGGCGACCATCTTAGATGATCTATTTTTGGAGAAATCGACTTACAGAACCACTGAAAGATCAGGCCAATGTTTGGGAGATATGATTAGGGACTAAGGGCTATTAAAGTTTGTTCAAAGGAAGTTGATAAGTAAAAAAATATAGCCACCATGTACCAATCAAAATGTAGCGTTTTTAGCGGGCATCTTGTATTTTCTGCAAATTTCTGAGAAAATCATAAAAAGACTACTTACTAACCACTGGGCCAATTTTATTAAAACGTGGCTAAACCGTCACAGAAATTATATTGGCTAAACGTTCTTCACAGAAATTAGATTGGTAAATTTTTCCAGTGGTCATGTCGTTTTGTTCGTTTGTGCCAGTGGCCAATAATTCCAGGTGAGCAATACAGGCCCCTTGTAATGCAAAATCTCAAATTGTCCCCTTGAATCTTTGCCCTAGGTGCAACACTGAACTATTTTAATGTTGATTTGCATGTTATGAGAAATCTATCTTTGACCCGCCCATACAGAAACAAGACAATGATATTGCGGTTACCTTTCTTGGCATTAGAGTTGTCATAGGACGGCTGTGGTGTGTAATTTTTTTTAAAGTTTTTCATTGCCCTTATTAGTCAACAATTACTGGTCAGATTTTCATGAAACTTTACCGACTGGTTCTATTGCATGCATGGATGCAATCTTCATCCTTATTGAGCAGTGGGTGTCAAAATGATTTGTTGTCCAAAGGCTTATCAAAATGCCTCCACTGGATTAGAACACTATAATACTAAAAGCCACCCATATGGATGAGACATATCAGACATTCGCGTTATTGTTTATAGTTTACATTGGAATTACTCAGCCTCAAATTAACCAAGCCCATCATTCCAATGAATAAATTCAAAGATAGTTTTGAAAATGGACATTTCTCAGCACTACTCCAGAGGCTGTTTCTGGTCAGCTTGAGCAATGATGATTTAATTGATAATAATTATGTTGCTTTATTTTTAGATTGTTCGAAAGACTCTAATAAAAGAGTATATTTTTAAAAAGTCAGATTTCTGAAACTAACAGAAATCCCATCTAAATGACAATTTACGAAAAAATTTTTACAATCAGATTAATCTGTCAAACAAAATCTGGAGCAAATCTTTCAGACAAAATCTAATGTAGAAAATCGAATCTCGTGAAAATCATTTTCACAATCTAATTAATTTAAGGAGACATAATTGAAGAGCATATTTTCTTTTAAACATGCATTCTAATTGTCTGTGACTCAGAGAAATCTGAAGAACTAGAACTTGTCCAGCTTGTAAAATTCAACTTGGACATATTCAACTTTCAAATTTTTGACGTAGATTTTCTGTTCAGGCGATCAGATTTGATCATCTCTGGTAATTCTGAGAAAGCATCAGATTGGACATCAGACTTCAGACTTTGTTTACACAATCAGATTTTATTGAATTCAGCACATCCGATCAAATTAATCCATCCGCAAAGACTGACCTTGACTGTGGATCTATAAATTTATGCATAGTACTCACATAAGCAGAGGTTGCTCTAATGGTTTTCATTCATCACTGAAAATTCAATATATGGGCTTGTCCACACTAAAGTGACCAAAAGTGTGACATGAAAGTCAGATTTTAGAAATGGGTATGGATAAAGTTAAACATGTTTTCTGTTAAGGAAAATGACTTTATCTACTGAAAAAAATCAAAAGAAGATAGTAATTTGTGGATTACGGGTAAAAATCAACAGAATATCAGATGCTGTCAGAAAGTTACGGTTGTGATTTTGACAATGAAAAATGAGAGACTATCTTTTGAAAAGCGACCAAAGTAACCCTTTATGCTACAAAACAAAAGTTACATACCATGGAATAAGATTAAGGCATTAAATTTAACTTTTGAGTAATTTTGCAAAGCTTTTCAGGACAAATTGAGGGAGGGTTACGGTTGTGATGTTCATATTTTTGACAAACTTCTATTCTTTTATTCAATTATCAATCTTGCACACAAGAAAAGTCTCTTCGAGAAAACTGAATAGCTTCTTATTATGCAGGGAATCGATTGCAAACACAACAAGAAGGAATTAATACAGGAATTGATAATTTTTGTTACGCTTGCGATGTTGACATTTGATGAAAGAAGGTCGTTACGGTTGCGATGTTTGACACTGACAGAACGATTTCGTTGACAGGATAAGAATATAGAGTAAAGTTGGCGCATCTATCAATCAGTAAATCATTCTTTTGAAAGAACTAACAACAGAAGCCATGCTAATATAAATAAATGGCAAGCAACATGATCAAAATTATAGAAAACAGTATGGAAGAATGTTCCCGTTGCGACTTTGCGTATGTTATCAGCTTGCTTTGCTTGAATTTTAATACTGTTCTTTACTGCCTTTTGTTCAAATTTGCAGTTGTTTTTAACATTGCTGTTTTGTACTAACATATTATACATGATGATGTGGTTTGGAATTCATACAAAGAGTAATTTATTCTACAAGCTGAAACAATTGGCAGAATGGTTTTCCAAGGAAGCATCCCTTCCACTAGGGTTGCACAATATCGCCATTGACTGTCACAATATATCATGCATGAAGTTGTACATGTACAGCAATGGCTTCCAGTCAAATTATATTCCTAACAGCACCTTTCATGTAAAGATGATGGTAAAGGAAATTCATCACTGAAGGGGTTAAGCTGAATGAAGCAAGACATTTTGTTTGTCATTCTAAATACAGCTCTTTGATTTTAGAAATAGGTTGCTGCCTAAGTTTTTTACGATATAAAGAAGAGGACATTTTCTATTTTTTTAAACCGATTAGATGTACAATGAACTTTCAAACCATATCTTGAACTGTTAACAACCGTTCCTGTTGGTCCAAGTTCAGGTGGTCTGTTAACGTGCTGATGAGTCCAAAACACACTGCATGGGCCCAATAACATTATGGATGAAACTATAACAACCTTATAAAACCTGTGCAGATTTGAATAATGCAAACTTTAACTAGTATCCTCGTTTCATATAGCTTTGAGGGCGATAAACACAATAAATTCTGAGAAATAAAGAAATATATCGTCCGACGGTATGGCCGTTATTCATGACACAATTCTGAGTTGTGGTCATGATTTTTGATTGAGAAAACTGCGCATCAAGCGTCACGACCACCAAGGTCAGGGTTACATTTGCGACGGTAGTTGATGTCTCGAACTCGGTGACCTATGCTCAAGAGTTAAATATGGACATAAAACCTTGACTGTGGATCTATAAATTTATGCATAGTACTCACATAAGCAGAGGTTGCTCTAATGGTTTTCATTCATCACTGAAAATTCAATATATATCTCAATTTCAAAATGACGAATTTGACTGAAAGCTGTTTCGGCAATAAACGTCGAGTCACATAATTTGTAAATTTTGAGCTAAATATTTCTGACAAGATATGATTTGTTGTATCTCATGAGGTCTTTGTGTTAACACTTTAATGGTCAAACCCGCCTCTACTGTAGTTCTTGGGAAATGACCATTTGCAGGTCAAGAGAAGACTACTTTTGAAATATTGCCACTGGAATGACTGGGCCGATGACAGAGCCAGTCATCCAAGCGTTAATTTTTTTTAATAGTCTTCTCTTGTCTCAATTCTCCTGACATAGTTTGACCATTAAAGAGTTAAGAGGTGACTTGATATATATTTATACTTTTATTTATTCGCAGGAATTACCTGAATTTTGTTACAGAAGAGATGAAGGATCCTTATAAGTAAGAACAAACTATATTAGAGCGCTACAGTAATTTAACCTTTCATTGATGAATAGCCCATATCTCAATTTCAAGACAATAATACATGAAAACTGTTGAATATTTTGAAATTAATATGACTGGAAGGCAGCAATAGCCTCCGGTCATATTAACTTCAAAATATTCAACAAAATATGTGATGCTTTGGAAAGGAATTACTTTTTCATGGATTAGTCAGTGAAAGTGTTAGTAATTATCTTATGACCCGTCTGCAAACTGAACATTTTATAGTGCTGAATCCTGACCAAACCGAAATAATACAGAGCAATGTAAAATACCAAATTAATCAGTTATTGCTCGAATTTGTTCAAGAAAATACTAATTCAATTCTCTGGTATGTGTAGATGATGTCCATTAGCAGACAGAGATTATTTTAGAAAATTAACCTCGGTATTAACTGACTCGTTTATTGAGCCAGTCATTCTAGTGGTAAATTTTCAAAAATAACCTTGTTGGTCTGCAAATGGATATTTCTCAAGATCACTGCGGAATCCGTTTTTGTCCAGCTTGAGTGTTGAAGTGTTAAGGTCTATTGTGTCTCGGAATTCTGTAATTGGCATGACTACTACATTGATAGAAGAATCTAGTTTTAGCTATTCCCCACCATTCCTGACTCTAAATTTCCAGAAAACTGTACATGTTCATGTACCTGTTGAATATTTTGAAATTAATTTGACTGGGTGCTGTTGCTGCCTATAGCAACAACACCACCCAGTTAAATTAGTTTCAAATTATTCAACAGAATGTTTATTAAATAGTACAGAAATTTGTGATGGACTATATCACGCCATTCATGGAGTAATTGATTATGATGTAATCCTACATGTGACATGATGTCATATGATTGCCTGAGAACCTGGATTCCCCAATTATGTCTATCTAAGTGAAATAATTAATCCTTTAGTTACCAATATATTATAATACAGAATCTAAATTTGAAGCCAAGATAAATTTGACTGCATGGAGGTACTGAGGCAGTAACTAGATTTTAACCATTAAAATTTCATTATCTCGATTTCAAGACAACTTCTTCTTTTCGATCGCTGGTATCACACTTGGAGAGCCGCTATTTTCATTAACCTTTAAAATTTCATTATCTCGATTTCAAGACAACTTCTTCTTTTCGATCGCTGGTATCACACTTGGAGAGCCGCTATTTTCATGAACCTTTAAAATTTCATTATCTCATTTTCAAGACAACTATTTAGGAAAGCTGTTGAATATCATGAAAGTAATTATTTTCAAAGTATTTACCAAACTATTTCTTACATCATAATGAATTTGTAATTTCTTGTTCTAGTTTTCGTCTCGCCTGCGAAGCAGAAGTGAGGCATAGGTATCACCATTTCCGGTGGCGGTATTATTTGTTCTTCTGGTTACGGTTTTTAAATCAACTTATTGTTCAACAATGTCTCATCCGGTTTGAAGGAGACTTTACAGAAGTGATCTATACCATACAGGGATGTAATCTGCATGACCAGCATCATTACTAATTTGATTTTTGGGGAATTTTGGCTACGTTTTTCACAGTTTTGGGCTTTGAATATTTTCCATGTTTTTAAAGTTTTTAGTTTAACTTGTAACTCATCAATGAACATTCCGATTTCAATGAAATTTTAGACAATTGTTATAGACCAACATGCAGGGATGCAATCTGCATCATTACTAATTTGATTTTTGGGGAATTTTACTTACTTTTTCTACAGTTTTGGACTTGGGTTATTTTCCATGGTTTTTTTTGTTAAAGTTTTTAGTTTGCCTTGGAGCTCATTAAAGGCAATTCCGAATTCAATGAAACTTTACAACGTTGTCCTATGCTATATGTAGGGATACAATCTCTATCATTACTACGTTGATTTTGGGGAATTTTGCCAACTTATTCACAGTTTTGTACCATGACTAGTTTCTATCAAAATGCCAATCCACATTATCCATGACTGTACAGGCGAGTCATATCACACTTCAGCATTCTTGTTTTCTAATGTACACAGGAACTTAGCCACTCGTCTATAATGCTTTGCGTCATGTTGCAAACTGCTATACAAGTTACTACTGTCTGTTTTATAGTGCTTCATGTTGCAAACTTCTATACAAGTTACTACTGTCTATTTTATAGAGCTTCATGTTGCAAACTGCTACACAAGTTACTACTGTCTATTTTATAGTGCTTCATGTTGCAAACTGCTATACAAGTTACTACTGTCTATTTTATAGAGCTTCATGTTGCAAACTGCTACACAAGTTACTACTGTCTGTTTTATAGTGCTTCATGTTGCAAACTGCTATACAAGTTACTACTGTCTGTTTTATAGAGCTTCATGTTGCAAACTGCTACACAAGTTACTACTGTCTATTTTATAGAGCTTCATGTTGCAAACTGCTACACAAGTTACTACTGTCTGTTTTATAGTGCTTCATGTTGCAAACTGCTACACAAGTTACTACTGTCTGTTTTATAGAGCTTCATGTTGCAAACTGCTATACAAGTTACTACTGTCTATTTTATAGAGCTTCATGTTGCAAACTGCTACACAAGTTACTACTGTCTGTTTTATAGTGCTTCATGTTGCAAACTGCCATACAAGTTACTACTGTCTATTTTATAGAGCTTCATGTTGCAAACTGCTACACAAGTTACTACTGTCTGTTTTATAGAGCTTCATGTTGCAAACTGCTACACATGTTACTACTGTCTGTTTTATAGAGCTTCATGTTGCAAACTGCTACACAAGTTACTACTGTCTATTTTATAGAGCTTCATGTTGCAAACTGCTACACAAGTTACTACTGTCTGTTTTATAGAGCTTCATGTTGCAAACTGCTACACAAGTTACTACTGTCTGTTTTATAGTGCTTCATGTTGCAAACTGCTACACAAGTTACTACTGTCTATTTTATAGAGCTTCATGTTGCAAACTGCTACACAAGTTACTACTGTCTGTTTTATAGTGCGTCATGTTGCAAACTGCTACACAAGTTACTACTGTCTGTTTTATAGTGCGTCATGTTGCAAACTGCTACACAAGTTACTACTGTCTGTTTTATAGTGCGTCATGTTGCAAACTGCTACACAAGTTACTACTGTCTGTTTTATAGTGTTTCACCTGCTATCGCTCACAATCAAAGATAATTTTGGTAAAAGTTTACTTCTGCACATTGACACCAGATGCTTTTAGCAAGTGCGTTAAACTCCTCATTCAACACAGGACAGGTACAAAGATTTCTGCTAATGTCTGTGCGATAATATCCAATAAAATAACATCACATTTAATGGCACCTGAATTTTTCTGTCCGCGTTTGAATATTATGTTGGCTTACTACATCTGGGCTAAGATGGTTAGCATGTTGCTTCCTTACAGATGAGGAGCACAACACAGGATGCTTCCAGGTCTATCTGTGCCAACTTGTAACTATATAACCTGCTTCACAACTTTCATATTAAATAATATGTCTCAACCAGCACCTTTCACCATGCTACACCAATATTCTCTATAGCACCTAACTTTAGCCGCTTTTACTGTTTGATAGTTTTATGCACCCATTTGAAATGCTCATTAATCTCATTGTCACTGATTTTATAAATCGATGTACTGGTTTTTATCCCCGTGTTTCTCAAAGAAAAGTGGGGATTATGCCGTGCAGCGTGTGTATGTCTCTGTCTGTCTGTGCTCAAAATTGATTGTAACGCAACTCCTCCGAAACCGTTAGATGGAGTTCAACCAAATTTGGTATGTGTCTTACCCATATGAGAGCGGAGTAGAAGAGCCTTTTTGCATTTGGCTCCGCCCTCCCTCAGGGGTTTGTCTGTGGGGGTGGGAGGTTAGCAGGGGTTAAAATGTTTAATTAATTGTAATGCAACTTCCGAAACCATTAGACGGAATTCAACCAAATTTGGTATGTGAGTTACCCATATTGTGGAGTGCAAGAGGACAGTTACATTTGGCTCCGCCTCCAGGTGGTGGGTTGTGGGATTGTCAAAAGATCAAAGCAGTGAATGTGGGAATTTGCGATGACGCATCACGACCGAGCAATCTAGTTTGCATATTCTTTTCCCCCAGCACTAATTGTTTATCAGTAGTTTTGAGGGTATTTCACTGTCATGACAATGGCTGACTATATCTAGTTTTAACCTTTTGAAATTCCAGTGTATCAATTTCAGGACAACTAGATACAGGAAAGCTGTTGAATACTTTGAAATTAATTTGACTGAAACCTGTTGATGCCATAGGCAGCAGCAGTTCCCAGTCAAATTAGTTTCAAGATATTCAACAAAATATTCCTTACAATATAAACATGATAAAGAATTTGTCATTACTAGTCAAGATTGATCAAGAAAATCTAAATATTTACTGATTAAATGTCCATTTACAGGCCAAGAGAAGACTATTTCTGAAAATTTAAAATTGTAATGACTGGCTCGATTATTGGGCCAGTCATTCCAGTGTTAAATTTTCAAAGATAGTCTTCTTGACCTGCAAATGGACATTCCTCAAGACCACTGCAAAGGCTGGTTTGACTGGCTTGACCATTAAAGGTTTAAGCTTCACCGACTACAACATGTACCTGCTTACCAACATGTCACTAACAAGATTCTTTGCAGCACTTCATTGTATTCCATATAGTACCATCACATTTTGCAACACCACTATTCTGACTGCTGTGCAACACATCTAAATACTCCTTCTTTCGTTTATCAATGGTATATATATATATATATATTGAACTTGGTATATACATGTAAAGTTAAAATTCAATTGGGGGCGGGGTCATTCGGTATCAAATCACCCAATAAAAATGTGATTCTAAACCTCACCATCTCCAATTTACTTCAAAATTGGTTTATGTGTTTTATTGGCCAGAAAATCCAAAATCTCAATCGGACCAACAGTTTCTGGGATATGAGCCATTGATTTCTTAACAATTTTGACCAAAATAAATTGGTAACGTAAATTGTAAATTGGAGATGGTGAGGTTTAGCCCATTGGGTGGTTTGACATGCAATGATCCTACTATGCATGTATATATTATAAAACAAAATACTTGTTATTATCATAATTGATTTGTTGTGTCTTACAAGCGTACAATGTACTTGCGGTGATGATGTGTCACTCTAGTTGAAATATATGCATAGCTGCTTTGGCAGGGCCTGATTCAGAATGCTTTTGAACTATTTATAAAAGGCTTGGGTGCCATCAGGTTGTGCACCCGCAAAGTGTGAAGATTTTATACAAATTCATCCTAATTATCATCCATTCCGACTGTCTTTGCTCATACATGTTGCAGACAGCATAGAAGTAAGGTCCTTATCAGGCCATGTTTGCGATTATTGGGAACTCTACATGTTCAAGCATACTCTAGATTTAGACCATCACCATGGTCACGAGGAATTACTAGCACATGAAGAAGCCTGGTTACATCTATGTCTATCATTTCTATGTACCCAGGTGACGTACATGCTATGTGGACTTCTCCATCTACACTCACTATTGTACCCCATGTAGCCTTACTGATGTGCATTACCCCATAAAGCCTTACTGATGTGCATTACCCCATATAGCCTTACTGATGTGCATTACCCCATATAGCCTTACTGATGTGCATTACCCCATGTAGCCTTACTGATGTGCATTACCCCATGTAGCCTTACTGATGTGCATTACCCCCATAAAGTCTTACTGATGTGCATTACCCCATATAGCCTTACTGATGTGCATTACCCCATATAGCCTTACCCACAAGCTCGTTTGCCAAGTAAATTGTACAAGTGAGTCTTTAGATCTAGGCAGCTGAGACAGAACCATACACACAATATTTAGCTTTTAATTATATTTTTGGAATGAGACGAGTTCTGCGCTGTTTAGCATCCCATTATGCATTACATATATATGTATTTTGTTGTTTACAGGAATTTGCCTCGAGCCATCTGGATATCTGTTCCTATGGTAACTGTGATATACGTGCTTGGCAATGTTGCGTATTTCAGTGTTATGACCCCTGCAGAGTTGCTAGCATCTGATGCTGTAGCTGTGGTATGCATATTTAAATTAAATTAAATATATTGGATAGGAGGTGCAAATGCACTAGATAGTCGTAGCGTATGAAGCTTTGTCAGATATGCGCAAAAAATGTGACACACCGACGTATACTAGTTAAAAGTCACAAGCATTAAAATGAAAATTAGTGACAAGCTTTCCGGAGAATTCCAGGTCTCGCACCAACCCCCTCCCCCTGCACTTTTTGTGTGTTTTGACCTTTGAGCTAAAACAATACACTTTTGATCTATGGGCAACATTTCATTTAAGATTGATAAAAATCCCTATAGTAGAGCTTGAGTTATTACTATTCGACATGAAGACATGCATGCATGAATGTATATAAGTGCGCATACACACATGTCTGTTACAATGGGTTTGGCAGAATGTAAAAGTTGGCAGAATTCAACTAACTTTGGTACATATGTTAGGTATCCATATGATTGCGGATTGCAAGACAATTTTAACCCTTTAATGACTAAATTTGTTTTAAAAAATAAATTAATTACTTCTTGACCGTCCATTTTGAAAATTTACCACTGGAATGACTGGCTCAGTTATCGAATCAGTCATTCCAGTGGTAGATTTGAAAAAATAGTCTTCTCTTAGCCGGCAAATGGACATTCACCAGGACCACTGCAGAGGCCAGTTTTGGCCGGCTTCGTCGTTAAAGGGTTAACTTAGACTCCATTACTGGGGGTTGGGTGGGGTGGGTATGCGGAACATCAATGTTGGCGGAATTGAACTAAAATTGGTATGTGAGTTACTCATATGCATGTAGATTGTGAGGCCATTACATTAGGCTTCCTCGCTGGTGTGGGCCTTGGGTGAGATTGTGGTGGGGTGAATTGTGGAGAATGACAAAGTTGGTGGAAGTGTGGGGATATGAAATGACGTCACAGACTGCACAATTTAGTAACCCTTGAATGGTCAAGGCAGACAGAATCGAAATGAGCATTTATTTTGAGGAATGACCATTTATTTACAGGACAATCAACAACTTTTTTTTAAATTTTCCAACTGGAATGAATGTCTCGTTTAACTGAAATCTTAAAAGAAGTTGTATAGTTGATGCAATGAAGATAATGTACAGACATGACGGAGTATTAGCAGGCCTAGAGATCGTGATGCCAGATAACTCGCAGATTCTAAATGCTTCTACAATGTTGCTTTTTACACATGGAAATATAATGTCTGCGCCAATGACATTTCAAGACCCCTTTATCATCAGTTATCATGTTAACAATAGAGGGATCCATTACTAGCTATGCCCCGCCAATTTCTATCCTTATCGCCGCCCACTTTTTTTACACGTAGTGGAATTGAATTGAAACATTGAAACCTGAATTCACAGAATCATTATTTCACTTCAAGAGTATACTTGCCTACCTAATACTCTTTGATATTGCTAAATATCGGCTTTCACTCAATAAAACCTCAGATTAAAAAAGTTAGGTGCCCCTACTGGCCAGGTAGTCAGATGACAGTCTGGCGGATGCTAGCCCCACCACCGCGCATGCGCCGACTAGTACTTCCTCTTTTCTAATTTATTGGCTTAGAGTTTCATGCAACTTCTTTGCTCAAAGTTTTCTGACTGGTTTTTCTTAATAAGAAACAATCTTTCAAGGATTAGTTACCTGTGAATGATATCTGAACGTGCAGTATCTCAGGAGGAGGGCCCAGGACCTTTTCATCAGGTGACTTCTATTATATTTTAGCGAGTTTATCCCGTTGTAATGTGTTTCCGGGACTCACGTTTATTGTGATAAGCGCCTAAAATAACTGGTTTATTTCTAAATGGCGCTATGAAATACTAATCTCTCTTTGCTTTCGCAACAGATGCGTTAGCTATCAGTTGAGTGGGAATGTATGCATACGCATTCCCTCCAGCAATCCTGATTCCAAAAATTCTTCAGAAAATCAGACAGGAGGAATGCCAAGTGCTTCTGATTGGCCCAAATTGGCCACGCCGATCATGGTATACGGATCTGCTTCACCTTCTGGTCTGCAATCCGGTTCCTCTGCCTCTGATGGACAATGTTATCTTCCAGGGCAAGACCCTTCACAACAATCCGTCAATGTTCCAATTGACTGCGTGGATGTTGTCAAGGAATCCAGAATTAAGGAGGGCTTTTCTGAGCAAGCAGCCATGTTCATGGCAAAAGCCAACCTCCAGAGCATATAATTATAAAATCAACAGATTTGCAGAATGGTGCTCAAAAAGATGTATTACTCCAATGGATTCATCTATTCAGGTAGTAGCCGATTTCCTCTGTCACCTGTATGATGCCTATAGCCTTAAGCCTAACTCTATTGCTGGCTACAAGTCAGCTTTAATGTCAGTTATCCCTTGCTTGGCTAATAGGGGAAGTGATGAAGTAAATACATTTAATACCTTAATCAAAGACATGGGCAATCTAAGACCAAGGAATCCTCCAGTGATTCCGTCTTGGAGTTTATCACTAGTGCTTCAGGTGCTAGCTGATAGGCCTTTTGAACCACTAAGCTCCATTTCTATGAAAATGTTGACGCTTAAAACTGTATTTTTAATTGCTGTGGCCTCCACTAGGCGTAGAAGTGAGATTCATGCCTTATCAGCTGAGGCAGACCATTTTGTGGTCATAGGGGAAGGCCTTAGGCTTCTACCTATGATAAATTTCATGGCTAAAAACCAATCTTTGAAATATCCAGGTCAGTCTATAATTTTGCCAGCTTTGACTAGGTATGATCCTAATTCGAAACTATGGTGTCCAGTCCGAGCATTAATCCGGTACAAACAACGTACTCAGGAATGGCGGACGGACCCAACAGCGTTATGGTTGTCATATATTGAACCCCATGGCAGGGCGTCAAATGATACCATTTCCAGGTGGATTGTTGAGTGTATTTAATTTTGCCATAAATCCGCCACAGGTAAACAAGTTGACATGGCCAAGGCTCACAGTGTCCGAGGTGTAGTGGCTTCCACTGCCCTATTTAATGGGGTACCTGTGGATGACATTATGCCAGTAGCTCAGGTACATGGCACTTGTATGTAGAGAGCGTATGGGACATTGAGGTCATTCAGTCTTCCTCCCAAGAATGGGGGGGGGGGGGGTGCGGTGGCAGCGCATATGACATATGGTCATCTCTCAGCCATCGGTTGTGTTAGCCGATGTTCATATCTTTCCTGATTGTGTTTCCACAAAATTTCAGAGGTTTTAAGTGCCTTAAACGCAGAAAAGCTCATTGGGAAGAGCTGGTCTTTTGACCTCGCCTCCCTCCCGCCGAATTCCCTGTCGAATTCTGGCAATATCAAAATATCAGAGTATTAGGGAGGTAAGTATACTCTTGAAGTGAAATAAACGAAATCACAGATTTCTTTTTTCAGAGTCTTCAGGCTCTTGTACAGTTGCATAGTGTCAGCCAATAAATTAGTCAGAGGGAGTACTAGTCGGCGCATGCGCAGTGGTGGGACTAGCATCCGCCAGATTGTCATCTGACTACCTGTCCAGTAGGGGCACCTAACTTTTTTAATCTGAGGTTTTATTGAGTGAAAGCCGATATTTAGCAATATCAAAGAGTATTAGGGAGGTAAGTATCAACTCTCTCATGAAAAAAGAAATCCGTGATTTCGTGTATTTCACAGGAACTCTACAGGTAAGCTGTTGAATATTTTGAAACTAATTTGTGTTGTTGCTGTTTGTGCCTATGTGTTCAACATAAAGTATCAACAACAACATCATCACAAACTTTGTTTTTCAACACATCATTTTAATTTTGATGTAAGGTAGCAAGTGATGTATTTGAGTATGACATGAGATACTTAGGTGACAGATCTGATTCCTCCATGGGAGCCGTGAGATACAAGTCAGAAGACCATGTGTCTTTGATCTGTAAATGCTTGTCTATATTGGCAGGGATCCCACAACCTTGAAGATCCTTGAAAAAATATATTGCATTTTAGCGGCCTTAAAAGTCCTTGAATTTAGCCAGAATTGAACATTTCTTTGAAAAACCCTTGAGTTTGTCATTGTCCAAATTTCGCAGTTAAAGCAGACCAAGTGAAAATATATAAATTTATATAATGCCAGTATTTTAATCACAGGATTTGTAATTTAGAATTTAGTGTCATCTGTTTCTAAAATGATGTAATTAAAATGTGATAATAAATAATTATGTGGGAGGAATTAATGCCCAACTAGAAGGGGATGTAAAGGAGGCAGTACCTTAAAATGGTCCTTGAAAATTCTTATTACTGACCTTGAAAAGACATTGAATTCAAGTTTTAAAAGCGTGTGGGAACCTTGACTAGGTCATCTCTAGTTATCTCTGATGTTTGTATATACGCATGACTTAATCCGTTGTTATCAACAAATTAAATTCTCCTTAATTTAAAATAAATTTGTAATCTCTAAATTCTTACACTTCTGTTTGTTTGTTTCAGACGTTTGCTGATAGAACACTGGGTGTAATGGCCTGGATTATGCCTGTGTTTGTAGCCTGCTCAACATTTGGTGGACTTAATGGTGCTATATTTACATCAGCCAGGTAGCAAGTGGCAAACCAATGCGAATAATTCACTTAGAAACTTAGAGGTTTATTGGTTAAAATTGCTTTGAAAAAACATAGCACCGGAATGACTGGTTACTGATCCTGTCATTCCAGTAAGAAATTTTCTTAAGATATTCATCTGCCTCTGCAAAAAGTACTTTTTTCCCTTTGAACTCGAAAGGCTGGAATTCAGGCCTCATTGAGAAGGTCCATATACCCAAAAGGCTGGAAATCAAACCTCATTGAGAAAGTCCATATACCTGAAAGGCTGGAATTCAGGCCTCATTGGGAAAGTCCATATACCCAAAAGGCTGGAAATCAGACCTCATTGAGAAAGTCCATATACCCGAAAGGCTGCAATTCAGGCCTCATTGGGAAAGTCCATGAAACCCGAAAGGCTGGAATTCGGGTCTCATTGAGAAAGTCCATATACCCAAAAGGCTGGAATTCAGGCCTCATTGAGAAGGTCCATATACCTGAAAGGCTGGAAATCAAACCTCATTGAGAAAGTCCATATACCTGAAAGGCTGGAATTCAGGCCTCATTGAGAAAGTCCATATACCCAAAAGGCTGGAATTCAGGCCTCATTGAGAAAGTCCATATACCCAAAAGGCTGGAATTCAGGCCTCATTGAGAAAGTCCATATACACGAAAGGCTGGAATTCAGGCCTCATTGAGAAAGTCCATATACCTGAAAGGCTGGAATTACGGCCTCATTGAGAAAGTCCATATACCCGAAAGGCTGGAATTCAGGCCTCGTTGAGAAGGTCCATATACCCGAAAGGCTGGAATTCGGGCCTCATTGGGAAAGTCCATATACCCGAAAGGCTGGAATTCATGCCTCATTGGGAAAGTCCATGTACCTGAAAGGCTTGAATTCTTGCCTCATTGAGAAAGTCCAGATACCTGAAAGGCTGGAATTCAGGCCTCATGGAGAAAGTCCATATACCTGAAATGCTGGAATTCTTGCCTCATTGAGAAAGTCCAGATACCCGAAAGGCTGGAATTCAGGCCTCATTAAGAAAGTCCATATACCCGAAAGGCTGGAATTCAGGCCTCATTGAGAAGGTCCATATACCCTAATGGCTGGAATTCAGGCCTCATTGAGAAAGTCCATATACCCTAATTGCTGAAACTCAGGCCTCATTGAGAAAGTCCAGATACCCGAAAGGCTGGAATTCTTGCCCTGCACATTCCTATGGCTATAGGCTGATGTTATATAAAAAAATAAGCATACATACATGGGTTTCGAGTATATATGTCCTTTCTCACTGAGGGCAGAATAATGGCCTATTGGATATATATATATATATATATATATATATATATATATATATATTATGCGTTAAGTATAATGTTAAAAATTACATTTTGCAATGCTTTTAGTATAAGCTCAGGGTGGACATGGCAACAGCAAAAATATATTCATGGTCCAAGAGTTAAGACAATTGTAGAATCCATTCTTGATTGACTCAAACATTAAAGGTAAAACACCACAATAGAGGGATCCATTTCTCGCTAAGTCCCACCCATTTCTCGCTAAGTCCCACCCATTTCTCGCTAAGTCCCACCCATTTCTAGCTAAGCTCCTCCCACTTTGTGTCCACTTTTGAATCAATTTTAACACAGAACCATGCATTCCCAGAATCTTAATTTCAAAGTAACTATGCAAGTAAGCTCTTGAATATTTTGAAACTGATCGACTGGGAGCTGTTGCTGCTGTCAAATTGGCTTCAAAATATTCAACAGAATTTTTGTTACATTGTAAATTCACCACAATGACATGCAATTCAAATCATTACTTTTAGACTTTTGCCCCTTTTGTGTCGGACTACGTTATGTGATTTTGATGTCAGCTAACATGTGATGCATTTTGATTATGATATCAGTGTGTGTGTGGTAATATTTAAGGCGTTTATATGCTAGTTCCCAATGCTAGGGTCTAGACTCACGCCTGGGTTATGATATCAGAGTCAGAGTTGTGCAAAAGCGAAGTGCTTATCCTCCCCTTCCCACCCCCACCCCCCAGGACTTGTTTGGTGGTCTGCTACAGGCTATTCATGAGTTGTAGGATTATTGGATTTGTGTTGTACAATGTTGTGACTGTTAGACTTACTTTCTTTTCTCTCACCTTAGTTTCTTGCTTGCTCATATGTAACAGCAGGTCATTGTCGTCTATTTATGTGGTTCGCTTTACAGGTTATTTTTCGTCGGTGCGCGACAAGGACATCTTCCAAATTTCCTCGCCTTGATTAATGTAAAGCTGTTCACACCCGTGCCAGCATTAATTTTTGGAGTAAGTGTGACAAAATTAAAAACATGTACATTCTGCATAATTGAGTATACATGTCTGAGAAAACTTAAAAGCCTATATTAGTGCCACCATTTAGACCTATCTGTATTCATGCCTCCTGATAACATCTGAGCAGTCAGCTTGAATGCACATGTAGGAAGCAGTTTCCATATTTTCACTGTATATAGTAACTATTTATGTTTATCTTGTATTTTCAATGTGTAATGGCGCTGGTGATGTTTATCTTGTATTTTCAGTGTGTAAAGTCCCTGGTGATGTTTATCTTGTATTTTCAGTGTGTAATGTGGCTGGTGATGTTTATCTTGTATTTTCAGTGTGTAATGTTGCTGGTGATGTTTGTCTTGTATTTTCAGTGTGTAATGTGGCTGGTGATGTTTATCTTGTATTTTCAGTGTGTAATGTGGCTGGAGATGTTTATCTTGTATTTTCAGTGTGTAATGTCGCTGGTGATGTTTATCTTGTATTTTCAGTGTGTGATGTGGCTGGTGATGTTTATCTTGTATTTTCAGTGTGTAATGTCGCTGGTGATGTTTATCTTGTATTTTCAGTGTCTAATGTGGCTGGTGATATTTATCTTGTATTTTCAGTGTGTAAAGTCCCTGGTGATGTTTATCTTGTATTTTCAGTGTGTAATGTGGCTGGTGATGTTCATCTTGTATTGATGTTTATGTAGTATTTTCAGTGTGTAATGTGGCTGGTGATGTTTATCTTGTATTTTCAGTGTGTACTGTGGCTGGTGATGTTTATCTTGTATTTTCAGTGTGTAATGTGGCTGGTGATGTTTATCTTGTATTTTCAGTGTGTAATGTGGCTGGTGATGTTCATCTTGTATTGATGTTTATCTTGTATTTTCAGTGTGTAATGTGGCTGGTGATGTTCATCTTGTATTGATGTTTATCTTGTATTTTCAGTGTGTAATGTGGCTGGTGATGTTTATGTTGTATTGATATTTATCTTGTATTGATGTTTATCTTGTATTTTCAGTGTCTAATGTGGCTGGTGATATTTATCTTGTATTTTCAGTGTGTAAAGTCCCTGGTGATGTTTATCTTGTATTTTCAGTGTGTAATGTGGCTGGTGATGTTTATTTTGTATTTTCAGTGTGTAATGTTGCTGGTGATGTTTGTCTTGTATTTTCAGTGTGTAATGTGGCTGGTGATGTTTATCTTGTATTTTCAGTGTGTAATGTGGCTGGAGATGTTTATCTTGTATTTTCAGTGTGTAATGTCGCTGGTGATGTTTATCTTGTATTTTCAGTGTGTGATGTGGCTGGTGATGTTTATCTTGTATTTTCAGTGTCTAATGTGGCTGGTAACATTTATCTTGTATTTTCAGTGTGTAAAGTCCCTGGTGATGTTTATCTTGTATTTTCAGTGTGTAATGTGGCTGGTGATGTTCATCTTGTATTGATGTTTATGTAGTATTTTCAGTGTGTAATGTGGCTGGTGATGTTTATCTTGTATTTTCAGTGTGTAATGTGGTTGGTGATGTTTATCTTGTATTTTCAGTGTGTAATGTGGCTGGTGATGTTTATCTTGTATTTTCAGTGTGTAATGTGGCTGGTGATGTTTATCTTGTATTTTCAGTATGTAATGTGGCTGGTGATGTTCATCTTGTATTGATGTTTATCTTGTATTTTCAGTGTGTAATGTGGCTGGTGATGTTTATCTTGTATTTTCAGTGTGTAAAGTCCCTGGTGATGTTTATCTTGTATTTTCAGTGTGTAATGTGGCTGGTGATGTTCATCTTGTATTGATGTTTATGTAGTATTTTCAGTGTGTAATGTGGCTGGTGATGTTTATCTTGTATTTTCAGTGTCTAATGTGGCTGGTGATATTTATCTTGTATTTTCAGTGTGTAAAGTCCCTGGTGATGTTTATCTTGTATTTTCAGTGTGTAATGTGGCTGGTGATGTTCATCTTGTATTGATGTTTATGTAGTATTTTCAGTGTGTAAAGTCCCTGGTGATGTTTATCTTGTATTTTCAGTGTCTAATGTGGCTGGTGATATTTATCTTGTATTTTCAGTGTGTAAAGTCCCTGGTGATGTTTATCTTGTATTTTCAGTGTGTAATGTGGCTGGTGATGTTTATCTTGTATTTTCAGTGTGTAATGTGGCTGGTGATGTTTATCTTGTATTTTCAGTGTGTAATGTTGCTGGTGATGTTTGTCTTGTATTTTCCGTGTGTAATGTGGCTGGTGATGTTTATCTTGTATTTTCAGTGTGTAATGTGGCTGGAGATGTTTATCTTGTATTTTCAGTGTGTAATGTCGCTGGTGATGTTTATCTTGTATTTTCAGTGTGTGATGTGGCTGGTGATGTTTATCTTGTATTTTCAGTGTGTAATGTCGCTGGTGATGTTTATCTTGTATTTTCAGTGTCTAATGTGGCTGGTGATATTTATCTTGTATTTTCAGTGTGTAAAGTCCCTGGTGATGTTTATCTTGTATTTTCAGTGTGTAATGTGGCTGGTGATGTTCATCTTGTATTGATGGTTATCTTGTATTTTCAGTGTGTAATGTGGCTGGTGATGTTCATCTTGTATTGATGTTTATCTTGTATTTTCAGTGTGTAATGTGGCTGGTGATGTTTATGTTGTATTGATATTTATCTTGTATTGATGTTTATCTTGTATTTTCAGTGTCTAATGTGGCTGGTGATATTTATCTTGTATTTTCAGTGTGTAAAGTCCCTGGTGATGTTTATCTTGTATTTTCAGTGTGTAATGTGGCTGGTGATGTTTATTTTGTATTTTCAGTGTGTAATGTTGCTGGTGATGTTTGTCTTGTATTTTCAGTGTGTAATGTGGCTGGTGATGTTTATCTTGTATTTTCAGTGTGTAATGTGGCTGGAGATGTTTATCTTGTATTTTCAGTGTGTAATGTCGCTGGTGATGTTTATCTTGTATTTTCAGTGTGTGATGTGGCTGGTGATGTTTATCTTGTATTTTCAGTGTGTAATGTCGCTGGTGATGTTTATCTTGTATTTTCAGTGTCTAATGTGGCTGGTAACATTTATCTTGTATTTTCAGTGTGTAAAGTCCCTGGTGATGTTTATCTTGTATTTTCAGTGTGTAATGTGGCTGGTGATGTTCATCTTGTATTGATGTTTATGTAGTATTTTCAGTGTGTAATGTGGCTGGTGATGTTTATCTTGTATTTTCAGTGTGTAATGTGGTTGGTGATGTTTATCTTGTATTTTCAGTGTGTAATGTGGCTGGTGATGTTTATCTTGTATTTTCAGTGTGTAATGTGGCTGGTGATGTTTATCTTGTATTTTCAGTGTGTAATGTGGCTGGTGATGTTCATCTTGTATTGATGTTTATCTTGTATTTTCAGTGTCTAATGTGGCTGGTGATATTTATCTTGTATTTTCAGTGTGTAAAGTCCCTGGTGATGTTTGTCTTGTATTTTCAGTGTGTAATGTGGCTGGTGATGTTTATCTTGTATTTTCAGTGTGTAATGTGGCTGGAGATGTTTATCTTGTATTTTCAGTGTGTAATGTCGCTGGTGATGTTTATCTTGTATTTTCAGTGTGTGATGTGGCTGGTGATATTTATCTTGTATTTTCAGTGTGTAAAGTCCCTGGTGATGTTTATCTTGTATTTTCAGTGTGTAATGTGGCTGGTGATGTTCATCTTGTATTGATGTTTATGTAGTATTTTCAGTGTGTAATGTGGCTGGTGATGTTCATCTTGTATTGATGGTTATGTAGTATTTTCAGTGTGTAATGTGGCTGGTGATGTTTATCTTGTATTTTCAGTGTGTACTGTGGCTGGTGATGTTTATCTTGTATTTTCAGTGTGTAATGTGGCTGGTGATGTTCATCTTGTATTGATGTTTATGTAGTATTTTCAGTGTGTAATGTGGCTGGTGATGTTTATCTTGTATTTTCAGTGTGTACTGTGGCTGGTGATGTTTATCTTGTATTTTCAGTGTGTAATGTGGCTGGTGATGTTTATCTTGTATTTTCAGTGTGTAATGTGGCTGGTGATGTTCATCTTGTATTGATGTTTATCTTGTATTTTCAGTGTGTAATGTGGCTGGTGATGTTCATCTTGTATTGATGTTTATCTTGTATTTTCAGTGTGTAATGTGGCTGGTGATGTTTATGTTGTATTGATATTTATCTTGTATTGATGTTTATCTTGTATTTTCAGTGTCTAATGTGGCTGGTGATATTTATCTTGTATTTTCAGTGTGTAAAGTCCCTGGTGATGTTTATCTTGTATTTTCAGTGTGTAATGTGGCTGGTGATGTTTATTTTGTATTTTCAGTGTGTAATGTTGCTGGTGATGTTTGTCTTGTATTTTCAGTGTGTAATGTGGCTGGTGATGTTTATCTTGTATTTTCAGTGTGTAATGTGGCTGGAGATGTTTATCTTGTATTTTCAGTGTGTAATGTCGCTGGTGATGTTTATCTTGTATTTTCAGTGTGTGATGTGGCTGGTGATGTTTATCTTGTATTTTCAGTGTGTAATGTCGCTGGTGATGTTTATCTTGTATTTTCAGTGTCTAATGTGGCTGGTAACATTTATCTTGTATTTTCAGTGTGTAAAGTCCCTGGTGATGTTTATCTTGTATTTTCAGTGTGTAATGTGGCTGGTGATGTTCATCTTGTATTGATGTTTATGTAGTATTTTCAGTGTGTAATGTGGCTGGTGATGTTTATCTTGTATTTTCAGTGTGTAATGTGGTTGGTGATGTTTATCTTGTATTTTCAGTGTGTAATGTGGCTGGTGATGTTTATCTTGTATTTTCAGTGTGTAATGTGGCTGGTGATGTTTATCTTGTATTTTCAGTATGTAATGTGGCTGGTGATGTTCATCTTGTATTGATGTTTATCTTGTATTTTCAGTGTGTAATGTGGCTGGTGATGTTTATCTTGTATTTTCAGTGTGTAAAGTCCCTGGTGATGTTTATCTTGTATTTTCAGTGTGTAATGTGGCTGGTGATGTTCATCTTGTATTGATGTTTATGTAGTATTTTCAGTGTGTAATGTGGCTGGTGATGTTTATCTTGTATTTTCAGTGTCTAATGTGGCTGGTGATATTTATCTTGTATTTTCAGTGTGTAAAGTCCCTGGTGATGTTTATCTTGTATTTTCAGTGTGTAATGTGGCTGGTGATGTTCATCTTGTATTGATGTTTATGTAGTATTTTCAGTGTGTAAAGTCCCTGGTGATGTTTATCTTGTATTTTCAGTGTCTAATGTGGCTGGTGATATTTATCTTGTATTTTCAGTGTGTAAAGTCCCTGGTGATGTTTATCTTGTATTTTCAGTGTGTAATGTGGCTGGTGATGTTTATCTTGTATTTTCAGTGTGTAATGTGGCTGGTGATGTTTATCTTGTATTTTCAGTGTGTAATGTTGCTGGTGATGTTTGTCTTGTATTTTCCGTGTGTAATGTGGCTGGTGATGTTTATCTTGTATTTTCAGTGTGTAATGTGGCTGGAGATGTTTATCTTGTATTTTCAGTGTGTAATGTCGCTGGTGATGTTTATCTTGTATTTTCAGTGTGTGATGTGGCTGGTGATGTTTATCTTGTATTTTCAGTGTGTAATGTCGCTGGTGATGTTTATCTTGTATTTTCAGTGTCTAATGTGGCTGGTGATATTTATCTTGTATTTTCAGTGTGTAAAGTCCCTGGTGATGTTTATCTTGTATTTTCAGTGTGTAATGTGGCTGGTGATGTTCATCTTGTATTGATGGTTATCTTGTATTTTCAGTGTGTAATGTGGCTGGTGATGTTCATCTTGTATTGATGTTTATCTTGTATTTTCAGTGTGTAATGTGGCTGGTGATGTTTATGTTGTATTGATATTTATCTTGTATTGATGTTTATCTTGTATTTTCAGTGTCTAATGTGGCTGGTGATATTTATCTTGTATTTTCAGTGTGTAAAGTCCCTGGTGATGTTTATCTTGTATTTTCAGTGTGTAATGTGGCTGGTGATGTTTATTTTGTATTTTCAGTGTGTAATGTTGCTGGTGATGTTTGTCTTGTATTTTCAGTGTGTAATGTGGCTGGTGATGTTTATCTTGTATTTTCAGTGTGTAATGTGGCTGGAGATGTTTATCTTGTATTTTCAGTGTGTAATGTCGCTGGTGATGTTTATCTTGTATTTTCAGTGTGTGATGTGGCTGGTGATGTTTATCTTGTATTTTCAGTGTGTAATGTCGCTGGTGATGTTTATCTTGTATTTTCAGTGTCTAATGTGGCTGGTAACATTTATCTTGTATTTTCAGTGTGTAAAGTCCCTGGTGATGTTTATCTTGTATTTTCAGTGTGTAATGTGGCTGGTGATGTTCATCTTGTATTGATGTTTATGTAGTATTTTCAGTGTGTAATGTGGCTGGTGATGTTTATCTTGTATTTTCAGTGTGTAATGTGGTTGGTGATGTTTATCTTGTATTTTCAGTGTGTAATGTGGCTGGTGATGTTTATCTTGTATTTTCAGTGTGTAATGTGGCTGGTGATGTTTATCTTGTATTTTCAGTGTGTAATGTGGCTGGTGATGTTCATCTTGTATTGATGTTTATCTTGTATTTTCAGTGTCTAATGTGGCTGGTGATATTTATCTTGTATTTTCAGTGTGTAAAGTCCCTGGTGATGTTTGTCTTGTATTTTCAGTGTGTAATGTGGCTGGTGATGTTTATCTTGTATTTTCAGTGTGTAATGTGGCTGGAGATGTTTATCTTGTATTTTCAGTGTGTAATGTCGCTGGTGATGTTTATCTTGTATTTTCAGTGTGTGATGTGGCTGGTGATATTTATCTTGTATTTTCAGTGTGTAAAGTCCCTGGTGATGTTTATCTTGTATTTTCAGTGTGTAATGTGGCTGGTGATGTTCATCTTGTATTGATGTTTATGTAGTATTTTCAGTGTGTAATGTGGCTGGTGATGTTCATCTTGTATTGATGGTTATGTAGTATTTTCAGTGTGTAATGTGGCTGGTGATGTTTATCTTGTATTTTCAGTGTGTACTGTGGCTGGTGATGTTTATCTTGTATTTTCAGTGTGTAATGTGGCTGGTGATGTTTATCTTGTATTTTCAGTGTGTAATGTGGCTGGTGATGTTTATCTTGTATTTTCAGTGTGTAATGTGGCTGGTGATGTTCATCTTGTATTGATGTTTATGTAGTATTTTCAGTGTGTAATGTGGCTGGTGATGTTTATCTTGTATTTTCAGTGTCTAATGTGGCTGGTGATATTTATCTTGTATTTTCAGTGTGTAAAGTCCCTGGTGATGTTTATCTTGTATTTTCAGTGTGTAATGTGGCTGGTGATGTTCATCTTGTATTGATGTTTATGTAGTATTTTCAGTGTGTAAAGTCCCTGGTGATGTTTATCTTGTATTTTCAGTGTCTAATGTGGCTGGTGATATTTATCTTGTATTTTCAGTGTGTAAAGTCCCTGGTGATGTTTATCTTGTATTTTCAGTGTGTAATGTGGCTGGTGATGTTTATCTTGTATTTTCAGTGTGTAATGTGGCTGGTGATGTTTATCTTGTATTTTCAGTGTGTAATGTTGCTGGTGATGTTTGTCTTGTATTTTCCGTGTGTAATGTGGCTGGTGATGTTTATCTCGTATTTTCAGTGTGTAATGTGGCTGGAGATGTTTATCTTGTATTTTCAGTGTGTAATGTCGCTGGTGATGTTTATCTTGTATTTTCAGTGTGTGATGTGGCTGGTGATGTTTATCTTGTATTTTCAGTGTGTAATGTCGCTGGTGATGTTTATCTTGTATTTTCAGTGTCTAATGTGGCTGGTGATATTTATCTTGTATTTTCAGTGTGTAAAGTCCCTGGTGATGTTTATCTTGTATTTTCAGTGTGTAATGTGGCTGGTGATGTTCATCTTGTATTGATGGTTATCTTGTATTTTCAGTGTGTAATGTGGCTGGTGATGTTCATCTTGTATTGATGTTTATCTTGTATTTTCAGTGTGTAATGTGGCTGGTGATGTTTATGTTGTATTGATATTTATCTTGTATTGATGTTTATCTTGTATTTTCAGTGTCTAATGTGGCTGGTGATATTTATCTTGTATTTTCAGTGTGTAAAGTCCCTGGTGATGTTTATCTTGTATTTTCAGTGTGTAATGTGGCTGGTGATGTTTATTTTGTATTTTCAGTGTGTAATGTTGCTGGTGATGTTTGTCTTGTATTTTCAGTGTGTAATGTGGCTGGTGATGTTTATCTTGTATTTTCAGTGTGTAATGTGGCTGGAGATGTTTATCTTGTATTTTCAGTGTGTAATGTCGCTGGTGATGTTTATCTTGTATTTTCAGTGTGTGATGTGGCTGGTGATGTTTATCTTGTATTTTCAGTGTGTAATGTCGCTGGTGATGTTTATCTTGTATTTTCAGTGTCTAATGTGGCTGGTAACATTTATCTTGTATTTTCAGTGTGTAAAGTCCCTGGTGATGTTTATCTTGTATTTTCAGTGTGTAATGTGGCTGGTGATGTTCATCTTGTATTGATGTTTATGTAGTATTTTCAGTGTGTAATGTGGCTGGTGATGTTTATCTTGTATTTTCAGTGTGTAATGTGGTTGGTGATGTTTATCTTGTATTTTCAGTGTGTAATGTGGCTGGTGATGTTTATCTTGTATTTTCAGTGTGTAATGTGGCTGGTGATGTTTATCTTGTATTTTCAGTGTGTAATGTGGCTGGTGATGTTCATCTTGTATTGATGTTTATCTTGTATTTTCAGTGTCTAATGTGGCTGGTGATATTTATCTTGTATTTTCAGTGTGTAAAGTCCCTGGTGATGTTTGTCTTGTATTTTCAGTGTGTAATGTGGCTGGTGATGTTTATCTTGTATTTTCAGTGTGTAATGTGGCTGGAGATGTTTATCTTGTATTTTCAGTGTGTAATGTCGCTGGTGATGTTTATCTTGTATTTTCAGTGTGTGATGTGGCTGGTGATATTTATCTTGTATTTTCAGTGTGTAAAGTCCCTGGTGATGTTTATCTTGTATTTTCAGTGTGTAATGTGGCTGGTGATGTTCATCTTGTATTGATGTTTATGTAGTATTTTCAGTGTGTAATGTGGCTGGTGATGTTCATCTTGTATTGATGGTTATGTAGTATTTTCAGTGTGTAATGTGGCTGGTGATGTTTATCTTGTATTTTCAGTGTGTACTGTGGCTGGTGATGTTTATCTTGTATTTTCAGTGTGTAATGTGGCTGGTGATGTTTATCTTGTATTTTCAGTGTGTAATGTGGCTGGTGATGTTTATCTTGTATTTTCAGTGTGTAATGTTGCTGGTGATGTTTGTCTTGTATTTTCCGTGTGTAATGTGGCTGGTGATGTTTATCTTGTATTTTCAGTGTGTAATGTGGCTGGAGATGTTTATCTTGTATTTTCAGTGTGTAATGTCGCTGGTGATGTTTATCTTGTATTTTCAGTGTGTGATGTGGCTGGTGATGTTTATCTTGTATTTTCAGTGTGTAATGTCGCTGGTGATGTTTATCTTGTATTTTCAGTGTCTAATGTGGCTGGTGATATTTATCTTGTATTTTCAGTGTGTAAAGTCCCTGGTGATGTTTATCTTGTATTTTCAGTGTGTAATGTGGCTGGTGATGTTCATCTTGTATTGATGGTTATGTAGTATTTTCAGTGTGTAATGTGGCTGGTGATGTTTATCTTGTATTTTCAGTGTGTACTGTGGCTGGTGATGTTTATCTTGTATTTTCAGTGTGTAATGTGGCTGGTGATGTTTATCTTGTATTTTCAGTGTGTAATGTGGCTGGTGATGTTCATCTTGTATTGATGTTTATCTTGTATTTTCAGTGTGTAATGTGGCTGGTGATGTTTATCTTGTATTTTCAGTGTGTAATGTCGCTGGTGATGTTTATGTTGTATTGATGTTTATCTTGTATTGATGTTTATCTTGTATTTTCAGTGTCTAATGTGGCTGGTGATATTTATCTTGTATTTTCAGTGTGTAAAGTCCCTGGTGATGTTTGTCTTGTATTTTCAGTGTGTAATGTGGCTGGTGATGTTTATCTTGTATTTTCAGTGTGTAATGTGGCTGGAGATGTTTATCTTGTATTTTCAGTGTGTAATGTCGCTGGTGATGTTTATCTTGTATTTTCAGTGTGTGATGTGGCTGGTGATATTTATCTTGTATTTTCAGTGTGTAAAGTCCCTGGTGATGTTTATCTTGTATTTTCAGTGTGTAATGTGGCTGGTGATGTTCATCTTGTATTGATGTTTATGTAGTATTTTCAGTGTGTAATGTGGCTGGTGATGTTCATCTTGTATTGATGGTTATGTAGTATTTTCAGTGTGTAATGTGGCTGGTGATGTTTATCTTGTATTTTCAGTGTGTACTGTGGCTGGTGATGTTTATCTTGTATTTTCAGTGTGTAATGTGGCTGGTGATGTTTATCTTGTATTTTCAGTGTGTAATGTGGCTGGTGATGTTCATCTTGTATTGATGTTTATCTTGTATTTTCAGTGTGTAATGTGGCTGGTGATGTTTATCTTGTATTTTCAGTGTGTAATGTCGCTGGTGATGTTTATGTTGTATTGATGTTTATCTTGTATTGATGTTTATCTTGTATTTTCAGTGTCTAATGTGGCTGGTGATATTTATCTTGTATTTTCAGTGTGTAACGTCCCTGGTGATGTTTGTCTTGTATTTTCAGTGTGTAATGTGGCTGGTGATGTTTATCTTGTATTTTCAGTGTGTAATGTGGCTGGAGATGTTTATCTTGTATTTTCAGTGTGTAATGTCGCTGGTGATGTTTATCTTGTATTTTCAGTGTGTGATGTGGCTGGTGATATTTATCTTGTATTTTCAGTGTGTAAAGTCCCTGGTGATGTTTATCTTGTATTTTCAGTGTGTAATGTGGCTGGTGATGTTCATCTTGTATTGATGTTTATGTAGTATTTTCAGTGTGTAATGTGGCTGGTGATGTTTATCTTGTATTTTCAGTGTGTAATGTGGCTGGTGATGTTTGTCTTGTATTTTCAGTGTGTAATGTGGCTGGTGATGTTTATCTTGTATTTTCAGTGTGTAATGTGGCTGGAGATGTTTATCTTGGAATTTCAGTGTGTAATGTCGCTGGTGATGTTTATCTTGTATTTTCAGTGTGTGATGTGGCTGGTGATGTTTATCTTGTATTTTCAGTGTGTAATGTCGCTGGTGATGTTTATCTTGTATTTTCAGTGTCTAATGTGGCTGGTGATGTTTGTCTTGTATTTTCAGTGTGTAATGTCGCTGGTGATGTTTATGTTGTATTGATGTTTATCTTGTATTGATGTTTATCTTGTATTTTCAGTGTCTAATGTGGCTGGTGATATTTATCTTGTATTTTCAGTGTGTAAAGTCCCTAGTGATGTTTGTCTTGTATTTTCAGTGTGTAATGTGGCTGGTGATGTTTATCTTGTATTTTCAGTGTGTTAATGTGGCTGGAGATGTTTATCTTGTATTTTCAGTGTGTAAAGTCCCTGGTGATGTTTCTCTTGTATTTTCAGTGTCTAATGTGGCTGGTGATATTTTTCTTGTATTTTCAGTGTGTAAAGTCCCTGGTGATGTTTATCTTGTATTTTCAGTGTGTAATGTGGCTGGTGATGTTCATCTTGTATTGATGGTTATGTAGTATTTTCAGTGTGTAATGTGGCTGGTGATGTTTATCTTGTATTTTCAGTGTGTACTGTGGCTGGTGATGTTTATCTTGTATTTTCAGTGTGTAATGTGGCTGGTGATGTTTATCTTGTATTTTCAGTGTGTAATGTGGCTGGTGATGTTCATCTTGTATTGATGTTTATCTTGTATTTTCAGTGTGTAATGTGGCTGGTGATGTTTATCTTGTATTTTCAGTGTGTAATGTCGCTGGTGATGTTTATGTTGTATTGATGTTTATCTTGTATTGATGTTTATCTTGTATTTTCAGTGTCTAATGTGGCTGGTGATATTTATCTTGTATTTTCAGTGTGTAAAGTCCCTGGTGATGTTTGTCTTGTATTTTCAGTGTGTAATGTGGCTGGTGATGTTTATCTTGTATTTTCAGTGTGTAATGTGGCTGGAGATGTTTATCTTGTATTTTCAGTGTGTAATGTCGCTGGTGATGTTTATCTTGTATTTTCAGTGTGTGATGTGGCTGGTGATATTTATCTTGTATTTTCAGTGTGTAAAGTCCCTGGTGATGTTTATCTTGTATTTTCAGTGTGTAATGTGGCTGGTGATGTTCATCTTGTATTGATGTTTATGTAGTATTTTCAGTGTGTAAAGTCCCTGGTGATGTTTATCTTGTATTTTCAGTGTCTAATGTGGCTGGTGATATTTATCTTGTATTTTCAGTGTGTAAAGTCCCTGGTGATGTTTATCTTGTATTTTCAGTGTGTAATGTGGCTGGTGATGTTTATCTTGTATTTTCAGTGTGTAATGTGGCTGGTGATGTTTATCTTGTATTTTCAGTGTGTAATGTTGCTGGTGATGTTTGTCTTGTATTTTCCGTGTGTAATGTGGCTGGTGATGTTTATCTTGTATTTTCAGTGTGTAATGTGGCTGGAGATGTTTATCTTGTATTTTCAGTGTGTAATGTCGCTGGTGATGTTTATCTTGTATTTTCAGTGTCTAATGTGGCTGGTGATATTTATCTTGTATTTTCAGTGTGTAAAGTCCCTGGTGATGTTTATCTTGTATTTTCAGTGTGTAATGTGGCTGGTGATGTTCATCTTGTATTGATGGTTATGTAGTATTTTCAGTGTGTAATGTGGCTGGTGATGTTTATCTTGTATTTTCAGTGTGTACTGTGGCTGGTGATGTTTATCTTGTATTTTCAGTGTGTAATGTGGCTGGTGATGTTTATCTTGTATTTTCAGTGTGTAATGTGGCTGGTGATGTTCATCTTGTATTGATGTTTATCTTGTATTTTCAGTGTGTAATGTGGCTGGTGATGTTTATCTTGTATTTTCAGTGTGTAATGTCGCTGGTGATGTTTATGTTGTATTGATGTTTATCTTGTATTGATGTTTATCTTGTATTTTCAGTGTCTAATGTGGCTGGTGATATTTATCTTGTATTTTCAGTGTGTAAAGTCCCTGGTGATGTTTGTCTTGTATTTTCAGTGTGTAATGTGGCTGGTGATGTTTATCTTGTATTTTCAGTGTGTAATGTGGCTGGAGATGTTTATCTTGTATTTTCAGTGTGTAAAGTCCCTGGTGATGTTTATCTTGTATTTTCAGTGTCTAATGTGGCTGGTGATATTTATCTTGTATTTTCAGTGTGTAAAGTCCCTGGTGATGTTTATCTTGTATTTTCAGTGTGTAATGTGGCTGGTGATGTTCATCTTGTATTGATGGTTATGTAGTATTTTCAGTGTGTAATGTGGCTGGTGATGTTTATCTTGTATTTTCAGTGTGTACTGTGGCTGGTGATGTTTATCTTGTATTTTCAGTGTGTAATGTGGCTGGTGATGTTTATCTTGTATTTTCAGTGTGTAATGTGGCTGGTGATGTTCATCTTGTATTGATGTTTATCTTGTATTTTCAGTGTGTAATGTGGCTGGTGATGTTTATCTTGTATTTTCAGTGTGTAATGTCGCTGGTGATGTTTATCTTGTATTGATGTTTATCTTGTATTTTCAGTGTCTAATGTGGCTGGTGATATTTATCTTGTATTTTCAGTGTGTAAAGTCCCTGGTGATGTTTGTCTTGTATTTTCAGTGTGTAATGTGGCTGGTGAAGTTTATCTTGTATTTTCAGTGTGTAATGTGGCTGGAGATGTTTATCTTGTATTTTCAGTGTGTAATGTCGCTGGTGATGTTTATCTTGTATTTTCAGTGTGTGATGTGGCTGGTGATATTTATCTTGTATTTTCAGTGTGTAAAGTCCCTGGTGATGTTTATCTTGTATTTTCAGTGTGTAATGTGGCTGGTGATGTTCATCTTGTATTGATGTTTATGTAGTATTTTCAGTGTGTAATGTGGCTGGTGATGTTTATCTTGTATTTTCAGTGTGTAATGTGGCTGGTGATGTTTGTCTTGTATTTTCAGTGTGTAATGTGGCTGGTGATGTTTATCTTGTATTTTCAGTGTGTAATGTGGCTGGAGATGTTTATCTTGGAATTTCAGTGTGTAATGTCGCTGGTGATGTTTATCTTGTATTTTCAGTGTGTGATGTGGCTGGTGATGTTTATCTTGTATTTTCAGTGTGTAATGTCGCTGGTGATGTTTATCTTGTATTTTCAGTGTCTAATGTGGCTGGTGATATTTATCTTGTATTTTCAGTGTGTAAAGTCCCTAGTGATGTTTGTCTTGTATTTTCAGTGTGTAATGTGGCTGGTGATGTTTATCTTGTATTTTCAGTGTGTAATGTGGCTGGAGATGTTTATCTTGTATTTTCAGTGTGTAAAGTCCCTGGTGATGTTTCTCTTGTATTTTCAGTGTCTAATGTGGCTGGTGATATTTTTCTTGTATTTTCAGTGTGTAAAGTCCCTGGTGATGTTTATCTTGTATTTTCAGTGTGTAATGTGGCTGGTGATGTTCATCTTGTATTGATGGTTATGTAGTATTTTCAGTGTGTAATGTGGCTGGTGATGTTTATCTTGTATTTTCAGTGTGTACTGTGGCTGGTGATGTTTATCTTGTATTTTCAGTGTGTAATGTGGCTGGTGATGTTTATCTTGTATTTTCAGTGTGTAATGTGGCTGGTGATGTTCATCTTGTATTGATGTTTATCTTGTATTTTCAGTGTGTAATGTGGCTGGTGATGTTTATCTTGTATTTTCAGTGTGTAATGTCGCTGGTGATGTTTATGTTGTATTGATGTTTATCTTGTATTGATGTTTATCTTGTATTTTCAGTGTCTAATGTGGCTGGTGATATTTATCTTGTATTTTCAGTGTGTAAAGTCCCTGGTGATGTTTGTCTTGTATTTTCAGTGTGTAATGTGGCTGGTGATGTTTATCTTGTATTTTCAGTGTGTAATGTGGCTGGAGATGTTTATCTTGTATTTTCAGTGTGTAATGTCGCTGGTGATGTTTATCTTGTATTTTCAGTGTGTGATGTGGCTGGTGATATTTATCTTGTATTTTCAGTGTGTAAAGTCCCTGGTGATGTTTATCTTGTATTTTCAGTGTGTAATGTGGCTGGTGATGTTCATCTTGTATTGATGTTTATGTAGTATTTTCAGTGTGTAAAGTCCCTGGTGATGTTTATCTTGTATTTTCAGTGTCTAATGTGGCTGGTGATATTTATCTTGTATTTTCAGTGTGTAAAGTCCCTGGTGATGTTTATCTTGTATTTTCAGTGTGTAATGTGGCTGGTGATGTTTATCTTGTATTTTCAGTGTGTAATGTGGCTGGTGATGTTTATCTTGTATTTTCAGTGTGTAATGTTGCTGGTGATGTTTGTCTTGTATTTTCCGTGTGTAATGTGGCTGGTGATGTTTATCTTGTATTTTCAGTGTGTAATGTGGCTGGAGATGTTTATCTTGTATTTTCAGTGTGTAATGTCGCTGGTGATGTTTATCTTGTATTTTCAGTGTCTAATGTGGCTGGTGATATTTATCTTGTATTTTCAGTGTGTAAAGTCCCTGGTGATGTTTATCTTGTATTTTCAGTGTGTAATGTGGCTGGTGATGTTCATCTTGTATTGATGGTTATGTAGTATTTTCAGTGTGTAATGTGGCTGGTGATGTTTATCTTGTATTTTCAGTGTGTACTGTGGCTGGTGATGTTTATCTTGTATTTTCAGTGTGTAATGTGGCTGGTGATGTTTATCTTGTATTTTCAGTGTGTAATGTGGCTGGTGATGTTCATCTTGTATTGATGTTTATCTTGTATTTTCAGTGTGTAATGTGGCTGGTGATGTTTATCTTGTATTTTCAGTGTGTAATGTCGCTGGTGATGTTTATGTTGTATTGATGTTTATCTTGTATTGATGTTTATCTTGTATTTTCAGTGTCTAATGTGGCTGGTGATATTTATCTTGTATTTTCAGTGTGTAAAGTCCCTGGTGATGTTTGTCTTGTATTTTCAGTGTGTAATGTGGCTGGTGATGTTTATCTTGTATTTTCAGTGTGTAATGTGGCTGGAGATGTTTATCTTGTATTTTCAGTGTGTAAAGTCCCTGGTGATGTTTATCTTGTATTTTCAGTGTCTAATGTGGCTGGTGATATTTATCTTGTATTTTCAGTGTGTAAAGTCCCTGGTGATGTTTATCTTGTATTTTCAGTGTGTAATGTGGCTGGTGATGTTCATCTTGTATTGATGGTTATGTAGTATTTTCAGTGTGTAATGTGGCTGGTGATGTTTATCTTGTATTTTCAGTGTGTACTGTGGCTGGTGATGTTTATCTTGTATTTTCAGTGTGTAATGTGGCTGGTGATGTTTATCTTGTATTTTCAGTGTGTAATGTGGCTGGTGATGTTCATCTTGTATTGATGTTTATCTTGTATTTTCAGTGTGTAATGTGGCTGGTGATGTTTATCTTGTATTTTCAGTGTGTAATGTCGCTGGTGATGTTTATCTTGTATTGATGTTTATCTTGTATTTTCAGTGTCTAATGTGGCTGGTGATATTTATCTTGTATTTTCAGTGTGTAAAGTCCCTGGTGATGTTTGTCTTGTATTTTCAGTGTGTAATGTGGCTGGTGAAGTTTATCTTGTATTTTCAGTGTGTAATGTGGCTGGAGATGTTTATCTTGTATTTTCAGTGTGTAATGTCGCTGGTGATGTTTATCTTGTATTTTCAGTGTGTAAAGTCCCTGGTGATGTTTATCTTGTATTTTCAGTGTGTAATGTGGCTGGTGATGTTCATCTTGTATTGATGTTTATGTAGTATTTTCAGTGTGTAATGTGGCTGGTGATGTTTATCTTGTATTTGCAGTGTGTAATGTGGCTGGTGATGTTTGTCTTGTATTTTCAGTGTGTAATGTGGCTGGTGATGTTTATCTTGTATTTTCAGTGTGTAATGTGGCTGGAGATGTTTATCTTGGAATTTCAGTGTGTAATGTCGCTGGTGATGTTTATCTTGTATTTTCAGTGTGTGATGTGGCTGGTGATGTTTATCTTGTATTTTCAGTGTGTAATGTCGCTGGTGATGTTTATCTTGTATTTTCAGTGTCTAATGTGGCTGGTGATATTTATCTTGTATTTTCAGTGTGTAAAGTCCCTGGTGATGTTTATCTTGTATTTTCAGTGTGTAATGTGGCTGGTGATGTTTATCTTGTATTTTCAGTGTGTAATGTGGCTGGAGATGTTTATCTTGGAATTTCAGTGTGTAATGTCGCTGGTGATGTTTATCTTGTATTTTCAGTGTGTAATGTGGCTGGTGATGTTTATCTTGTATTTTCAGTGTGTAATGTCGCTGGTGATGTTTATCTTGTATTTTCAGTGTGTGATGTGGCTGGTGATGTTTATCTTGTATTTTCAGTGTGTAATGTCGCTGGTGATGTTTATCTTGTATTTTCAGTGTCTAATGTGGCTGGTGATATTTATCTTGTATTTTCAGTGTGTAAAGTCCCTGGTGATGTTTATCTTGTATTTTCAGTGTGTAATGTGGCTGGTGATGTTTATCTTGTATTTTCAGTGTGTAATGTGGCTGGTGATGTTTATCTTGTATTTTCAGTGTGTAATGTGGCTGGTGATGTTTATCTTGTATTTTCAGTGTGTAATGTGGCTGGTGATGTTTATCTTGTATTTTCAGTGTGTAATGTGGCTGGTGATGTTCATCTTGTATTGATGTTTATCTTGTATTTTCAGTGTGTAATGTGGCTGGTGATGTTTATCTTGTATTTTCAGTGTGTAATGTGGCTGGTGATGTTTATCTTGTATTTTCAGTGTGTAATGTGGCTGGTGATGTTTATCTTGTATTTTCAGTGTGTAATGTGGCTGGTGATGTTTATCTTGTATTTTCAGTGTGTAATGTGGCTGGTGATGTTTATCTTGTATTTTCAGTGTGTAATGTGGCTGGTGATGTTCATCTTGTATTGATGTTTATCTTGTATTTTCAGTGTGTAATGTTGCTGGTGATGTTTATCTTGTATTTTCAGTGCGTAATGTCGCTGGTGATGCTGTGTTCCAGTGATGTATATTCTCTCATTACCTATGGCAGCTATGTTGAATCATTATTTATTGGTGTGTCAGTGGCTGGCTTGCTCTACATGCGATACACACAGCCCAATATGGAGAGACCTATTAAAGTATGACTTCATGTGAATTGTCAATTCATCTATAGATTAACATTCATGGCTTTATTAAATATAATAGCCAGTCTCAATTTTTGATAAATCTTTATTAACCCTTTAACCCTCAGAATCTGTTCAAGAAAATTTAAATTTTCATAGACGTCCATTTGCGTGCCAAGAGAAGACAATTTCTGAAAATTTGCCACTAATGACTGGTTCTATTATCGAGCCAGTCATTTCAGGGAAAGAATTTCAAAAATAGTCTTCTCTTGGTCTGCAAATGGACATTTCTCAAGACCACTGCAAAATCTATTTTTGGCTGATATGAGTGTTAAAGGGTTTATTAACAAATAATTATCGTTCATCAATATAAGTGATGCAGTTGTACATTTCAGTACAGGTCAGTGTAATAGTAAAAACATACCTAATTCTAACTCAGACTGAGAGGCATTGCAGAACTATTCTCTACCATCTCGCTAGAATTTGGTTTGAATGGATGAATTCTGTGGTGAATCCAGCCAAAAGCAGTTTTCACATGAGAACATACTTACCTCCCTAACACTCTTGATATAATAGTATATCGGCTCTAAATTCAATAATATTCAGAATTATAAACGGTTAGGTGCCCCTAATGGGCAGGTGGATGTACACAGTCATGCACATGACAGACCCGACCCACTGCGCATGTGCATACTGGTACTTCCGTTTTCTAATATGTTGGCTGACCAACCACATGTTGAAAACCTTCCCAGTCTCTTTTTGCGAATTTTCAATAATTGTTAGTCTGCAGAGGAGTCTTCCTCATCATCTGTTACGGTGATATTGTTCCATTTACTAATTTAGGCTTGTAACTTTTATATGTTACCGTTTTTCGTCGCGGCTGTTTTGGCGTTACCACATTTTCAGGCGCTGGGAATCCTTGTTAAATTTCTCCCAGCGCCTAGGGCTATTAATCCATTGTGCTTTGTGTTCACAGGTTCAACTTATGGATGAGTAAGGGGTCCTGTTCTTCCCTCGAAGGTTGTCACGTCTCTTTTTTTACTTATCATTGTGATATGTCTACGGGTTGGAGATATATTAAATGAATAAAAGAAATATCTCCTTCCTTTTGTCCCATCCCCCTCATCAGTTCTTCTGAAAGAAGAGTCTCGGCGGATGGATGGACATGTTCTCCTGCACAAGAGGATGGTTTTGCCTGTGCTCAGGCTAAGGGAGTTTATTAGTTATGGCACATAATTATTTGAAAATTCTGCTGCCTTTTGTTATTGCACTGTATTCTCTCTTGTGTGTGCATGGGTTCTCGAATATATATATAATTTGATATTATATTATTCGGGAGTAATGAACGTCTTTAGTCTCTAGATATTTCTTGCATTCATTTCTGACGTCCCCTCCTTGAAGGAGCTGTTGCATTGAGGTTTGATGTCATAATCAGCCAGAGTTTTTTCTCTTTCCTTGATGGCATAATCTTAGTTTAGAGAAGTCTTTGATGTGTTTATCACCCTTTATTATTACGGTGGAGAGATATCGAGATAGTCATTAATCTTTCTCTCTCTCTCTCTCTCTCTCTCTCTCTCTCTCTCTCTTTCTTAATTTGAGATCCTGGTTGTGATTGGTTATTATTAACTAGAAACGTCAGCTGTCCTGTCAGGGTTGTCTGTAATAAAAGTGGATGTCTTCTCTCGAGTTTGTTCTTGTTTTGTACTAATAGTCAATTAACAAGGCTTTGCAAACTATAATACTCATTGTCTTCATATGCCTTCCCTTTTCAGTAGTCATGTCCATCCTGCTTCAAGCCTATGAAGGCTAGATTCTTCCCCCACCCTTGCCATCTTTGTTCAGTGTGTAAGCTATCTAACAAATATGTCATTTGTAAAGAGTGGGGGTGGGATCTAACCTCCGAATTCTTTGCTTTTCAGGCTAAGCTGATGGCTGAGGAGGGCAAGAAGGCAAAGAAGGAAGGTAAGAAGAAGGGTGAGCTCAAGGCCTTCAAGGTTGAGTTAGTGAGTGAGATGCGCAGGACTTTGAAAGATCTGATGCCTGACATGCTTCGCGGCATGTTGCCTGCCACAGGTGTTTCAACTTCCTGCGCATCGACCTCAGTGCAGGTAGCCCCCATCCCTGGATCATGCCCTACTAGCTCGGACAAAGTGTTTTGTGATCCAGGGGTGGCCGTCTTGGACCCAGGCTTGATGTTCGCATCGCCTGGTGATCCAGCGGCGCGGGTAGCATCAGGCGGGACCCGACCAGCGGGCTTGACCACGATCACTCGCGGAGTATCCTCGTCATCTGCTTTCGGGCATTCTCCTGGTCAGTCTGGGTTAGTTTTTCTTGCTAACCCAGTCTAACTTTCCTGACCAGGAAGATGATGAAGACTACCTGCTCGATCCACAGGATGAGCATGAAGACATGGATGCGAGCGTCTACACCTCTCTCATGGAGAGCGCGGCCGCTTGCACCTATGGCACTGTTCCCTCAGGAGCAGGCTTCATTATTCAGCCTGTGGGCCGGTTTGGAGCGGACGGCCGCCCGTATAAGATTCCGCGACACGCTGGTGTGCATGTTACCCCTCACACAAGCGTGGCCTTGGTGCCCGGTCAGCCTATGGCGAATGTTATGCCAGCCCTCGCGGGCCCGTATGCATTCCCTACAGCCTCCACCTCGACCTTACCTGCGAATGCCATTGAGGATGACGTGGGCCCACTGCTCGTCGGCAATTCGCAGGTACCCATGGATGAAGATTGGTCTGAAGCGTGCGCATGGCTCCTCGCTGTCAGACCAGAGCTCTCCGTGGATGAAACTGCCGCCGGTAGCACTCCGGCATGGTTACAGGCAAAGCCGTTGGCCAACACGACTCGGTCTCTGCCGTATGCTGAACATATCTTAGATATGTTCTCTGCGGCAGAGGAGTCGATTAGACCGAAAGGTCGCCTCGCGAAGCCTTCCCGCCCCGTCCCCCCGCGAGGTTGCTAGGCGATGTCGGGTTACTGCTAGTCAGTATGCTCGATATGGCCTAGCACCCAGACCGAGTGCGGACGACCGCGCCGCTCTGGGAAAAGATACGCGGCCGAGTTCCCGCGCTGACACAGGAGCGTTGTGCTCGGGCGCTATGCGCTCGGCTAATGCCGCCTTGCACGACACCGAGGAGAGCTCACGAGCAGCGATTAGTGCGCTGTCTCATGTCTCTCAGCTGCTATCTGGGGTAGTAGCAGCCTCAGTGCAGCAACAACCTATCCCCGTGACAGTCCAACGAGCCATCCAGGATGGGATCAACATGGCGTTGGACTGTCTGACTAGGTCAGTCACAAAGTCACTGAGGACAAGGGGCACTTTTGCACTCAAGAGCTCAAGTCATGCTTGTTGCAAGCGCCGATGGCGGGCCCTGGTCTTTTTGGAGGTGAAGGTTGTCGGCACCTCCAAGAGACAGTGACTTTGGTGAGCAACCAGAGGGCGCTGCACGCACAGTTTAAAGTGCTGCGCAGAGAACCTGTTCAGCCATCGGCTGCTCGACAGCAGCACGCTCGTGGCGGTGCTGGCATTGTCAGAGGCCAGCAGGCCGGCCGGGTTCGGAGACAGCAGCCCGCGCACCGTGGTGCACATGGCGCTGGGCATGGTGCGCAAGGAGCGGCACGTGGTAACGGAGCCTGATGGGCTAAAAAATTTTCCAGTTGCCACAGGTACCACTCGGGTGTTGTCACTCGTACCAGAGACACTCCCACTTCTAAAATTTATGGGTACCCCGTCAACCCTAGGTGCACCAGTGGGAGGTCGTTTGACTTACCACATTCAGAAGTGGGAGCGGTTAATTCAGGACCGCTTAGTCTTGCAATGGCTTTCTCGCGGATACAGTCCAGAATGGATAAGAGGTCCGCCGTTGCATCTGTCTCTGGTACCGGTCTGGACTCAAATTCCAAGGGATCCAGACAAACGGTTGTGCATAGAATCTCTAATTCTAAAAGAAGCAATTAAACCGGCGCAAGATTGTCCAGGCTTCTATCAGCCGTGTTTCTTGTGACAAAGAACAGGGGGGTGGAGACCAATTCTCAACCTCAAGCCTCTAAACAAGTTTGTTTATACATGTAGATACACCGAGTTTCAAAATGGAAACAATAAAATCAGTGTTGTTGGTGTCAGACAAGGGGATGTGGAGAGCATCAATAGATCTCAAGGATGCTTATTTCCACATTCCAATTGCAAGGAGTTTTCGTCGGTTCCTGTGATTTGCTTTTCAGGGACGCCAATGGGAATTCAAGGTTCTTCCATTCGGCATCTCGACGGCTCCATGGGTCTTCACGCGAGTGGTACTTGCTATCACGGCATACCTCTGCACGAGAAATATAGCTGTTCACACTTACATAGACGACTGGTTGCTGAAAGCACACAACCAAGAAAGTTTGACAGCAAATCTGGAGATAGTTTTGAAAACTCTCACAGATTTATGCTGGATAATCAACTTTCAGAAATTAGAGCTGACTCCATCCCAGAAGTTTGTTTACCTGGGTATGTTCTTCGATCTGGAGATAGGATATGTTTATCCATCCCAGGAGAGAGTGGAAAATCTCTCGTGCATTCAGTTGGTTTGCAACAGTCGTTATATTCTAGCACGAGTCTATCTGAGAATGTTAGGTCTGATGGTTTCAATGGAACCAGTCATTCCTCAGGCGGCCGATTCAATTGTTTCTCATGGCTCAGTGGACGCAGAGCTCAGGATCACTGGATTCACGCATTCAAGTGTTGGACCCTCTCATTCATCACCTTCACTGGTGGATGGAGAGAGGAAATCTCCTGGTGGGGTCATGCTGACCCCTCCCCACCCTCATGTAACGATGGTTACGGATGGAGAGATGGGGAGCTTGCCTGGAAGAAGCCACTATATCAGGGCTTTGGAATCTGGAACAGTGAAAGGAACATATCAACATGCTAGAATTGCGAGCTGTAATTCTAGGCCTGGAACACTTCTTAAAAGAAGTGGAGAGAAAATTTGTGATGATACGTTCAGACAACTCTACAGTAGTGAGTTACATAAACCGCCAGCGCGGAACGAAGTCGCCCAGTCTCTGTATGATGACATGGAAGCTGCTTTGCTGGTGCATGGATCATATGATCACCTTGAAAGCAGTTCATATTCCAGGAAGGTTGAATCTGTTAGCAGACTCATTGAGCCGAAGGATGAGCATTCTGCCTACCGAATGGCAACTAAATCAATGTGTGGCGGATCACCTGTTCAATCATTGGGGAAAGCCCAACATAGATTTGTTCGCAATGAAGAAGAATGCGAAGATGATGACGTATGTTTCTCCGATTCCAGATCCACGCGCTATAGCAATAGATGCACTAGCTATCAGTTGGAAAGGAATTTATGCATACGCATACCCTCCAACAATCCTTCTTTCTTCTTCTTCTTTTCGTTCGCTGATCATACCGCCAGTCCTGTAAGTGACTATCGACATGATCATATGCGTTAAGTGCGTGGATCCATGGTTTATTAGAGTGCGCCGTGCGGCCTGGAACCTCCGTCTTCAGCACTCGAGGTTTCTGTCAGGGTTACCTCACCCTTACCTCCTTTAGTCGCCTCTTACGACACACAGAGGATACGGAAGGTGTATTCTAAGCCCCACCTACAAGGATTCTTCAAAAAATCAAGCAGGAGGAATGCCAAGTGCTTCTGATCGCCCCGAATTGGCCACGCCGATCATGGTTTACGGATCTGCTGGACCTTCTGGTTTGCAATCCGTTTCCTCTGCCTCTGATGGACAATATTATCTTCCAGGGCAAGACCCTTCACAACAATCCGTCAATGTTTCAATTGACTGCATGGATGTTGTCAAAAAATCTGCGATTAAGGAGGGATTTTCTGAGTAAGCAGCCAATTTCATGGCCAGAGCCAAAAGGGGGTCAACCTCCAGAGCATATAATTATAAAATCAACAGATTTGCAGAATGGTGCTCAAAGAGATGTATCAACCCGATGGAAGCATCTATTCAGGTAGGAGCTGATTTTCTCTGTCACCTGTATGATGCTATAGTCTTAAACCTAATTCTATTGCTGGATACAAATCAGCCTTAATGACTGTTATCCATTGCATGGCAAAGAGGGGAAGTGATGAAGTAAGTGTTTTAAATACTCTTATTAAAGGTATGGGCAATCTCAGACCAAGAAATCATCTCTCTGGTTCTGCAAGTTTTGAGTGATAAACCTTTTGAACCACTTAGTGGTATATCTGTAAAATTATTAACACTTAAAGCTGTATTTTTAGTTGCGGCAGCATCAGCTAGACACAGGAGTGAAATTCATGCCTTGTCTGCTGAACCTGACCGTTATATAGAAGCCTTAAGCTTCTACCAAGATTGAATTTCTTGGCTAAGAATCAATCTTTAAAATATCCGGGTCAACCTATTATTTTACCTGCCTTAACCAGATATGATCCTGGTGCTAAAGCATGGTGTCGTGTCCGTGCTTTAAATAAGTACAAGAGAAGAACTTTGGTGGACGGAGCCATGTTCCCTATGGTTGTCATATATTGAACCCCATGGTAGGGCATCAAGTGACACTATTTCCAGATGGATAGTAGAATGTATTCAATTCTGTCATAAGACAGCCACTGGAATTCAAGTAGATAGAGCCAAGACTCATAGTGTCCGTGGTGTGGTAACTTCCACGGCATTATTTAATGGTGTTTCTATTGAAGACATTATGTCAGTAGCCCAGTGGCACTGTGAATCAAGTTTTACCGCCCATTACCTTCGTGACACTTCTAACCCGCTCGCCGTCTTAGTCCTCAGAAAATAAATAATGTAGAGGTATATATTTGTAATTAGTTTTCCTCCTCTGCTATTTACAAATATCACATTTGTTGGTAGGGTATCCCTACTATTAGCTGGCACAATTCTCTTCATCCAGTGGGGAAAGAGATGAGTGCCGCGCCCAAGACATCAGAGGTCAGTATATTTGACCATTTTGCTTTTTTTGTCTTGGTGATGGTGTCATATTTTTTATTTTTAATATGGTGATGGTTAATGTTAATGTCTCTTAATTGTAGTTCTTTCAGAGAGTTTTTTGAAAATGAAGCAATTCTTCTTTTTCCAATGTCTAGTAATACTTTTCATCAAGTATTAGAGAACGTGTTACTCATTAGAGCAGCGTTTTTTCCTAACCTTCCTTAGAAAGAAATGGGGGTGGGGGGGGGGGGGGGGGGTGGGGAGCGCATTTGCTTTTTGATCAATCTCTCTTCATCGGTCGATTATCCGATGCAAAATTCTATTCCTGGTTGTGTTTCAGATACAATTTCAGATGTTTTAAATCTCTTGAAAATTCAAAGAGCTAATCTCTTCGAGGGTGTACTGGTTTTCAGGACTTTGCCTCCCTCCCGCCAAATTGACTTTCAAATTCTGGCTTTTATCAAGAGTGTTAGGGAGGTAAGTATGTTCTCATGATGTGAAATAAGAAAATTTACCAAATTTCTTTTTCACGAGTGAGATGACATACTTACCTCCCTAGCAGGATCCCGGCCTCCACCCCACGGAGGCCTGGTCCTTTGGGTATTTGAATAGTTGCTTCTATGTCAGCCAATATTTAGTAACGGAAGTACCAGTATGCGCATGCGCAGTGGGTGGGGTCTGTCATGTGCATGACTGTGTACATCCACCTGCCCATTAGGGGCACCTAACTTTTTTATAATTCTGAATATTATCGAATTTAGAGCCGATATACTAGTATATATTTGTAAGGGAGCTAATCGTATGAATTGTATGTCACAATTTTATGGACGTTGATTGGATAGTGGCGATCGAAAGTGTAAATTGTCAACTTTCTGACGGGAGTTCTAAAGCCTAATTTTTTAACGATTTCCTAGAAGAATTTATGGGGAATATATTCCTTAAAAAGTTTCAGTCCACTTACATGGTTCGAAGGGTCAAATTTGATCTACAGGGCTTTAGTAATTATAGGCTTTTTCAATATTTGCAATCAGCCTTTAGTAGAGTAATGAAGAAATATGCAACGAACGAGTGATAAAATTCAAAATCAAATGTTTACTTTCTTTCTTTATAATGTACAATATTTATAATTCTAAATAATACCTAATCCTAAAATTATCCTATATGTAATGGTCCAAAATTTTGAAGAAGTTGACAAAACCTTTAATTTTTCATTAACTTAAATTCCTTTCATTGATAACTTGACATCCAAACTTCCAGTGTCCAAATTTTATTGCATCGATTCACTGACTGATCAATGACACCATCTCTGCTCCGGTACAGTATTGAATTTACATGAGTAAAATTTCTCCCCTCACTGACCCCCTGAACAACCATAAAAAAAATATAACAAAGAATTTATTAGATCAGTTATCATCAACATTTTAAAATACGTTTCCATGTTTGCGAATGTATATTCAATAATGTGTCAACATTTTATACATGCACATACATGGTGGCAAGCATGTCAATTTCAATTTCAAGGAAACACCAACTATAAATAATAGGTTCTTATACTATGTTAAATCACTGTATTATTATAAATTCTCAGATTAAGGCGGCAGCCATAGTAAACTTGAAAGATCAATGACTTAGAGGGCGGCCAATCAATGTCAAATAATTTCACAATTTTCCTGCCATGGAGGTTCCAAAATATAATAATCCATGTGAAGTCATTGACCATCATTATCGTCTCAATTAGTAAGATTTTGAAAATAATGAATATTCAATCACCTCAGAACAAAGATACTAACTTAATTAGACTTTCATATCTTTCCACATATTTCTGAACTGGATATTACATTGTAGATCACACCAAGTAAGAGCAAAGTCATGATTCCATATGATTACGATGTTTCAATATACACCAAATACTTCTCTACTCTGTCACATTTCATCGCCAAATATTTCAAAGAGAAATACAATCCCAAACGCAATGTCACCCCGGAACATAAATGATTTTTATCAATAATGTTTCAAGATACAGTGAGTCACAGATTACATCCATCCATTTTAAACTGAATATTCTTTTGGATATGGGCTGGACTATAGAAAACCTGGGATAACAGCTTAGAGATACCGATATACCAATTCAAATCTCTTTAGAGTAACAAGGTCAGTACAAGTTTGAAAATAGATTACATCAATACAAATATAAATCTGAAATCTCATGTCAAAATTCTTAAACTTCTATTTAAACTAATGTATGAACTGGTGTTCATTGTTCAACCAATTTGGCGGAAGGTGATGCTGTCCTATACAGCAACATATTCCCAAAAAAACCATTGAAAAATGCACACAAGTTCCTTAGCCTTTGACAACATAAAAAGGTAATATTGACATCATTGTGCCATGGGTTTAAAGCCGAATTTAAATTAACTAGTTTGATAGCAATCTAAAATATTTCCTAAATGCAATTTTCACATTTATCCCCAAATTAAATGAGATATTCGCGAACCATTGTACCTGTCATTCGTGTCTCTGGTCTATTTCGAGTCATCACAATATTAGATGAAATTCTGAAAACAATTCAACTGCAAATTGGGAGATCCCAACTTTGAAGTAAAATTGTTCTGCAAAATTCCAATTTTACAACAGCGCCATTGGAAACCTATAGAAAGCATTCAACCAATTTTGTTCAAGATAAACATTGATGATACTTTTGAAAACACTTTGACTGCATTCCGTTTCCCAATAGTCAATGGAACTGAACAGGCAAGCTGTCCAAAGTATATTCAAATCCAAGTCATTCACAAACACTAAGTTACCTCAATCTAATCCTGATAAGGATTTGACCATCAACCAAGATTGCAATCAAGCTCAAATGATCAAACATCAAATCCCAGCCAAAATCAAATTGTAGCCATGAATAGCTTCCTAGATGGAAATTCTGTCCGCAGAAACGTTAAAATCCTTTAATATCTAGGTCACTCTGACATTGTTGTCAATAAACAGCTTTTTAACAAAGATGAACATTGAAAACCGTGTCAAACTGTCGTCCAAATGCAAATATCAATTTTAGCAAAACTTCCTACCAGACAGAAACTTCCCATGTCATTTCCCAAAATCTACAGCGCTTACCGGAATATACAGGACAAGAATGTCAGGTCCGACACATCACAGCTTCAGCATTTTATTACCCATCACGCAACAACATACGCCTCACCCTGTAAAGAATGAAACAAGAGTAAATTATCTTTGTCTATAACAAAACGAACAATGTACAATCCTACAGTCTATTTACTTCAAGACCACATGCTTCTCACCAATTTAATCTTTGACTGTGACTTCATTCTATATTACTGGCTATCGGGGACAGCTAATTTATTATTGAGTATTTTAAATCAATAAAATCAAAAGAGTTTACCATTCTAAAACAGCAACTCTTCTGAAGACTGATTAACAAAACAACCAATAATTTAATGCTTATTTCAAACTTTCTTCCAAACTTATATTGGATATCTGGACACAGTATTCCATATCAAGTAAACATCATTTCTTATTCAGAGTTTCCAAAATCAGGACTTCCTTTTATCAATACATGAGAACTTTAATTGTCAAAATCACGGCTTGATCTTATCAATACATGAGAACTTTAATTGTCAAAATCAGGACTTCCTTTTATCAATACATGAGAACTTTAATTATCATAATTTAAATAAATTGCTCATACATAGCTACACAATTTATTTATAGTTTGCTTTACGGATTTTCGTCCCTAATGAATACAATATTTAACACGACCTTTCAGCTTTAAATGTTCAATCATGTTACCATCAGGACCTATTTAGAATTTGATATTGGCATAGCATCCATTGCTATGCAAACTATAACTTGTATGGCGAATAGAAAAAAATGTCTAAGTTTTTCGCCGATACATTTCAGTGCAAACAAATAGGAGCTGTTGAATATTTTGAAATTATCATGGCTGCAAGTCATTTACAGTCATGTTAACCCAAAATTACCCAACAAAATACTGCATACATTGTAAAGAATATACATTTCCAGTGATCTGGCCTTAAAAGGGTTAATGATAGCAATTTGAAAATCAATGATAAATTCCAATCGTGTCCTAATCTTTCATAGCAGATACAACTATGCATGTCGCAGAATGTATAGCCACTACTAATTGAGAGGCGATACGATATATACATTCTGTTCTGAATATATAATACAAGCAAACAAATGCCCTGAAAACCAACACAGATTTACACCTCTATTCACAATCCATTGACATGCATTTACTATGCATATGCAGACACTACAATAACTTAATATTACGGGCAAATGGGGTCATATTTAACAACAATACTGTGCTAGGAATGTAAACCGAGCAGACTACTGTTCCCAATAACAATACCAGATCTCTCACGCAAATAATATAAGTAACCTATATGACATATACCGGTAGAAGTGTAACTTAACATCTGATACGATTCCCTGATTTTGAAGTGAGCATATCCCGTGAAAACCTTAAAACCTCATATTTTAAATACATTCAATCATTCCCTCCGAATACGCTAATTACCTGGCTACCGTCTACCGATCGAAATAATGACGTCATAACCTCTGGCCGATGACACTATTGATATGACATTTTACCACGGATTAAATTCGGAGCTAGTTATAGTTTACCGGAAATAAATCCCACTGGTAATTTGCATATTAACGGTCAATACAAGATTAAAATGATCAATTTAGTTACCAGGTTTAATCATGTTTCATTATAATATCCACGTACCGCTACGAACAGGCCACTCAAATCAGTTCATTATCGCCACTCTACAAGCTATGATTAATAACCAATTCGAGCTCTACAAATTACCCTAGCAACGTTACACATACTCACTATGTAATTTGATCCCGGTACCAGGTTTTTTTATACCCTTCCCAAAATCTACATTATGGCGTTTCTTCAACAAAACAATCGCCCCGACAATTATTTAAAAAACTACTGGCAACTCACCCGTCACACACGTCTGCGGCTATCTCGTTATCCAGTGGCTCATCTTCAGTCACAACTGATTGATCGAATTAACGGATTGATGTTGTCTGCTGACAATTGTTTGTTCAAGTGCCCCTAAATCGCACTCACACCTTACCATCTCAACTCTCACCCGAAATCGACACCTGTCAATCAATCCACCTACACATCACTAACATTCCAGCCTTTTGCCAATCTCATTTGCATATCACAACCCGAGCTTGACGAGGAAGGAAAAAATTCTGTTTAACCCCTTCACCCACAGACACTAAAATCGAACACATTCCTACGTTAGCGACATTACACATTGCGTGAAGATGTTAATTCATGAATTACCTACGCAATTCATTTACAGGGATAATTGTGATTACAACTTAATCTTAAAAAACATAGAAACGCTCGTTTAAAAAACACATCAATTATCCTGCCGTAAAAGGGTCATTGACGAGATTGATATTTACACCAAACATAGATATAGACAGGACTAGACCACGCGAGACAGATAACTTTGCAAAAATACAAATGACAAATTTGATTAATTACCTCCCTTGTATTTAACTAACCAAATTAACCTAGCCGTTTTTAACAGTTATCTCCCTTGCACTGTTACCTAACCAGTAACACTCAATGTAATACCAATGAGAAACAATGAACCATTTACTATGTTACACGTGTTAGGGAGGTAAATATGTCATCTCACTCGTGGAAAAGAAATTTGGTAAATTTTCTTATTCTGCAGTATATCCATTTGCCGGCTAAGAGAAAACAATTGTTGAAGATTTATCATTGGAATGACTGGCTCGATAACTAAGCCAACCAGTAGTAAATTTTCAAAAATAAAATCTTGGCCTGCAGAGATACAGTTCACGTAGCAAAATATTTCACTTTCTTGACCAATCTTGACCATTAAATAATTATTAGTACAGCCAACCTACCTTTACCTTCTCTAACCATTATTAGCTCACCTGGCCTGAAATGCCAAGTGAGCTTATGCCGTGGTAACCATCCGTCCGTCATCCCTCAACTTTTCCTTTAAACGACTTCTCAAGAACCACGGGGCCAATTTCAATTATATTTGGCAGGAAGCATCCTTAGGGCATAGGAATCCAAGTTTGTTCAAATGAAGCCGATCGGCCGTCTTGGATTTCGGCCGATTTTAGGAAACGTCTAAGTCTTTTCCGAAACCGCTTTGGGAATCAATTCAAAACTCATGAAACATCTATGGCAAGAGATAAACCAAGTTTGTTCAAGAAGATTTGAGTGACCAAATGGTTCGGCGGCCATCTTGGATGACCTAGTTTTCCTGAAAATGACCTCCAGAACCACTGAAGAGATCGGGCCAAAATTTGGGAGATATGATTAGGGACTAAGCACCATTAAAGTTTATTCAAGGCAAGTTGATCCGTCAAAAAACATGGCTGCCGTGGGCCAATCTAAATGTTTGGCAGCCATATTGGATTTTTTTTTTTTGATGGATTTTGAGGCCGAAATTGGTTTCGAAACTGTCGGATAAATGGTTTGGCGGCCATCTTGGATTATTTTCCTGCCAAATGCTCCCATACTCAAGCAATGGGAAATTTAAAATGTCTTCTCGAGAACCAGTGGACTGATTTCAAGTATATTTGGCAGGAAGCATTCTTAGGGCATAGAGGTCCATGTTTGGTCAATCAAAGTCGATCAGTTAATTTGATTGGTGGCCATCTTGGATTTTGGTCGATCTTTAGATATGTCTTTAAAAATCTTCGCTGAACCAAGTTTGTTCAAGGGAGCTTGATTTGCCAAATGGTCAGGTAGGTGACCACCTTGAATGGCCTGATTTTCATGAAAGCAACTTCGTTTCCAGAGCCACTGAATGGATTGGGACAAAATTTGGGAGATATGATATTGATGACTAAGGGCCATTAACGTTTGTTCAAGAGAATACATAAAGAAACATGGCCTTCTTGTTACAAGTCTGCTCAACTCATTAGAGTTCTACTTATTGACAATGACCATTCTAGTTGAAATGCCTATGGTCCAGGTGAGCGATACAGACCACTTGGGCCTCTTGTTGTCTCAGAATGAAACCTGCTGTCAAACCTGCCTTATATGACCACCTTATGCAGCACTGATATGTGTGCACAGGTGGTCTCTTAACACATGCCACTCATCATATGATATATATGTATTCATCTTGGAGCACAAATATAGTGCCTCTTTAACCATTTAATGGTCAAGCTGGCCAAAACGGGTCTACAGTGGTCATGTCGAATGTCCATTTTCAGGCCAAGAGAAAACTATTTTTGAAGTTTTACCACTGGAATGATTGCCTCGATGCCTGAGCCAGTCATTCCAGTGGTAAAATTTCAAAAATAGTCTTCTCTTGGCCTGGAAATGGAAAGGGCCATCACATGTTAGTTCCAAAAGACAGATGGACTCGGCTGTTTTGCAAGGTGCTTAATCGTAGAAACTCTTATATGTGCCTCACATGATAATGTTTTTATGCTTGATTGACAGGTGCCTATTGTATTTCCCATCATTTTCTTGTTCATTGCGCTGTTTCTCGTCATCACGCCGCTAACATCGACACCGGATGAAGTATTTATCGCCATCCTCATGATCTTCACTGGTGTGCCCGTTTACTTTCTCGGAGTTGCATGGAAAAGCAAACCTCGTGCATTTAATCGTTTTGTTGGTACGATATATATATCATGGATAATGTTTCCGTGTCTGCCTTGACTTCTGTTTTCACGTTTTAAATGGTCAAGCCAGCCAAAAACAGCTGCGTGGTCCTGAAGCATGTCCATTTACTGGTCAAAAGAGTATATTGGAAAATTTGAAACTGGAATGACTGGCTCGATAACTGAGCCAAGTCATTCCAGTGGTAAATTTAAATAGAATAATCTTCTCTAAGCCGGTAAATGGACATTTATAAAGTAAAGATCTAAATCTTCTTTCCATTAAAGGGGTAAGCCAGTTTGAAATGTGTCTCCACTATACAAGTCTTGCAGTTAGCCTACAAGAACCGCTAGACAATCAAATTCTGTTTTCGTGATTGGTGTTGAAGCCCTTTGTGCATGTGAACTAGGATTTTGTGAAAAACATCTTGCTTTTTAAAGGTGTTGCCTAAGGCATCGATCGATCACTTTCAGCATCGGTGTTTTCTACTTTGAATAATACTTACCAGATGTACTATTATGATAATGTCTATTATCTAGTCTAGCTCAAAATAAACAATTAAAACTCCGCATTCTCCTGGTCCTGCCCACACAGTGTCCGGGAATTACCATAGCCGCAGGTACCGAGTCAATTCCCAATCACAGTCAGATTCGTCTATTTTGCTCTCCTTGCTAGTCGCATTTTTGAGCTCTCTAAAATTTTCAATTTTCTACGGAGTTCAGCAGTTTCTGTGTAATTCATTGCTGGAAGGATGGAAGAAAAAGGAAAATCATCACAGGGGCAGGTTGTATCAATCTAGAATTTATACATTCGTGCCGTAATGACTGTTTGAATTTTCCTTAAATTGGCACATTGTTTTAAAATGGTAGCCATTGTTGGAGTCGCTCCGGTACCCATTAACTGTTTAATCTTATCCGGGTACTCGGTTAATTTCTCTTGCGACTCGGTTCCTTCCAAGATGGATGCGCCCTTAGCCAAGATGGCGGCGCCCATGATTAATGTTTCACTTTGGCTTGGCATGTCTATGCCCTCTGTTTTATGTCGAGGGTGTTTGTAGCGATCGGCATTTATTTCTTGGCTGTATTAACGTTAGTTAATTTCCAAGTTGTGTTTATTAATTTTCACTCAAAAATGTTTCAAATATTTCCTGCCTAAAGGCTTGATTATCATTAATTTAAGAGAAAGTTAATGTTTCTAAGTAATTCTACTTTGCAATCAAGTCAATTGTGCGTATTGCTCGTCATCGTATGTCATGTGCAGCATTTTAATTCTTCTCTGTGTTGGCAGAAGGCCAAGAACCAGGACACTTTGTGCCACAAATGCAACAGGTTCATGAAGCGCAAGTTTAATGGTCATCACTGTGTCGCTTGCGCGAAGTGCAAAGTGGGAAGTCCGTGTGATGTGTGCGCCAAATGGTCGTCAGAGTTGGTGGCAGAGTTCGATCGTGATCGTCGTGCGCGCTTGGAGAGGATCGCGAGGGACAATGCGGCCAAGCTGGATCAGGTGTCACGGAGAGGACTGGAAGATCGTCTGAACGAGCGAATGGATTCAGCATTGGGCATATGGGCGGCCCAGTTCACGGCAATGTTTGAGTCCTTGCAATCCACGATCCCGACGATGCAGGCTGGTGCAGGGCAACCTTTCAGTGGTCCGGCTAGTTCTGCGGATGGACAAGCACCTGTCCCTTCTCTGATCTTGGCTCAAGAGCCGACGGCGGAGGAGGAAGATCTTCTCCTAATGGAAGAGTCCGGCATGCCGGATATTTTGTTGACGGCTCAACCAGATACATCCCAGGGATCTCCCTCGGGATTTGTACAGGTTTGCCAAGCGGGTGGTGATGTCAACATTCTGTCGGGCATTTTCTACCCGGATTTCGCTCAACCCGCGTTGTTGGAGCCGTGTTATGCGGTTCCTAGTGGCATCCCGGCGGCGTTAGGTGCGGCTCCTCTCGGAGTGCCGGCATCTACCGTGGTGAAAGCTGCTGTAGTCCCGCCTCCCGTGCTGGAGCCGATGGACTGCGGTGAATCCGTGTCCGGCGATTCGTTGGACACTGGTGCCGCTAGTAGTCGGGCTATGGACGCGCTTCATGTTGGAAGAAGTGCGGGCCATAGCTCTCAGCATGGATCGTCGGTGGCCTTCTCATCCAAGGGTAAGAAGAAAGATGAGAATGGTAGTCCATTGATCCTCTTTTTGCACCGAAGCTGAATGGGTGCAGGTCCTTGGCTGGATGTCCGACCGTCTCGGGTTGGCATTGGATCAAGTATCTAAGCGCGATCCGGTGATGGAACGGATGTCAGAGCGAGCGGCTAGCGCTCTGTCAAGTGGCTCTTTGGCCATGCCGACACTCCCTTTGGACACAGAATTCCGACATGTTGGAGGTTGCAGCGTATCGTCTGGTTCAGCCAGATTATGCATTGCGCAAAGCCCCGAAGGGGATAAGGAGTAGGGTCTGTTTTCCGGAACTGGCCTACCATCAGTATGGCCGAGTTCCACGGCTTTCCACGGGAGCGAGAGGCTCTGAATAGGTATTGGCTGGCAAATCGAAGAGACGTTCTCGTCCCTTAGTTTCCCAGGCCAATAAAGATCCGTTTAATGAGCTAACGCTCATTGAAGATGCGGCGAGGGCAGCCATGGCTGCGCTCTCGCACAGATGTACCATCCTGCAGGGTATGCTGACCTAGGTGGAGAAGTGCCAGAGGCTGCTCCCGGAGTTGTCCGGGACACCATGCGCTTGTCCCAGGATTGCCTGGCCAGGGTGATCACCAGATCATTGGCGGAGCGAAGGAGAATGGTTCTCGACTGTGTAGAACCAGGACCTGAGATGACGGCTGCGTTATCTTCTGCGCCTTTCATTGGTCCAGGCTTGTTCGGCGGCTCGGCACGGCAAGCCTTATCCAAGGTCGCGTCAATGGTCACTGAGCAGGAAGTAGTCGGCAAGTCGTGGAAGTCGACTAAGAGGACACAGCCGCAGCAGTCCTACAAACAGCATCGGCATGAGCAACAGAGGCAGCGCCAGAGATCGCCCTTCCATCCTTCTGGCCGTGATGTCCATCGGGCATCCGGATCGCAGGGACCTGGTCGTTCGTCCTCATACAAGTCCTCTAATAAGAGGCCGTATGAGGAGGACAGGAAGGGTGGTGGTTCGGGTCGCAGCAGTTATCATAAGGATAGCCGTGGCGGCGGTCCCAGGCCGTCATATTCCAAGAAACCGCGGGCGGCCCGGTCCTAACGGGTTTCCGGCGGAATCAGTTCCGGTGATGCCAGGAACGAAGGGAGTCGAGAATCTTCACCCAAGCGATTTAGCGTCTTATCGTGCAATATCGACCGCCAGCTGTGTGCAGATTCCTACCGTCGGAGGCAGACTTCAACTGTTCTCAAGCCAATGGGAACGGGTCGTGCGAGATTGTTTAGTCTGTCAGTGGTTAAGAAACGGCTACGAACCGGACTGGCTCATCCATCAATCGTTAGTTCCGTTAACATCGACTCCAGTGTGGATTCCAAGGGAATCCGATCGTCTAGATGCCATTTGCTCAGAAATCTAAGCTCTTCAGCGGAAGAACGCGATTCATCTAGTCTGCAATAAGTCCTCCCTAGGCTTCTATTCGATGATGTTCCTCATTCCGAAACATACCGGAGGTTGGAGACCAATTCTCAATCTCAAACCGTTGAACAAATTTATTCTTTCTCCAAAGTTTCAGATGGAGACTGTAGCAGCGGTGATGACAGGGCTGAGAAAAGGCATGTGGGCAGTGTCGATAGATCTGAAGGATGCATATTTTCATATTCCAATGTCCATTCCTTTTCAGAAATACCTTCGCTTTGCATTCCAAGACAATGTTTGGGAATTCAATGCGCTTCCATTCGGCCTGACCACAGCACCGAGGGGCTTCACCAAAGTGGTTCTCGCCATGACTTCTTATCTTCGCAGGAGAAACATAGCTGTTCATACTTACATAGACGACTGGCTGCTGAAGGCAGGGAATCCAGTCACTGCGCAACAATCTTCAGGTAGTCCTAGCCTTACTAAATGATCTAGGATGGATTGTGAATCTAGAGAAATCAGAATTGACTCCATCGCAGGAGTTCGTTTATCTGGGAATATTTTTCGACCTCCGAGACGGCGTAGCTTTTCCGGCGGAGAGCCGAGTCAAGAGTTTTATTGCAGTTCTGGAGTCAGAGAACGGATCCGTTATCTCTGAAAATTCCAGTAAAAGAACCATTGATATTCCACCTTCAGTGGTGGTTATCAGAACAGAATCTCCTGCGAGGTGTTCCTCTACAACCTCCTCAACCACAGATGTCCATGTTCACAGATGCATCAACACGGGGTTGGGGTGGGGTATTGGACGATCAGTCAGTGTCAGGGGAATGGGATCGGACCAATGCGCAGAAACATATCAATATTCTCGAATTATTAGCAGTGACATTAGCACTTCGAAAATTCAAGAGCTTAATCCGAGACAAGATTGTCCTAGTAAGGACAGACAACTCAACAGTGGTGTCTTATTTGAACCGCCAAGGCGGGACGAGATCACCGGAGTTGTGTATGATGATTTGGAACCTTCTGCTGTGGTGCCAAGAGAGGAATGTTATTCTTCGGGCAGCACACATTCCAGGAAGACTGAACTTCTTAGCAGATGCTCTCAGTCGAAGGACGGTTTGTCATCCGACGGAGTGGCAGCTCAACCAATCGCTAGCGGAGGTTCTATTCAAACATTGGGGCAAGCCAAATGTGGACCTGTTTGCGATGAAACAGAACGCAAAGATGGTCACATACGTGTCACCGATACCGGGACCGCTAGCTCTAGCAGTAGATGCACTGGTGATAAGTTGGAATGGAATGTACGCGTATGCGTATCCTCCAACGATTCTCATCACAAAAGTTCTGGCAAAGATAAGAGAGGGTATGTGCCAAGTACTACTGATCGGCCCTTATTAGCCAGGCCGATCATGGTTTACGGATCTGCTGGACCTTCTGGTCTGCAATCCAATCCCTCTTCCAGACAGAAGAGATCTAATCTCTCAGAACAGGGGTCTGTACTTCCACGACAGACCAGAAATGTTCAAATTGACTGCATGGATGTTATCAAGCAGCGTGCAATTCAGGGTGGCTTTTCTGAGCAAGCAGCGAAGTTTGTTGCTTCAGCCAGAAGAGGGTCAACCACTAAAACATATAATTATAGAATCAACAAATTTTCAGAGTGGTGTAAGGGAAGAGATATCGATCCCTTTTCTGCAACACGTAGCAGATTTTATCTGTCATTTATACGAAGTTCACAAACTTGTACCTTCAACCCTAGCAGCATATAAGTCTGCATTAGCTTCAGTCATTCCCAGTCTGGCCATTGAAGGAGTGGAGAATGACACTTTAAATGAAGTTATTAAAGGAATGAGCAATCTGTGACCTAGACAGCCAATTCCTATCCCAGCATGGAATCTATCTCTTGTTCTACAGGTTTTAGGGCATGCTCCCTTTGAACCGATTAGATCTATAGATATTAAACTGTTAACTATTAAATCAGTTTTCTTGGTTCATCGGCGAGAAGGAGAAGCAAAATACATGCGCTTTCTGCCGAACAAGACCGTTTTGTAGTCACGGGTGAAGGTTTAAGACTACTTCCACGTCTTTGTTTCCTGGCAAAGAATCAGTCACTTAAATATCCAGTACAGCCGATCAATTTGCCAAGTTTAATTAGACATGACCCAAACTCTTCTGCTTGGTGTCCTGTCAGATGTCTGAAAATGTATAAGAAACGTACTGAGGAGTGGTGAGATGACCCGAAATCTCTGTGGTGATGTCTCAAAGCTCCTCATTTGCGCGCCTCGAAAGATACTATTTCTCGTTGGATAGTCGATGCTATTCAGATGTCGCACAAAATCGCTACAGGAAAGCAGATTGATCGTACGAATGCCCATCAGGTCTGAGCACTAGCAGCATCATCGGCCCTTTATAAGGGTGTCTCATTAGAGGAGGTGATGTCTGTAGCACAATGGCATGCCGAGTCGTCATTCACTGATTTCTACCTTCGCGACATCTCCAGCGCACTTAATCCGGTAGCCGTCGCCAATTTATCGAATCTGAACTAAGCCACATCCGACCACTATTTCGCACACATCACAAGTTCTTCCACTTTCACTGAACAATGGCCATGCACATGACCTGAGAACGACCGTGGATTGGGCCGAGCTCCTGTGATGAACTAAAAAGACCAAGCACTCAAAATGGTGAGTGTTTACATTAATTAAGTGACTAATTTTAAGTTTACTTATAGTCGAAATACCAGACTATTTAAGTAAATAGTCTGGAAAAGAACATCTTATTCTTTTGCAGACATTAGACTCATTCCAATTTGAAATTCTAATCGATATACTGATATTTTTTTCAAAATTTAGAAGTTGTAGTAGCTTCTTTGCACTCTACTGGACTGCCCTAGCTGAGACTTGGGGCTGACACGGGTCTGGTGGGTGTTGCTCCCCGTTTTGACAGCCCTCTGGAATTTGTGCGGACAAATGAGGGGGGAGCGCGGTCTAGACCATCGAAGTTTAGCACTCTATGAGTCAGATGGCAGAACCCAAGCGTATGCCATGGTTCTAGTCTCTTCACAACCTTCTCTGTTGGATGGTAGTTGAGTGCTGGTTCGAGCCTCACCTCCTCCCATCCGTATTTCTTGGCTGTTGAAATCCGGAGTTTATCATAATAGTACATCTGGTAAGTATTATTCGAATTAAAATCAAAAAAGCATCCGCTTTTGTTTCTACGAGAATTCTTAATATTTACCAGATGTACTATGGCCCTACCTCAGCCGCCCCGCTGAGGTGAGGCTGAGCTGCTTTCGCTGTTTGTCAAGGCAAATATAAGACGAATCTGACTGATTGGGAATTGACTCGGTATCTGCGGCTATGGTAATTCCCGGACACAGTGTGGGCTGGACCAGGAGAGTGCAGAGTTTTAATTGTTTATTTTGAGCTAGACTAGATAATAGACATTATCATAATAGTACATCTGGTAAGTATTAAGAATTCTCGTAGAAACAAAAGTGGACGCTTTTTTGATTCAAAATTACAAGTCAAGTCGCCTAGAATCTGCCAGGTCATGTAGGATATAGTGCCTTTATTTTATCATATCTGTTTATCTGTAAGTGTCTCTGTCTATGTGTCCAGCCTGAACAGTTCTACAGGAACTTGGTGGGATGTAACACTTGAGGTCCGGAACTTAACAACTTGGTTTGGGGGGGGGGGGGGGGGGGGGGGGGTTAAGTAATCAAAAGTTAGTCATTGACAAGGGTGGGTGGACAAAAGTCTGAATTCTCTGGAGCACTTGTTATATAGTGTAACCCATGATAATACAAGTTAGTGGGCCAATGCGGCCCAGTAACCTACATTATCAGGAATGTTTTACCATACAATTTCAGGCTCAGCCAACTGTGCTGCTCAGTCCATAGATCTACAACTATCCCTGGCAGGTCTTTCTTCACCTTAGGTTTATGCCATGCACTATGTGGATCGAAATATCTGCCTGAGAAGAGTGTTAGAGTTTGGCTTGTTTATACGGCTGCGCAAAGCGGAGTCGTATTATGTGAAAAGTTTTAAACCTACACTCACAAATTTTTTTCCAGCAGATGTTTTACGGATAGACAAAGTGTCATAATTTTGCTTCGGCAACATT
>CM067367.1:98628689-98699595 GCA_034401795.1 Chaetoderma sp. LZ-2023a
CGCATGACACGTGTGTTAACACACAGAGAGAAGACATTCTTTACAAACAACCCACACAAAAACATCCTAGGCCAGCTTGCATACTACAATACCACCCATCATTAGAACACATAGGCAAATCCATTCGAACCTACTGGGAAAAGTACATCTTGTCTTCACCAATCTTAGCACCAATTTTTCCCAACTACCCAGTAGTAGCATTCAAGAAAAATAAAAGCATTAGGGACCACCTAGTCCACTCTAGCCTAATTAAAATAAAAAATCCAGATGCTAACAATAAGATCGTACCGACACCAAATGACACTCACGACATAGTAGGGACACTCCGACAATGCAACAACAACAATTGCATCACATGCAAACAATACATGAACACTGCTGACAAATTCACTAGTTTCGTCACTGGTAAAGACTACAAAATCAACACACAAATGAGCTGCAATACCACCAACATTATTTACCTCATAGAATGCAAACAATGCAGCTCTCAATACATAGGAGAAACAAGTCAAACACTCAGCAAACGACTCACACAACATATCCATGCAATCCGACACCAAACAGACACGAGAATCTCATGGCATTTCAACCATCCAAGACATTCTATGAAAGACATCACGATAAGACCAATTGAAAGAATTTTTACAGATAACAAAAAACTAAGATTAAACAGAGAACACTACTGGATCAAAGAACTCAAAACGATGCACCCGTTCGGAATAAACAAAAAAGCATAACACACTCACTCACTCACTCACTCACTCACTCACTCACCCACCCACCCACCCACCCACCCACCCACCCACCCACCCACCCACCCACTCCCTCACCCGCTCGCCCGCTCCCTCCCTCCCTCCCTCCCTCCCTCCCTCCCTCCCTCCCTCCCTCACTCACTCACTCACTCACTCACTCACTCACGCACTCACTCACTCACTCACTCACTCACTCACTCACTCACTCACTCACTCACTCACACATAGGAGGTTTGACGGAAGTTTGCAGACTGGCAGGTATGCATAGGTAACTATGTAAATACCTGGGTCGGCGTTTTTAAATACTAAGAGTAGTTTTCTCACATTTTCGTTTTTGGATTGTTTTATGGCTTCGGCATATGATTTGGTTTGTGGTGTGCTTGTACTTGTCTGTGATGTTGTTTGGATGGGTTGGGTTCTGGGTTGGTGTGTTGAGTGTGTGATAGGTTGTGTTCTGGGAAGGTACATCTGCTCTCTTGGTGGTGATGGATGTGCGTGGTGGATGGGAGGTGGTTGTCTTGAGTAGGGTATTATAAAGTGTCGGTTGTTTGTGTAGTGGCGGTTGGTTTGTGATGTTTGTTTTGGTCCAACTTGCCCTGGTTTGAAGGTGGTTTGTGGTGAATGTGGTTTGTTCTGTATGTGTGGTGCTCCCCAGTTTTTTGGCAGGGGAAGTGGGTTACTCCTCGGTTGTCTCTCTGTGTTGATCTGTGGTTGCTCACTCACACATAGGAGGTTTGACGGAAGTTTGCAGACTGCATAGGTAACTATGTAAATACCTGGGTCGGCGTTTTTAAAAACTTAGGCTTCATAAATCAGTTCCGTCATTTTTGTATCTAATAACAGATTCCTCGCATACACACACATACGCACATATGCATGCATAGACACACAGACGCACACGCACGCACATACACAAACACACACACATATATATATATGTATGTATGTATGTATATATATATATATATATATATATATATATATATATATATATATATATATATATATATATATATATATATATATATATATATATATATATATATATATATATATATATATATATATATATATATATATATATATATATATATATATATATATATATCTATATATATATATATATATATATATGTATATATGTATATATAAATATATATATATACACACGCACACACACACACACACACACACACACACACACACACACACACACACACACACACACACTCACTCACTCACTCACTCACTCACTCACTCACTCACTCACTCACTCACTCACTCACTCACTCACTCACTCACACACACACACACACACACACACACACACACACACACACACAGACACACGAGGTTTGATGGACACTAATGACCAGTATGCACACATAGATTCTGTCTAAGTGAGACATACAAAATCATTTATGCTGAAGCATCCAGCCTGTTCGAGAGATGAACTTAAGATTGATATGAACCGATGTTTGTTCTGCTTGTTACTAAGAAAATCAGGCTTACTCAGAGTTACAACTGTTTGCGGAGTCAGTACAACAGTTGCGCCTGATCCACGAGTTCGCCTCTTATGTGTTACATCTTTTATGTCTGGGCCTTGGTCATAACCATCAAAAACTACTGTAGCCTTTCCATATTTGCTTATGCAATATTTTACATATCTTTGACAAACATTTGCAAATGTTTCTCCATGCTGCCATGGAACACGGTGTAATAGAGCTCCTCCATCAAGCACATAGTGGACAGAATCTGGAAGGACTGCATCTTCATTTTGAATTAATTTCCACAATGCATCGGCAAGTGCCGGCTTATTTGCTTCCCATGGAAGAGATGAATTATCAAAGAGTGCGGGCGGATGAGTGCACAACTCATACTCAAAATAAGATGCTGGATTCCCTTTTGATCCATTTGTAGCAATTAAACTGAGTCTTTGAAATAGGAGTTGTGGATCAATTTGTACACATTCATCATCAATCTTGAGAGATGTTTTGGATGCTAAGGTAATAGCTTGTCTCTTTCTCTGGAACGAAATGCTTGATACACATTGGCCACACATCGAATTAATAATTGATTCTCCAATATTGACTGATTCATGTGCAGACAATCCACTAACAAGTCCTCTAAGAGAAGGGTCTGGTCCAAATGGATTCAGTTCACTAAGGATTTTGAGAATTTTGTAAGTATCATCCATATCACGCTTTATTCGAGATTGTGTGGAATCTTTGTGTTGTTCACCTGAATCACAGTTTATCCCAGAGAGCTCTTGCATTGCATTACACACATCTGCACATGCGGGCATAGACAACAACCAAACAAGACGCTGAAGTTCTGTCATTCCACGACCTCGTGTTAGACCACCACTTGACTTTACACTTCTCATAAGGACCTGCTCAATAACTAGATCAGTAGATAACCCTGCCCAATACCTATCACTTCGATGAATGACATGATGACCATTGAGGAAGCTGGTGTGTATATCTGGATGACTTTCAGGTATTTCTAACATCTTTTGTAAATATACATATGCAGACTTGGCGTACAGATTATGCCCAGCGGCTGCAAAATATGGAAGCATCTCACGAACGGTCTGAAGGTGCATGTTCCAATCACCAGTTCGTTCTGCCTTAATGAATTTGCGCAGAATGTCAACCAACTCCATATACAAAAGCCAGAGTCGTGCAATCCTCTTATCTTTCATGACCACCTTCTCTGAGTCTAGTTTGTCCTTGACATCATGTAATGCATTTTCCGAGGACAATCTTGTAGCTACATACGGATTTTTGATAATGTCATCATAGAGCTCTCCAACTTTAACCAGACTTTTATTTAGGGAACTTTCAATCGTTTCATGTCCTGCAACATTATCATCATTGTCAAACAATTCTTTTGAATGCATTGCAGCGGAATATTCTACTGTGTCAACTTCAGCATCTGCAATTGTAGGTAGTGGTAGGTTGTATGCATTTGCAATCAAGATTGTACTGAGAGAAGCAAAAACCATGAGGTGTCCTCGAACTGCTCGAGAAATTGCCTTTCCACTAAGAATGTGTTTGACAGCATTCTCAGCGTAGACTACCTCTAGAATAGGCGCAAGACCGCTTCCTGCCATTAAGTGACCAATGCAGCCAAGGAAGCTCATCTCCATATGAAGACCTCCGAGTCTTAGAATAATTTGCTTTAATGGACTCCAGCTCGGCTCAATCTCTATGATAGTAATAGCTTTCCAAAATAAGGGCTGATCAAATGTAATCACGGGTGCAACATGGTATCGGTTTGCCTGTTCACAAGCATAAGTCAAAGTGGAAAAGATGCAGGTCATGTTACTTGGCTCTAGATCTATCATCGGAAGGAAAATAACAGACGATTTACATGGATAAACTCCTTGGTGAACAGTTTGCATCATGCCAGACCATGACTGTCTCCTCGAACGCAGAAACAAAGAGAAATCCCAGAGGATGTCAATGTCAGCTGTTGGGTTTGTTTGTTCCATCGCAGTTAACTCCTTAAAGGTCAATGGGAAGTTCCTGGTATGCTGAGACTCAAAGTTCCTGATACAGATCTTGCCAACTTGCTTGATATCTTCAGATGTTACATTTATCCTTGGAATAAGTTTGCACGAAAGGTTTCCTGTTGTAACAGATGCAATGATTCCCATTCCATGAAATGTATTATGCCCATCTATTGTGCAAATATTGTGATCCACATTGTCGGCAACAAACTGAATGAACTCGCCTGATAATGGCTGTGGTAGATCTCCACCATGAAGTGATGCACTGCGCTCAAACCTCTGTATCTCCGCGTATGAACATCCAAATCCGTGCTTGTACAAGGTGTCAACAATAAATCTAGATCCAAATTTATGGTGCATCTCACATGACAGCCCGAACTGCAAAGGTGCCAAAATAACTCTAGGACGAGTTCCTTGCATAATAGCCTGTCCAACTGATGCCTGTTTCATTTCTGTGTCTTTTCCAGTAAACAAAATCCGCAATAATTCCCGCAGTGTCTCTGGTAAATAATTCAATGCCTTTACTGGGTCGCTCATTTGCTCCCTTGATGGATAGTTTTCAGATGATGTGCATGAATCAATTAACTTAATATCGTGTCTAAGCAGTTTGGCAGCTGTCTGGATGATTATCATGCTCTCTGATTTGGAATCCTTTCTCTTCTGTTCCTTATAGAAGTCAGTCAAAATAGTAGATGCTTTAGAACGAAAGGTAACAACGTTTGGCTTACCATTCACAGTGCTAATAAATATTTCATTGCCATAATTATCTTTTATTTTATCCTGCATGTATTTTGTACTGTATGCTTTATTCTCTTTATCATCGAGATACTCTTGCATTTTATTAACGAGGTCGTGCAGGGTCAGCTGCTCATCATCATTATTTTCAAGAAATGACATTGTCGCACTAAATGCTCTTACTCTGTCCAAGTCTTCTGGCCTTTCATGTTTTTGGGATGAGCAAGATGAGTGCAGCTGAGGGATATTTTTCATGGTTCGAAAGTTTACGCTGCAGCTTTGATGGTATACTGCATTGACAACGCATAAATCCAGCGTGAAGGCAAGCCGCCCAGCTACATGTTTGCTCCATTCGTCTTTTCTCTGCTCACAGGCCTCGGCGATACTATATTGAAAGTCATGAGTACTTACTGGATAAATATCATAGCCACGTTTCTTTCCATCTTGAATTTTTGCAGGGTATTCGCATAGCAAACAATGTTCACTAAAATTGAATGTTGGACTTTCTGAACGGAGTGTTCGCATGGGTGGCAGAGATTGTTCAATTTTCTCTGCGTCACGGGCAATCCGCTTGGGATCAATGAACTCCTGTCGACATTTTACATGAACCCTCTGTCCTACTTCAGCTATGACATCGCTTTCACGGGCTCTGCTAGCATTGTTAATACCGTCACAGCCTTTAACTCGAAGCTTAACAGTTTGTGAGCCATTTTCTAGGCTCTGGTTACAAATAACGCATGTATCTAAATCCATGTCCATATTCTGATTGAATTGTATAGAAATTTATTCAAATTGTGAGATAAAAGTGAAAATTAAAATGCAATTTATTTTAGATAAAATTTTAAAAGCGAAAAACAAAATTAAACTTACTTTAAATATAATTTTTTTAAATTACCCCGGCCCTGTGCATACAACCATATTTAATCTGTGGTTTGGAGAATTTGTACAAGTGGTTCAAGGCAATATTGCCAATTGCTTACTGTCTTCCGTGACCATGAAATTCAGAGCTTAGACAACATTTCTACTTCGTTTATTTGCGGAATGAAGCAGGTAAGGGAAGTTTCATTATTCGGATAATGGCGGTAGCAGCTAAATATGCGAATTTACCCACTTTCCCATCGAGGGATTTTGGAGGACTTTTGATATGTGACACCTGGCAGTCCCATGAATGCCGCAGAAAAGAAATAAATTCTGTTGCAATTTGTTCTAGGTTAATTTGTAGTTTTACTGGACTACTGGTAAAGCTAGCCAACATGGCTTCTGCAGTGGTCTTGAGTAGTCTAGATTTGCAAGTCAAGAAGACTATTACTTTTTCAAATTTATCACTGAAATGAATGATACTGCATACAGATTTCTATAAAGATATTCCAGACCACTCACCCATATCTGTTATTATTTGCTATTTTTATGTAAACATTTATGCGCAATGCAGCTTCTTAGAATGAGGAATTATTTTAAATATGAAACATTCCTATTTGGCGGAACTTAAAAATTATAAATGTGTTTAGACAGTTTGTCAATTTCAGATGAAATATTGGCTGCATAGGTTCTACAATCCCCGTTGCCCACAAAACCTCAAAAGACTCGGCACAGAGAACGCAAATGGCAAAAAATTATACGACCACTTCAAAGAAAGTGACTACTGACATAAACTCAACATATAATTTTTAGCATGCACACTATGGCTCAACGAATGCGGACAATAATTGTATGTGAATACTCAGGTGTTCTCTGTGAGATTGTAGAGAAATCCTCTTTCAATTTTGTTTTTACATTAATATTTTTGGAATTTCTAATTTGCATCTTTTTGGCTTTTGAGTGCATGTATTTATAAGGATCTAAGATCAAATGCTAGTATTGACCCACTAGAAGCAGTTTATACACTTAATTCCATCTATAGAATTTCTAGATCTATCAGTGATTGTATCTTTAGGATGCATATCACCTATTTATTTGTGAAAGCCTCTAATGTGCATATCACCTATCTATTTGTGAGAACTTCTAATGTGCATATCACCTATCTATTTGTGAGAGCCTCTAATGCGCATATCACCTATCTATTTGTGAGAGCCTCTAATGTACATATCACCTATCTACCTGTGAGAGTCTCTAATGTGCATATCACCTATCTATTTGTGATAACTTCTAATGTGCATATCACCTATCTATTTGTGAGAACTTCTAATGTGCATATCACCTATCTATTTGTGAGAACTTCTAATGTGCATATCACCTATCTATTTGTGAGAGCCTCTAATGTGCATATCACCTATCTATTTGTGAGAGTCTCTAATGTGCATATCACCTATCTATTTGTGAGAGCCTCTAATGTGCATATCACCTATCTACCTGTGAGTGTCTCTAATGTGCATATCACCTATCTATTTGTGAGAACTTCTAATGTGCATATCACCTATCTATTTGTGAGAGTCTCTAATGCGCATATCACCTATCTACCTGTGAGTCCCTCTAATGCGCATATCACCTATTTATTTGTGAAAGCCTCAAATGTGTATATCACCTATCTATTCGTGAGAGCCTCTAATGTGCATACCACCTATCTATTTGTGAGAGCCTCTAATGTGCATACCACCTATCTATTTGTGAGAGCCTCTAATGTGCATATCACCTATCTACCTGTGAGAGCCTCTAAGGTGCATATCACCTATCTATTTGTGAGAGTCTCTAATGCGCATATCACCTATCTATTTGTGAGAACTTCTAATGTGCATATCACCTATCTACCTGTGAGAGTCTCTAATGCGCATATCACCTATCTATTTGTGAGAACTTCTAATGTGTATATCACCTATCTATTTGTGAGAGCCTCTAATGTGCATATCACCTATCTATTTGTGAGAGCCTCTAATGTACATATCACCTATCTACCTGTGAGAGTCTCTAATGTGCATATCCCCTATCTATTCGTGAGAGCCTCTAATGTGCATATCACCTATCTATTTGTGAGAGTCTCTAAGGTGCATATCACCTATCTATTTATGAGTCTCTAATGCGCATATCAACTGTCTATTTGTGAGAGCCTCTAATGTGGATATCACCTATCTATTTGTGAGAGCCTCTAATGTGCATATCACCTATCTACCTGTGAGAGTCTATAATGTGCATATCACCTATCTATTTGTGAGAACTTCTAATGTGCATATCACCTATCTATTTGTGAGAGCCTCTAATGCGCATATCACCTATCTATTTGTGAGAGCCTCTAATGTACATATCACCTATCTACCTGTGAGAGTCTCTAATGTGCATATCACCTATCTATTTGTGAGAACTTCTAATGTGCATATCACCTATCTATTTGTGAGAACTTCTAATGTGCATATCACCTATCTATTTGTGAGAACTTCTAATGTGCATATCACCTATCTATTTGTGAGAGCCTCTAATGTGCATATCACCTATCTATTTGTGAGAGTCTCTAATGTGCATATCACCTATCTATTTGTGAGAGCCTCTAATGTGCATATCACCTATCTACCTGTGAGAGTCTCTAATGTGCATATCACCTATCTATTTGTGAGAACTTCTAATGTGCATATCACCTATCTATTTGTGAGAGTCTCTAATGCGCATATCACCTATCTACCTGTGAGTCCCTCTAATGCGCATATCACCTAACTATTTGTGAGAGTCTCTAATGTGCATATCACCTATCTATTCGTGAGAGCCTCTAATGTGCATATCACCTATCTATTTGTGAGAGTCTCTAAGGTGCATATCACCTATCTATTTATGAGTCTCTAATGCGCATATCAAATATCTATTTGTGAGAGCCTCTAATGTGCATATCACCTATCTATTTGTGAGAGCCTCTAGTGTGCATATCACCTATCTATTTGTGAGAACTTCTAATGTGCATATCACCTATCTATTTGTGAGAACTTCTAATGTGCATATCACCTAACTATTTGCGAGAGTCTCTAATGTGCATATCACCTATCTATTCGTGAGAGCCTCTAATGTGCATATCACCTATCTATTTGTGAGAGTCTCTAAGGTGCATATCACCTATCTATTTATGAGTCTCTAATGCGCATATCAACTATCTATTTGTGAGAGCCTCTAATGTGCATATCACCTATCTACCTGTGAGAGTCTCTAATGTGCATATCACCTATCTATTTGTGAGAACTACTAATGTGCATATCACCTATCTATTTGTGAGAGCCTCTAATGTGCATATCACCTATCTACCTGTGAGAGTCTCTAATGTGCATATCACCTATCTATTTGTGAGAGCCTCTAATGTGCATATCACCTATCTATTTGTGAGAGCCTCTAATGTGCATATCACCTATCTACCTGTGAGAGCCTCTAAGGTGCATATCACCTATTTATTTGTGAGAACTTCTAATGTGCATATCACCTATCTATTTGTGAGAGCTTCTAATGTGCATATCACCTATCTATTTGTGAGAGCCTCTAATGTGCATATCACCTATCTATTTGTGAGAGCCTCTAATGTGCATATCACCTATCTACCTGTGAGAGCCTCTAAGGTGCATATCACCTATTTATTTGTGAGAACTTCTAATGTGCATATCACCTATCTATTTGTGAGAGCCTCTAATGTGCATATCACCTATCTATTTGTGAGAGTCTCTAATGTGCATATCACCTATCTACCTGTGAGAGTCTCTAATGTGCATATCACCTATTTATTTGTGAGAGCCTCTAATGTGCATATCACCTATCTACCTGTGAGAGTATCTAATGTGCATATCACCTATTTATTTGTGAGAGTCTCTAATGTGCATATCACCTATCTATTTGTGAGAGTCTCTAATGTGCATATCACCTATCTACCTGTGAGAGCCTCTAAGGTGCATATCACCTATTTATTTGTGAGAACTTCTAATGTGCATATCACCTATCTATTTGTGAGAGTATCTAATGCGCATATCACCTATCTACCTGTGAGAACTTCTAATGTGCATATCACCTATCTATTTGTGAGAGTCTCTAATGCGCATATCACCTATCTATTTGTGAGAGTCTCTAAGGTGCATATCACCTATCTATTTGTGACAGCTTTTAATGTGCATATCACCTATCTTTTTGTGAGAGTCTAATGTCCATATCACCTATCTATTTGTGAGAGTCTCTAAGGTGCATATCAACTATCTATTCGTGAGAGCCTCTAATGTGCATAAATATCACCTATCAATTTGTGAGAGTCTCTAATGTGCATATCACCTATCTACCTGTGAGAGTCTCTAATGTGCATATCACCTATTTATTTGTGAGAGCCTCTAATGTGCATATCACCTATCTATTTGTGAGAGCCTCTAATGTGCATATCACCTATCTATTTGTGAGAGTCTCTAATGTGCATATCACCTATCTATTTGTGAGAGCCTCTAATGTGCATATCACCTATCTACCTGTGAGAGTCTCTAATGTGCATATCACCTATCTATTTGTGAGAACTTCTAATGTGCATATCACCTATCTATTTGTGAGAGTCTCTAAGGTGCATATCACCTATCAATTCGCGAGAGCCTCTAATGTGCATATCACCTATCTATTTGTGAGAGTCTCTAAGGTGCATATCACCTATCTATTTATGAGTCTCTAATGCGCATATCAAATATCTATTTGTGAGAGCCTCTAATGTGCATATCACCTATCTATTTGTGAGAGCCCCTAATGTGCATATCACCTATCTATTTGTGAGAACTTCTAATGTGGATATCACCTATCTATTTGTGAGAACTTCTAATGTGCATATCACCTAACTATTTGTGAGAGTCTCTAATGTGCATATCACCTATCTATTCGTGAGAGCCTCTAATGTGCATATCACCTATCTATTTGTGAGAGTCTCTAAGGTGCATATCACCTATCTATTTATGAGTCTCTAATGCGCATATCAACTATCTATTTGTGAGAGCCTCTAATGTGCATATCACCTATCTACCTGTGAGAGTCTCTAATGTGCATATCACCTATCTATTTGTGAGAACTACTAATGTGCATATCACCTATCTATTTGTGAGAGCCTCTAATGTGCATATCACCTATCTACCTGTGAGAGTCTCTAATGTGCATATCACCTATCTATTTGTGAGAACTTCTAATGTGCATATCACCTATCTATTTGTGAGAGCCTCTAATGTGCATATCACCTATCTACCTGTGAGAGTCTCTAATGTGCATATCACCTATCTATTTGTGAGAGCCTCTAATGTGCATATCACCTATCTATTTGTGAGAGCCTCTAATGTGCATATCACTTATCTACCTGTGAGAGCCTCTAAGGTGCATATCACCTATTTATTTGTGAGAACTTCTAATGTGCATATCACCTATCTATTTGTGAGAGCTTCTAATGTGCATATCACCTATCTATTTGTGAGAGCCTCTAATGTGCATATCACCTATCTATTTGTGAGAGCCTCTAATGTGCATATCACCTATCTACCTGTGAGAGCCTCTAAGGTGCATATCACCTATTTATTTGTGAGAACTTCTAATGTGCATATCACCTATCTATTTGTGAGAGCCTCTAATGTGCATATCACCTATCTATTTGTGAGAGTCTCTAATGTGCATATCACCTATCTACCTGTGAGAGTCTCTAATGTGCATATCACCTATTTATTTGTGAGAGCCTCTAATGTGCATATCACCTATCTACCTGTGAGAGTCTATAATGTGCATATCACCTATTTATTTGTGAGAGTCTCTAATGTGCATATCACCTATCTATTTGTGAGAGTCTCTAATGTGCATATCACCTATCTACCTGTGAGAGCCTCTAAGGTGCATATCACCTATTTATTTGTGAGAACTTCTAATGTGCATATCACCTATCTATTTGTGAGAGTCTCTAATGCGCATATCACCTATCTACCTGTGAGAACTTCTAATGTGCATATCACCTATCTATTTGTGAGAGTCTCTAATGCGCATATCACCTATCTATTTGTGAGAGTCTCTAAGGTGCATATCACCTATCTATTTGTGACAGCTTTTAATGTGCATATCACCTATCTTTTTGTGAGAGTCTAATGTCCATATCACCTATCTATTTGTGAGAGTCTCTAAGGTGCATATCAACTATCTATTCGTGAGAGCCTCTAATGTGCATAAATATCACCTATCAATTTGTGAGAGTCTCTAATGTGCATATCACCTATCTACCTGTGAGAGTCTCTAATGTGCATATCACCTATTTATTTGTGAGAGCCTCTAATGTGCATATCACCTATCTATTTGTGAGAGCCTCTAATGTGCATATCACCTATCTATTTGTGAGAGTCTCTAATGTGCATATCACCTATCTATTTGTGAGAGCCTCTAATGTGCATATCACCTATCTACCTGTGAGAGTCTCTAATGTGCATATCACCTATCTATTTGTGAGAACTTCTAATGTGCATATCACCTATCTATTTGTGAGAGTCTCTAATGCGCATATCACCTATCTACCTGTGAGTCCCTCTAATGCGCATATCACCTATCTATTTGTGAGAACTTCTAATGTGCATATCACCTAACTATTTGTGAGAGTCTCTAAGGTGCATATCACCTATCAATTCGCGAGAGCCTCTAATGTGCATATCACCTATCTATTTGTGAGAGTCTCTAAGGTGCATATCACCTATCTATTTATGAGTCTCTAATGCGCATATCAAATATCTATTTGTGAGAGCCTCTAATGTGCATATCACCTATCTATTTGTGAGAGCCTCTAATGTGCATATCACCTATCTATTTGTGAGAACTTCTAATGTGCATATCACCTAACTATTTGTGAGAGTCTCTAATGTGCATATCACCTATCTATTCGTGAGAGCCTCTAATGTGCATATCACCTATCTATTTGTGAGAGTCTCTAAGGTGCATATCACCTATCTATTTATGAGTCTCTAAGGTGCATATCACCTATCTATTTATGAGTCTCTAATGCGCATATCAACTATCTATTTGTGAGAGCCTCTAATGTGCATATCACCTATCTACCTGTGAGAGTCTCTAATGTGCATATCACCTATCTATTTGTGAGAGCCTCTAATGTGCATATCACCTATCTATTTGTGAGAGCCTCTAATGTGCATATCACCTATCTACCTGTGAGAGCCTCTAAGGTGCATATCACCTATTTATTTGTGAGAACTTCTAATGCGCATATCACCTATCTATTTGTGAGAGCTTCTAATGTGCATATCACCTATCTATTTGTGAGAGCCTCTAATGTGCATATCACCTATCTATTTGTGAGAGCCTCTAATGTGCATATCACCTATCTACCTGTGAGAGCCTCTAAGGTGCATATCACCTATTTATTTGTGAGAACTTCTAATGTGCATATCACCTATCTATTTGTGAGGGCCTCTAATGTGCATATCACCTATCTATTTGTGAGAGTCTCTAATGTGCATATCACCTATCTACCTGTGAGAGTCTCTAATGTGCATATCACCTATTTATTTGTGAGAACTTCTAATGTGCATATCACCTATCTATTTGTGAGAGCCTCTAATGTGCATATCACCTATCTACCTGTGAGAGTCTCTAATGTGCATATCACCTATCTATTTGTGAGAGCCTCTAATGTGCATATCACCTATCTATTTGTGAGAGCCTCTAATGTGCATATCACCTATCTACCTGTGAGAGCCTCTAAGGTGCATATCACCTATTTATTTGTGAGAACTTCTAATGTGCATATCACCTATCTATTTGTGAGAGCTTCTAATGTGCATATCACCTATCTATTTGTGAGAGCCTCTAATGTGCATATCACCTATCTATTTGTGAGAGCCTCTAATGTGCATATCACCTATCTACCTGTGAGAGCCTCTAAGGTGCATATCACCTATTTATTTGTGAGAACTTCTAATGTGCATATCACCTATCTATTTGTGAGGGCCTCTAATGTGCATATCACCTATCTATTTGTGAGAGTCTCTAATGTGCATATCACCTATCTACCTGTGAGAGTCTCTAATGTGCATATCACCTATTTATTTGTGAGAGCCTCTAATGTGCATATCACCTATCTACCTGTGAGAGTCTCTAATGTGCATATCACCTATTTATTTGTGAGAGTCTCTAATGTGCATATCACCTATCTATTTGTGAGAGTCTCTAATGTGCATATCACCTATCTACCTGTGAGAGCCTCTAAGGTGCATATCACCTATTTATTTGTGAGAACTTCTAATGTGCATATCACCTATCTATTTGTGAGAGTCTCTAATGCGCATATCACCTATCTACCTGTGAGAACTTCTAATGTGCATATCACCTATCTATTTGTGAGAGTCTCTAATGCGCATATCACCTATCTATTTGTGAGAGTCTCTAAGGTGCATATCACCTATCTATTTGTGACAGCTTTTAATGTGCATATCACCTATCTTTTTGTGAGAGTCTAATGTCCATATCACCTATCTATTTGTGAGAGTCTCTAAGGTGCATATCAACTATCTATTCGTGAGAGTCTCTAATGCGCATATCACCTATCTATTTGTGAGAGTCTCTAAGGTGCATATCACCTATCTATTTGTGACAGCTTTTAATGTGCATATCACCTATCTTTTTGTGAGAGTCTAATGTCCATATCACCTATCTATTTGTGAGAGTCTCTAAGGTGCATATCACCTATCTTCTTGTGAGTCTCTAAGGTGCATACCACCTATCGTTTTGTGAGTCTCTAATGTGCATATCACCTATCTTTTTGTGGGAGTCTCTAATGTGGATATCACGTATCTATTTGTGAGTCTCAAATTTGCATATCACCTATCTATTTGTGAATGTGCGATATGCACATTCACAAATAGATAGGCGATATGCACATTAGAGACTCACAAATAGATACGTGATACCTATCTATTTGTGAGAGTCTAATGTGCATATCACCTATCAATTTGTGAGTCTCTAATGCGCATATCACCTATCTATTTATGAGAGCCTCTAATGTGGATATCATCTATCTTTTTGTGAGAGTCTCTAAGGTGCATATCGCCTAGCTACTATCTAGCTACTATAAGGGTGGTGGGGGTGGGTGGGTGTTAACACAGCATTAGCAGAAATTTTGCTTTATTAATTACATTCTTCTTGTAGATTCTGTACAATATGGAACATTAGGATTAGGAATGTTTGAAAACACCTGAAAATATACAGTTTTTAGCACATTTGGTAGCTTGAAAATTTGAAAATAAATATTAATGTTTACCACTCTAATGCAAGAAATTAAGAGAATTTACCAAATTTCTTTTTCACGAGAGTGATGGCATACTTATCTCCCTAACACACTTGATATACTAGTATATCGGCTCTAAATTCAATAATATTCAGAATTATAAAAAGTTAGGTGCCCCTAATGGGCAGGTGGAATGTACACAGTCATGTACATGTCAGACCCCACCTCTGCGCATGCGCATACTGTTACTTCTGTTACTAAATATTGGCTGACATAGAAGCAACTATTCAAATAACCAAAGGACCAGGCCTCCATGGGGTGAAGGCCGGGATCCTGTTAGGAGGTAAGTATGTCATCTCACTCGTGAAAAAGAAATTTGGTAAATTTTCTTATTTCACATCATGAGAACATACTTACCTCCCTAACACTCTTGATAAAAGCCAGAATTTGAAAGTAAAAAAAAAAGGGAGGCAAGGTCCTAGTTCACCCTCGAAGAGACTAGCTCTTTGAAATTTCAAGAGATTTAAAACATCTGAAATTGTGTCTGAAAACACAAACAGGATAGAATTTTGCTTCGGATAATCGACCGATGAAGAAAGATTGATCTAAAGGCAAATGTGCCCCCCCCCTTTCTGAGGAAGGTTAAGAAAAAAACGCTGTTCTAAATGACTAGCACGTTCTCTAATACTTGAAAAAAGTATTACTAGACATTGGAAAAAGAAGAATTGCTTCATTTTCAAAGAAACTCTGAAAGGACCACAATTAAGAGACATTAACCATCACCATATTAAATAATAGCATGACACAATCAACAAGACAAAAAACAAAAATCGCCACCTATACTAGCCAGGCTCTGTCTTGTGTGTGGAAATCACCTCTTCCCCCATACGGATGAAGAGAATGTAACCGGAAAAGAGTAGGGATCCCCTACTAACAAATGTGATATGTGTAAATAGCAGAGGAGGAAAACTAATTACAAATAAATACCTCTGCATTATTTTCTGAGGACTGAGATGGCGAGCGGGTTGAATGTGTAACAGCGGTAATGGTCGGTAAAACTCGATTCACTGGGCTACTGACATAATGTCATCAACAGAAACACCATTAAATAATGCCGTGGAAGTTACCACACCACGGACAGTATGAGCCTTGGCTCTATCTACTTGTTTTCCAGTGGTCGTCTTATGACAAAATTGAATGCATTCTACTATCCATCTGGAAATAGTGTCTCTTGACGCCCTACCATGGGCTCGATATATGACAACCATAGGGAGCATGGGTGAGTCCGCCAAACCCGAGTCTTTTTCTTGTACTTATTTAAGGCACAGACAGGACACCATGCTTTAGCATCAGGATCATATCTGGTTAAGGCAGGTAAAATAATAGGTTGACCCGGATATTTTAATGATTGATTCTTAGCCAAGAAATTCAATCTCGGTAGAAGCTTAAGGCCTTCACCTATAATTATATAAGGGTCAGGCTCAGCAGACAAGCATGAATTTCACTTCTGCATCTGGCTGATGCTGCCGCAGTTAAAAACACAGTTTTAAGTGTCAATAAATTTATAGAAATAGCACTACGAGGTTCAAAAGGTTTATCACTCAAAACTTGAAGAACCGGAGAAAGACTCCATGACGGTGTCTGTGGAGGATTTCTCGGTCTAAGATTGCCCATACCTTTGATAAGGGTATTTAGAACACATTTCACGACATATCTAAATAACCGTGACCCTTACCAACCATGGACCTGGATCAATCACGTCGACCCATTGCGTTCACCCAGAGCACCTGTATTTGAACAAACATTATATGAGGGGGAACCTTTGCATTCACCTAGAACATTGGCATTTGAACAAAATTGAAGCAGGGATACTTATCAATTAAATGAAAATATTTCGAATTGGAGTTATTTCGGCTGCAGCCTGTCGACCTCCCCCCACCCCCACCCCACCCCCACCCCCAATTTAACATAAAGTAGGATAACGGAAAAATTGATTGATTGTACATGAAAGCAATTGTCCTGATTGGTGAGGCTCCCTCTCCCTTACTAGGAATATCCCGCAGGACCAAACCCGCCAAAGTTATCACAGTGGGACCAAACCCACCCACAAATTATAGAAAAACTGCGGAACCACATCCACGTAAATTATAGGACCCAGCGGGACCGGACCCGCACAAAATTATTGCAACCAGCTGGCCCAATCCAGCCCAATAATATATAGTATACTGCTCCGGAGCTGCGCAATAGTACCGGGTTAGCACCGAAGCATTTATTCCTAGAGAGAGAGGAGCGGCAGTTGGATTTAAATATGTCTAAATGGCACATCTCCTCAGGCAAGGTCACAGAATGCTGAACACAAGCCAAGAGATGTAATTTTTTCCGCCATCCCATATTTTACCGCTATAATTCTGCCACACAATTTAAAAATATTCATCTTTACGCAATTGTAGACACATGTGTTCCATCCTCTCGAAACAATGTAGAGTCTGTATGTGTAATATCATGCGAAAAAAATTTGCCCAAACCATCTCTGGTGACGAGTTCTCTGCCCTTTCTGTTCACACGCTTTCGCTTAATATCAATTGTCTTAGTAGCATCTTGATGCACACCACACCATGAGTCTCGTCAAAATATCTGACCAGACCAATACTGCGTCTTTAAAAATGGAACGGATATACTTTGTCACTCTACATTCTCCTAAACAAATTTGATAGTTTAAATTGGGCAAGGTCATTACCACCAACGTGAATGACTATCATTACCGGAACAGGACTGTGTAACATTCGGTATTGAATTGTTGGCAATAGGTCGCTACACAGCATCCCACTCTTGCCCATCCAGCAGACTCTGCACTCCTCTGTATCTATTCCCATGTTAACGAAATCCAAAACTAATGCCTGCTCATGAGCCCAGCGAATTAATGATGACCCAATAATCCATATCTCTGTAATGGAACAAGACATTGCTCATGTTTAGTGAGCGATTCTAATATAACTATAGCATGCATTTGACTGCCACCTGCCTACTTTCTTAATCACTTCTGATGAAACGCCCTGTACCGCTAAGGTGGTTGCCCGGCCGATACGGAACGAATGTGTCTGAAATCGTTCCATTGGTATCCCCATGCTACGAATCACCCTCGACAATACACCAGAAAACTGACTCCATGTCAATAGAGATCTATCAGCATGGCAGACAAAAGTGTTGGCTAGGTGGCTTCTGAGTTAAATATTCAGCCACTGCTCGGACTATGGCTTGATCATCGTCCACTGGGATACGCAAAGTTACAGGTTTACCTAATTCGTACTGTAATGGCTTTTCTACCCCCTTCAATAGAAACATCGTCTAACATTAAAGGTGGATGGGCCCGACTATGTGATGTAAACACTACCTCACTGACTCTAAGCAAACCAAAATATGACAATGAATAAGCAGCCTTAAATAAAACAGTTTCAAAGGGGGGGGGGGAAACAAGTTGATGGTAATGCCCGCATTATGCCCTTCAATATCTCACCAGTTATTGGAGCCTGATTATCCACTCTCGGCTTTAGACGCCTACATCCCTCCAATAATTTCTTTGCCACAAACTGGGCAGTTGGATCCTGAAAATTATTAACTTTATGCCAATAGCTTAAGCCTGAAACATATGATGATATGGTCGATGGGGCATAACTCCTTTCAAAACAGCATGCAATGAATACAATTATTTGTGAGAGTGGTACTGGCCAGTGTGACCCTAAATTGTATGCTGAACGAAAACGTGTGAAAGCAGTTACAGCATTAAAATAAACCAATCTTGAATTTACTGACAAACTCGCAGACTGCAGCTCTGCGTCGAATATTCGCCGTAGGTGGTCTGGAACTTGACACATGGTTTGTAGTCTGCCTCGGGAGCCAACATATGAAATTTCTCTCTCTGAAAACGTGAGAGGGAATCCGTAAGAATATTGTGTGTGCCACTAATGTGACATGCCCTCACCATAACATTTAGTTCCAAGGCCTTCAAAGTAAAGGCACGTAAAATGACCATGACATAATTTGACTTTGATGCCATTTTGTTAATAACATGGACCACCGCGATATTGTCACACCTGAAAAGAATTTTTTTATTTCGCAAACTTTCATCCCACAGAACTAGACACTCTAATAAAAGGAATAGGTCCAACACAGTAGTAATGTCGTCTGTCAATCCAATTTGAAACCAGTTATCTGGCCATTGTGCACAAGCCCATTTTCCAGCAAAATAAGTCCCAAATCCTAAACCTCGGGCCGCATCGCTATCTGTAAAAAGCTCAACATCTTCACTAGTGGACCAAAAACGGTCATGAAATATTGACACTCCATTAAAATTCTTTAAAAATGTTAGCCATAACTCCAGATCACAACGCATGTTCTTAGTGATATGTAGGTGATGGTGTGGCTTGGTCAAATCACAAATTGAATCGATCAGCCTCCTGCAAAATGGCCTACCTGGTACCACTGCTTTACATGCAAAATTCAACACTCCTATCAATGATTGCATCGTTCGTAACCTCACTTTCTCGTTACTTAACACTGCGTCAATTTTTGCAATAATTTCTGCTGCTTTTCCCATGGGCAATTTAACTGTCATCTTTACTGAATCAACTCCCAAGCCTAAAAAACAAATCAACGTTTGGGGGCCCATTGTCTTCTCCTCTGCAATTGGTACGCCCAAACTATCCATGTATTATGATGCCTTCAGTCAGTGGGGCTGATGGCTGTTGCTCTATTATATAGCAACAGCTTGCAGCAACACATGGTATCCCTTGGGCAGATTAATAACCATTATACTGCTGAATATAATATGAAACACAATTTTACTGGAACACTTAAGATATGCTGTTGTTGAGGGATGTTGCTATTTCGGATAGCAACAGCTTCCAACAACATCTAATTGAAAGTGGACACCACCCAGCAGGTACAGTTACTATATGGAATGGAAACAGCAGCAGTGAAAGTGTTAATAATAGGCCATTACTGTATTAACACAATATACCTTTATATAAAGACCAGCCCCAGATAAAGGACCCACTCAGTAGTCTAAAAATCAATATCATAAACCAAAGTATTTGACCCTCCATTTAAAGAACACCTGTGTATAATGGACTCTTTCATATGGTCCCTCTATTTAAAGAACACCTGTGTATAATGGACTGTGCCATACAGATCCCCCATGATGCCTTTATTAGACAGGTTATACTGTGTTTGATTGTAAATATTATGTATTATTTTATGGTCACCTGTTTATAAAGGGCACTTTCATATGATCCCACATGATGCCTCCTATAAACAGGTTATACTGTATTAGATTATAGTGTACATGCATTATTTTTATAAGTTTAGGCAATAACTTATAAAAATCAATAAATTCTTAGCATGTAGTTAACCCATGATAATTAGCGCTATTGTGCTCTGATACTACTCACTGGTTGATAGGTCACTCACCCACTCACCCATTCAACAGCTCTTAGTCCTTTTCCCAAAGTATTACCCACCTTGTCTAGCACAGCTTACTCATGGAGAAATATCCCTGTAGCCAAGCTTAGGAGACCATTAATTCCATTAGATGGCATTATTAGGAGTCACATTTATGTTTGGCAAGCCCACTGCCCAGTGTCCACCTATATCTCTGTAGCAAGCCCCAAACAAGAATCTAAGGTTGACATAGAAGAATTAGAAACAAATCTCCCTGGACACTTGTAGAAGCCAAACGTATGGCACTTCACTGTTTGGTATTGAACAAGAAACATCTAATTCTACAACTGTTTTCATGATTCTTCTGTTACAGAGATTAAACCCCCGCCAACGAGCTAATGCCCAGTAAACCAGGAAAAACGTCGTAACAGATTTGGTGGAGGCTGGTTTTGGACGTAAGCGCCAATAGATCCCGAATGCCAGCATGCCAGCCACAGAATAACGAAATTCAACCAACTAGAAACGAAGGACCATCCACAAATTTGCGCAACAGACCAGAAAACATTTCAAATTCACAAAACGCACAAATTACCAGAAAGATGTTAAACATAGCACAGCCACAGCAATATATTCAGCCATTTTGTGGTAGAGCAGATGAAGACGCCAAGCGATGGTTGCAGACCTTCGAGAGATATTGTCAGTTTGCAGTGGTGCATGACAGGCTATCCTTATTTTGCTTATTTACACATGATAGTGCTAAAGACTGGTTAGAAGGCTTAGATGAAAACCAGAAATCCACAATTGATAAGCTACTAGACTCTTTTAGGCTAAGATATATAGTGCATGCACAAACTAAGTGGAAAACCGTTGACGAGTTGTACAGAACTTACCAGCAACCAAGAAAATGCATCTTGGATTATGTGGCCAAGATGTCCAGAATGGGTAGACTAGCAGATCGGACAACAGAGACATTCATACAAGCAGTCCTAAATGGTGCTCGGAACAGTGGGCGAATGATTCTTCTTCAACAGAATCCAAAAACAATGGAAGAGCTTCAGATGGCAGCTTCGCTAGCTGCAACAACAGCAACATCAACAGCAGACAACACACACATGGTACAGACATTAGAGTTTCTAACATAGAAAATGAGCAACATGGAGACGACAATAGCACAGACAAATGCGCATGTGATGAATATGCAGACTCCTCAATGTAGCTCAAGTGAAACGTGGAGCGAGTCAGCAGCGTTGTCGACAAGCAGATCACGATAGTTCACGAACACGGTCAGACACCTTCTCACGTGAACGGTACCAGAATCGAGAACGCCGTCGTCCTGATAGCCAAGATCGCGACAGGTATCCTCCCAGACAAGAAACGCAATGGTACAATCAAAGCCAGAGTCAGCATGAACACATAGTCCACTGGCGATCTGATGATGAATTCAAAAGGGACAGACAACAACACTCATTGGGCGGACCAAGAAGAGAGACAAACGGACCATCCAGACTGTGCTATGCATGTGGTAAGTGCCATAATTGTGGGAAAATAGGACATATCAAAGCTGTATGTAGGAGTAATAGGGTTAATTAAAGATATTAACATGATACGCATATCTATGGGCATCAACCGAAACCTGTAGATGGACATAGAGGGTGTAATCCTAATATAACAGTGGGGACCAGTGATGGTAATGAAAGTGTTAATGTACAACTCTATAAGAATTTAACTTACATCAAACTGGGAAATGTAAAAACAACTGCTTTGGTGGACACAGGTGCGAGTATTTCATGTGTCGGTAAATCACTATTGAGTAGAATTAATGTAAATTATGAAATGGTCAAATCTGATATCCCGATAATTAAAGGTGTAGGTGGTGAGAATCATGTAATTGGTACGGTGACCATGCCCATTGAAATCAGTCATTTGACCATATACCAAGAATTCTATGTATTACCACATGTCCAACACTCACTGATATTAGGGATAGACTTTTTTCAGGACAACAAAGCAGAACTTGATTTGCCCAATAAACCAATTTCCTTACAGAATGGCATGATTGAGGTAGACCTTGAACAACCGCTCACAAGTTGCAAACTCGTCAAAACAAAGAAATCCGTAGTAATACCACCTAGATGTGAATTTGAGCTAAATGTAGTTGTACCAAAGCAACTAAATAATAAAACAGTATTATTAGAACCAGTACATTCTCTCAGCCAACTCAAATTAGTAGGTAGTAAATGACTAGTAACAATCAACAATGGAGTGGCTAGGTATCGAATTTTGCATCCGAACAAATCATCTGTGTATATTCATAGTAATAAGGCCACAACACTCGTATTTCAAATTTATGAGGACACAGTACACATTCTTACAGACAAACCATCACATCACAGTCAACACACCAGCACAAATCACACAACTGCACATCCTGAAGTAAATGTAAATAACAGAATTGACAACACATACACACAGGCACAACCAGCACTTAGCTTAATTGATAAACTTGGCATAGACTTACAAAATGCTGACCTTAATTATGAACAAAAGCAGCAATTAGAACACCTGATTACAAATAATAGAGGTGTCTTTGCTACTAACCTCTCTGAATTATGGAAGCCTGATTGCTATTGTCATAAAATAGACACTGGTGATGCAACCCCTATTCGTTGTGGTAAATATAGGCAAAGTCCAGAAGTGAGGGCAGAAACCGAACGACAGACAAATGAAATGCTTAGAGAAGGGATAATTGAAACTTCAAATTCTGAGTGGTTTTCACCCGTCGTAATGGTTAAAAAGAAGGGAACAAATGAGTATCGTTTTGCTGTGGATTATCGTGGCCTTAATAAAGTCACAAAGCCCATGTCATTTTCTTTGCCACGTCTAGAGAAAGTTTTTGATATGGTGGGCGAATCAAAATCTCGGTATTTTACAGTTTTAGATCTTTCTTCAGGATTTTGGCAAATTCTGATGCATCCCGATTCCAAGCATAAAGCTGCATTCATCACACACCAAGGCATCCTTAACTTTCGTCGCCTTCACTTCGGGTTAACAAATGCACCTATTAGCTTTCAGATGGTGATGAACCAGGTTTTGCGTAGTCTAAATTGGCGATGTGTTTTAATTTACGTAGATGATATTTTAGTTTTTTCGAAAGACTTCAATCAGCATCTGGACCATTTGACAGCTGTTTTTGAAAAATTACATGAAGCTAAATTAACACTCAAACCAACCAAATGTAAATTTGCCGTAAAGTGTGTGGCCTATCTGGGTCATAAAATCTCTCGACATGGCATTGAAATTGACAAAAGCAAAACTGATGCTGTAAGAACATTTCCGACTCCTAAGAAAGTACATGATATTAGGGTATACCTAGGAATTTGTAACTTCTATAGAAGATTCATTAAAGATTTTGCCAAGATAGCATCCCCAATGACACGCCTGTTGCGGAAAGATGAACCATTTTTATGGGCCGATGAATGTGAAAATTCATTTCAGGATCTTAAAAATGCTCTACTTTCTGCACCAGTGCTAGCTTACCCCGATATGAATAAAGAATTTATGTTATCCTCAGATGCATCAGGTACAGTTATAGGCTATATATTAAGTCAGTTAGATCAGGAAGGTAGAGAACATCCAATTTCATATGGAGGGAGGCCACTAAAAGAAAGCGAAAAGAAATGGCACACCACTGAAAAAGCAGCACTAGCAATGTTAGAAGGCATCAAATCACATCACCCATATTTGGTAAACAATCACTTCACAGCATTCACTGATCATGTTGCACTAAAATGGCTAGACAAAATTAAGCATTCTAATGGCAGATTAGTTAGGTGGTCTGTTCTATTCCAGGGATATAATTTTACAATTGTTCACCGAGCAGGGAAGAAATTGCAAAATTGTGACTCCCTAAGTAGAAGAGAATATGAACCTCAAACAGATAATACTGATGAGGAAACATTAGATCAAGGGGAGATAATAAGTGTAACATCACTGCCTGAGGACACATCTGATAAGCTACAACATGCACACAAACAATTATTTCTGACTGACATATATTACAAAAATGATAACGCCCAGTTAAAAGAAGCATGTATTAATGAAATCAATACTTTAGATATTGATAATATTTCCACACTACAAAAGCAGTGTCCTGATTTTAAGCTTGTATTTCAGTATCTTTCCCATAATGAACTACCTAGCAATAGGCAATTAGCACATAGTGTCAAGCAGCGGTCGCAATCATACTATCTAAAAGATAATGTTTTATATCACTATGGTAGAAAGAGTGAAACTAACTTGAAGGCACCAGACCAATTAGCATTGCCAAAAATCTTTTGGACAGATGCACTACGTTCATAGCATGATTCACTTGCAGGTGGTGCCCATTTAGGATTTATTAAAACATACATGTCTCTGCTAATGAAATACTATTGGCCCAAAATGTACCAGAATGTTAAACAATACACAGGAACATGCGAAGTCTGTCAGATAGTGAAACACGACTTTACTGCTAGAAAAGCTCCTCTGAATCCATTACCTGTCGATGGTAAATTTTCCCGATGGCACATTGATATCCTTGGGCCGATAACCACAACATCGGATGGTTATCAATACATCCTACTAGTGGGCTTTACACGTTGGTGTGAAACTTTCCCAATGAAAACCCAAGAGGGCACTGAAGTAGCAGACATGCTGTACAGGGAAATCTTTAGCAGATATGGTGCTCCACACACTCTCATATCAGACAGAGGACAGAATGTCATGCCAAAAGTAGTCACAGGCCTTTGTGCAACCTTTCAGGTCACCAGAAAGCACACATCTGCGTACCATCCTCAGACAAACAGTGTAGTGGAATGAGTAAACAGCACTATTGTCCAGTCACTCAGAGCTTATATAGACTCAAAGCACACAAATTGGCCTAAGAGTCTTCCTGGCATATTGATGGCATTTCGCAAAACTCCATGCACTCAATCCACTGAGTTCTCACCATTTGAAGTAATGTTTGGCTCTGTAATGAATCTGCCTTTTGACACAGCCATTGTACCAAAGCAAACACTAGCGAAGAATGTACAGAGCTGATAGAGAATCTCAATGACTCCAAGACCATAGCAAAGAAGAATATTGAGAATTCACAAGTAAAATCCAAGGAGAAATATGATGAAAAAGCAAGGATACCAGCATACCAGTCAGGCGATAAAGTATGGCTGCACCGTGAGAAAATTCCAAAAGCTCTGTCAAAGAAGCTTTGTCGTAAGTGGGATGGACCATACAGAATTATAGCCAAAGGTCCAAACACTACATATCGCCTAATGCACAATTCGTCAGGCCAGATCCAAGTCATTAATACATGCAAATCGCTTGAAAGCATTTAATGGTACACCAGAAGGTGAATCAGAAGAGGACAGTGATGACATGATAAACGATGATCCTGAAGTTACCAGAATGTAAGATGACAATGACACATCAGATAATATTGAGCAAGCTATAGATGATAATCACACCAACAATGATGAGATACAAGAAGAGAATAAAGCAAAACAGAGCATGCAACACAAGAAACAAGCCAAACAGACACACAAAATACAAACAAACAAGACAATACAAAACAGCAAAATAGAATACCAGAAAAACTAATAGCCTTTAGACGATACAATGGCAAGATGTATTACAAAGTGAAATGGCAAAACGAGAAAAATAGTACATGGGAATTTTCAACAACATTAAGCAATACTCTAATAAAAGAGTATCACAACATGCATGCACGTGCGCACTCACGCGCGCACGCACGCGCGCACGCACGCACACACACACGCACGCACACACACACACACACACACACACACAGTTGGAGGTAAGCCTAGAAAGCGCCTACTAGCAAACCAGCAGCATACATTTTTTGACATAATCACCCCTCAGTAAATTCACATTGCAAGGCTGTAATTGAAAAAAAATAGGTAAAACTTCATTAGGCACTTTAGACTTACGGTAAGTTAGTGCTAGATTTTGTAGTGGTGGCCACACTAAAGAACAATTTTTTACCTATAGTAAGTTCGAATAGCTAATTTAAGATTTCCTTTTTTTTCTCACCAGTAGGGCCTTTATGGGAACTGGATTGGAGCAATACATGGCTGATTCTGCTGACCATAAGTCTAATGCTGCTAAGTGTAGGCGCATCATCACACGAGTCAACAGTCCTCAGAGTGAATTATGGGATGGTATTCCACAAAACAGGGCATATAGTATCCATTGATGGACACTGGACCCACACCTTTCTGATGCCACTACCTCACCTACAGAACCATAAGTAGTAGTGTCGGGGTCAAAATGATCTCACCTCCCTCAACTGACCGCCGTTCGGTGATCCGTGGCCATGGCCAAGAATATAAAACTCCCGTGCAGACCCCACTGTCCAGGAGAACCTCCTCAGGATACCGGCCAGTGGCCGGCCTTTCTTATTCTGGCCGGTATCCTGGAGGAGGTTTTTTTTTAATCTGTGGGACACTTTTCTACCTATTCTACCCCACCTATCTCCTACCCCACCCTGTTGCTATTCCAGCCGGCTGGTGTGTGTGTCTCTGTGGTGCTTTTACCCCGCACTGGGAAGTGTCGCAGTGGGTCTTTATCTAACCTGGTCATATTACCACGGCCTAGCATCTTACCTACTTTCGAAATTTCAGGTAAGTTCTAGCGAGGTCTTTTGAGTGGATTTGAACCCCAGTCTGCAGCCTGGGAATCCCATGCAATACTCTAGTGAGTGACCCACTGCAACACTACTAAAATCTCGCCTCTTAGTAATCTTATCTCTGAGCGTGACTATTGCGGTTACTGCGCTTATCAGTCTGACGCAGTAACAGCAATGCATAACTTATCAGCTATAATTACTAATGCATACATGGCCGATTGAGAATTCACAAGTAAAATCCAAGGAGAAATATGATGAAAAAGCAAGGATACCAGCATACCAGTCAGGCGATAAAGTATGGCTGCACCGTGAGAAAATTCCAAAAGCTCTGTCAAAGAAGCTTTGTCGTAAGTGGGATGGACCATACAGAATTATAGCCAAAGGTCCAAACACTACATATCGCCTAATGGACAATTCGTCAGGCCAGATCCAAGTCATTAATACATGCAAATCGCTTGAAAGCATTTAATGGTACACCAGAAGGTGAATCAGAAGAGGACAGTGATGACATGATAGACGATGATCCTGAAGTTACCAGAATGTAAGATGACAATGACACATCAGATAATATTGAGCAAGCTATAGATGATAATCACACCAACAATGATGAGATACAAGAAGAGAATAAAGCAAAACAGAGCATGCAACACAAGAAACAAGCCAAACAGACACACAAAATACAAACAAACAAGACAATACAAAACAGCAAAATAGAATACCAGAAAAACTAATAGCCTTTAGACGATACAATGGCAAGATGTATTACAAAGTGAAATGGCAAAACGAGAAAAATAGTACATGGGAATTTTCAACAACATTAAGCAATACTCTAATAAAAGAGTATCACAACATGCATGCACGTGCGCACGCACGCGCGCACGCACGCGCGCACGCACGCACACACGCACGCACGCACAACAACATTAAGCAATACTCTAATAAAAGAGTATCACAACATGCATGCACGTGCGCACGCACGCGCGCACGCGCGCGCGCACGCACGCACGCGCGCACGCACGCACGCACGCACGCACACACACACACACACACACACACACAGTTGGAGGTAAGCCTAGAAAGCGCCTACTAGCAAACCAGCAGCATAAATTTTTTGACATAATCACCCCTCAGTAAATTCACATTGCAAGGCTCTAATTGAAAAAAAATAGGTAAAACTTCATTAGGCACTTTAGACTTACGGTAAGTTAGTGCTAGATTTTGTAGTGGGGGCCACACTACAGAACAATTTTTTACCTGTAGTAAGTTCGAATAGCTAATTTAAGATTTCCTTTTTCTTCTCACCAGTAGGGCCTTTATGGGAACTGGATTGGAGCAATACATGGCTGATTCTGCTGACCATAAGTCTAATGCTGCTAAGTGTAGGCGCATCATCACACGAGTCAACAGTCCTCAGAGTGAATTATGGGATGGTATTCCACAAAACAGGGCATATAGTATCCATTGATGGACACTGGACCCACACCTTTCTGATGCCACTACCTCACCTACAGAACCATAAGTAGTAGTGTCGGGGTCAAAATGATCTCACCTCCCTCAACTGACCGCCGTTCGGCGATCCGTGGCCATGGCCAAGAATATAAAACTCCCGTGCAGACCCCACTGTCCGGGAGAACCTCCTCAGGATACCGGCCAGTGGCCGGCCTTTCTTATTCTGGCCGGTATCCTGGAGGAGGTTTTTTTTTAATCTGTGGGACACTTTTCTACCTATTCTACCCCACCTATCTCCTACCCCACCCTGTTGCTATTCCAGCCGGCTGGTGTGTGTGTCTCTGTGGTGCTTTTACCCCACACTGGGAAGTGTCGCAGTGGGTCTTTATCTAACCTGGTCATATTACCACGGCCTAGCGTCTTACCTACTTTCGAAATTTCAGGTAAGTTCTAGCGAGGTCTTTTGAGTGGATTTGAACCCCAGTCTGCAGCCTGGGAATCCCATGCAATACTCTAGTGAGTGACCCACTGCAACACTACTAAAATCTCGCCTCTTAGTAATCTTATCTCTGAGCGTGACTATTGCGGTTACTGCGCTTATCAGTCTGACGCAGTAACAGCAATGCATAACTTATCAGCTATAATTACTAATGCATACATGGCCGACGTAGTTAAGGTGTGAAATCTTGTTTTGTGTTTATTAGCAAACTTAAAATCACAGGTTCAAATCTCGCTATTACCATTTGTGGATAACTCGGCCATTTCTGGTCCGATTTTAAAATGGTAAACAGTTTTGAAATTCTCGCTTCATTCCGGTCCTAATCGGTGCCAAGAACGCCGAGAATGAAGTGATTTTTCGGTACAATATAAGCATACACTCTTACTGACACGTGGATCTGATGCATGCGCATGCGTGCTACACGTTAGTAGTGTTGGGGTCAAAAGGATACCACCTCCCTCAACTGGAGTTCCATTTAGACAATGAGTAGGGGCTGAACGCCCATTTAGAAACAAGCCTCCACAGTGATATACACCACTGATCGCCATCAACCACAGGGCCGGCCTCTCTCTATTCTGTGTAGGCTCAGACAAACACGTAGTCTCTGCCAGAGTCGCATCGGCATGATGGGACCACCCATAGGGGCTTCCATCTACCTTGACAACGCTCACCTGGGAGGAGGCTAAAGTGATTAGCATTTGAACCACGGCAGACTCTGGCATGTTCACATGTTACACAGAGAATCTGGTGTTGAACAGGGGTCTCCAGCAGAGAAACACGGCCTACCCTCTCCACCCCATAGAAGTGGCAGACAGACTTGATCTCTTCACGTGGGTGAAAGCGGTCGTAAATGTTTCTCCGCAAGGGGTTGACCCAAGGATTGTACTGGGGTCATCTCGGAAGTGGGCCCACTTGGCATCCAATATCATGGCAGTCTCAGCGCCCTGTGCCACTGCTGTAGACGCCAGCACGAGCAGTATGATGAGAATCATGGCTATATATGAACCCCTCGAGAAATATCTGTGCCAGATCGAGCCCTGTTCCATCCGGATTGATAGTGATCTTCATCCCTTCAGGGGCAGGGGCTAGCTGCTCCACTCTGCCGCCGGCTAAGAAACGTAGCTCTAGGACTGTATGAGTCGTTTGTGGGCTAGTGAGTCTGACTCGCTGAAGCAGTTTAACAGCACCCTTGACTTTGGAGACATGTGACACACCATCTACCCATAGGGTGCCCTCCTGGAGGTTAACAGCTTCTTCTGGTCCATCGAATGGACGACGCAGCAGGAGCTTTCCACCTGTAACCCCGATCCGGTGACCCTCCCTCGTCAGGGAGACACCTTCACCTATGTAGGTAAGGAAGGATGATCCCGGATTGTAGAGCTTTCGAACTGTCCCATCCTTTTTCACAACAGTGGAGAGGGGAGTAACCTCTATGCCAATGACTATATAGGGGCAACCATGTTTGCCAGTCACCCCTAGGTCCAGCGTGGTACCACACTTCATTCTTCTCAAATATGAAATGCAGGTTCTTTGCCAGAGTCAATAGCAGGCCATCATGGGCCATCGGTGTGGCACCGCTCGAATAAGGTTTGACCAGATGAAAGCTGATGTCGTTATTTAGGACGTTGATGTCTGCCACCTCTGTATCCGAGAGCTCAATCAACAGCTCGAGGATGTACTTCCTCTTCGGGAAATCGTACCGAAACACGATCTTGTGGCCATCTATGTTGTGACCCAGGCGCTCCTTCGTCACATCCTTGAGGTCTGTGAGCAGCTCCACCCCATCACCACCAATGGGATGTATGGAGAATGCCTTTGAGCTTGCTTCGTACTGTAGGGCGAATAACTTGCCATCGCTCTCTTCTACCTTGGCAGCATCAACTGCGTACACATCTGCCAGGTCAGCAAGACCAGTCGAGTGAGCAAATATGGGTTCCATAGCACACTATAGAAGGGGTTTAAACAGGCGATATAACCATGCCGATTGTCCGACTGCTGCTCTCTGGTGGTGAGAACGTAATCTCACCCTCTCTAAAGGGGAGACGGGTGGTACAGTACCATGTAGAATGGGTCCTCTTCGAGGTGCCCCAGCGGGGCACAACGTACATACACGCCGATGTGCTACATCAACCTCCGGGCAGTGCACACAGCAGCTAACTAGTAGAAGTCGGCCGGGACGTGATAGGGTATCTCCCAGGTGCCAACAGCAACCTATGGAAAGCTATCAGTCCTAGCCTGTTCACACCTGTAAATCACCTGTTTGACAGCCCCTCCATTAACATATATGCCAGCACGGATGGGATATCGGACAACCATTTAGAGTTTACACTCTTATTACTCATTGACCTGACATGATATCATACCAGCATTATCTGACCTTGGCTGAGATGATGAAGAAAGAAGTTCGCCCCTTCATGAACCCTGCACAGATAACGGCCGTAAACGAACAGAGGCTCGCACTGCAACAAGAAGGAGAGCGACTACAGCGGGAGAACTGGTATCAACAGAATGCGAGCCTTGCAAGGAGACGAAGGAACAGTGAAAATTTCCGATACTGGCAGGCCCTCCGGGAGGAGAGTAAGCGGGACGCAGGAGTCTTGACAGATGACGATGAGCTAGATGTCTTCACAGACGAGGATTAGCCAGGTGTCTTCTCAGACGAGGACGAGCCAGATGTCATAGAGTGGAAAGAGGAGATGGCACAAAAGTGTAAGAGCAAGAAAGCCATCCAGCGACGGACCTACTATTTTGGTGATAAGGTGAAGTTCCAGATGTCATGTCTCAGAATGCTACTGGCACCCGACATAGTGCTGGATGACCTCGGTCTAAGAGACGTCTGTCTCGAAACCAGCAAGCTGGCACGGTTCGCCCGGCTCTCCAAAATGTACCCTTCTAGGCCTCATGAGCAGATTCTGCAGGTTTAATCTCCAGGTATACTATGGCAAAATCAGAGTAGCGGAATCAACCAGAAATATACCCCTCCCTGACGGCTGACAAGGGGGGGGGGGGGGTGGGGGGGGGGTGGGTGGTACAGTACACGGCTGGCGACTCCAGCAGATAGATGCCATCAGACAGAATCTTGTCCATGAGGCAGAAAAGTACAGCAGAACGTGCAGGCTATATAAGACAGCCTACAACATCCTCGCGAGTACAACCACTGCTTCTGGTGTGATTGGAGCCAGTGCTGTGGTGGCAGCTGTGGCCACTCTCGCTACAGGGGTGGGGGCTATGGTCGCCATCCCGCTGGATGGCGTGACACTAGCCGCCACTGTCTTGGCCACAGGCTTGGGGGTGGGGCAGCAGCAGATCATAAGGAGGCTGGAGAAGCATGCTTAGTATGTGGCACTGGCACAGAGTATACTACAGACTATCGACGAGTCTGTCAGCAAAGCTCTTGAGGATGGCCAGGTCACCGATGAAGAGTACCACCATATATTGAAGGTCCAAGCCCTGTACCGTACGGAGAAACCTAAAGTACGACTGCAATACCTCAAAGGCTCCAGCAGGCGGGTTGATATGGAGGTGTTAAAAAACGAGATGTTACGGCGAGGTCACCTCGCTAGTCTCTGGAGTCGAGATGACTACAAATAGTGTGCTGCATGTACGGTAGCTTTAAGAACACCAGTATAGATGGCCTTCCCACTGAACCTCACGACAGTCATCCGGAGCCAACCGCCCCTCCTGGGTACACCCATGACTGGCCTGAGAGGTTTACTGGATGATAAACCAGAGCTAACACCGTTCTCCATCACAGTGGATGGATGGTCCCGAACCAGCTTCTCCATCAACCCACGACTGCTGACCAACCGCCCCATCAGCACCAAGGATGCGAAGCAAGCTTATACTTGGATGGCTGCTCCAAGCCTCTCATACTGGAATCAGCAGCTTAACTTTGCTGTGTGGTGTGCCACAGCAGGATGTGGAGTAAGTTCCACCCTGCTTCACTCCTATTCCGGTACTCCTGAAGCTGTGCTCATCGCCAGCTGTCTCAGATTCCATGTGTACTTCATGGTGTGACGAATCTTCCATGAGCTGGGTGCAAGCCTCCCTGATATAAACGCCTTCGACCCACAGCTCAACAGTCATAGCGTCTCAGTGGCCAGCAGACTACAGAGAGAGAGTTCAGCGCTCACCCAGACTATCAGTGGCATGGTGGTGACAACAGCGGTCTAGGGGTTATGTACGGCGACCCGAGACGTGACTACTCAGGATTCCCCTATCGAACACCATGACGAGTAGGCCATCGGAAGACAGCGACATTCTCGTTCGATCCAGACTCCAACCCTGGAGCACTGGTGCAAATCACTGGCTTGCGGCAGGACTATCCAGATGTGTGGAAGTACTTTGTCCCACATACCACCTCAGGCCTCACACCAGCAGGGATCGTTCGGATCAACCAGTCCCTGAAAGCACTCTGCTACTGCCTCCTTACGGCACAGACCCAGCTGCGGCATTCCATAGATGGTGTCAGCGGAGCAGAGGTCCAGGCCATGTTCATCAGTCTCGTTGAGGATATGATCATCAGCAGGGGTTGCAGAAGGCCCGTCGCAAACTTGACTTTGCTATTTTGCCCCACCTACGGTTGATTCCGAGCAACATGATCGTGGACATCGAGGACCTCCAACTCAGGGGCTATAACAACATGATAGTCGAGGGGAGTTCCCCCTGGTGTCAACTTCAGCTTCAACACTGCCATCAACGAACTTATGTGTAGTACGAGCCATAGTCGTTCCGACCCTGACACTGCAGCCAGTCGACACAGCAGCTCCAGGCGCCCTGACACTGCAGCCAGTCGACATGACACTGCTTCCCGTGGTAGCTCTACGTGGGGTGTCAGGCCTAGCTATCATGGCGCTCGGGATCAGCCTACTCCGCTGTTAGCAAATCAGCTATAAGACTATCCCGACTCTCTACAGTAGCAGTGGGGACCATGGTGAGACACTGTACCAGCTTGGCATGCCCTACAGCCCCTATACCCGCTGCCAACATGCACATCCAAGGGCTGAAGGGGTCGGCAGCACATCCTTTTTCCAGCTTGTAGTATCGCAGAGCCTTGTTCAGCTCTGAGCCCGGTGAGGCCATGGCGGTCTGCAACTGCTGAAACACATCTGACAGATACTCCCGATCCTTGGAGAAACCTTTAGCTCGCAGGAGCCCATGATAAGGTATTCGAGGAAGCAGATCTGTCACTTGCCAAATCCTAGATAGAGCTTCACAGCTGTCAGCTCCTCATCGGAGAGCTGAGCGAGCTCATCTGGTGTCTTCTTCTTGTGGTCCTTCAACTCCCTCCGGAAGACATCATAGTACTTCTCGCATAGCCTGAGCCCGGACATATTTAAGATGTCTCAATAGAGGGATGAATATTCCTGAGTACCAACCCGACCACCTGGCAGACGCAGACTGGGAAGATCTTATTAGCTCTCTCGACAGGGGTCGCAGACGTTTAACCGCATTGTATACTCAGTGCTTAAACAATGACGTCAACAGTACAGATCGTGAAGCAACTGCCCGAGAGCCAGGCGAGTCTTCAGAAGGTGGAGAACCTGCTGCGAACCAAGACACACGTTCCTGACCAAAGCAAAACCTCTGGCAGTCCATGTCGCCAGTAACGTGGCGGTGAATGTGGCTGTGGTGAAGAAGACAGGGGGAAGTGAGGTTCTTCCTGCCGCCACTGCGGCTGTCCTCGCTACAGTGGTGAGTGGGGTGGCCGGGCACTGTCTCAGAATAACTCACCCCATCCCAAAGATTGCCCTCAGTGGTGCCTCCTACACTGTTGCCACCAAGATCATGGGTGAACGTGCTACACTAATGGAGGCCGCGGTTCTAGGGCTAGCAACAAGTGCAATGGCTGAGATCATCGTCGCGTATGTTTAACCCCTCTGAATAGTGAGAGATGGATCATGAAACCCCTGCAGCATATGAGGCATGGCATGTCGGAGGGCGGTGTGTAGCCCATAGTCGAGCATGCGGACTGAGGATTGCCAATGCCCAGGAATGGTGGACCACCCAGAAGGCGTGCCCCTGCAGAGAGGGCCAGTACCCTGAGCACTGCTACCTATTCCATTGGCCGACTGCATGCTCCTACTATGCCCAGCTATTTCACTGGGGGTATGACTAGTAGGTTTAAGCCGTCTGTATATGACTATGACTCTGTCACCCACAGACCTAGAAAGCAGAGCTAGCCGATCTTGCTCACTTGGGCGAGGCATGCCTTGGTTCAGAGGACACTGTTGCCCCTATCGCCTTCCTAGACTTCGATGAGAATGGAGACTCGCGGGAGATCCAAGGTACCTTCCAAGCCCGAGATCTCATCGGGATCACTGATACAGTAGGACAATCAGCCATTAACAAGGCCAAGACTGTATACAAGGGGATGGGCATCACGGAGAGGGTGGCAATGCGAGGTATGCTCGGAGTCGATGTAGCTGGAGCCATCAAGGTTATGGCTGAGTCCTTTGCACAGGACCTGGTTAAGGATCTCATGAAACCACGGAGCACATTCATCCAGGATGGAGAGCTCAAGATAGGCACCCTAAGCCTGAACAGTATCACTGTCGACGGCCAAACAGGTGCAGGTGCTGTCAACAGCCTCCGGCTACCAGAGGTGAAGCAGACAGGGTTCTTTAGTATGCCGTCTAAGACCACAGGATAGTCATGGCTTTCATACAGATACTGGATGTACTAGACACTGTGGGTGCTGATGCAAGCCCTCTACGCTATCTTCTCAGCTGCTGCTGGGATTTCTTACTTGGCACCTCCATCACATCCTTCGTATACGCCGGAGGTGCAGGATTCCCCGCTCTGCAGGCGAAAGAGCTGGTGCAGGAAGTACTGCCGTTTAGTCTCCCAGATATAGACGAGGCTACCGCCGACCAAGTGCTAACCATCCTCCGCACGCATGTCTGTACCATTCGACAGTAGGCCGGCCAATGCTGGCCAGATGGTGCTGATCATTGCCCCGTCAGGACACGGGGAAAAACATCTTGCTGCGGGCTCTCCTGGCCGAACATCTACACTCTCAATACATCCCTCTGGTGTCTGACTCCGCCGCTGAGGCGGTTGACAGTAATGATCAATGGTACAATGGCCCAATCACCAAGACGCAGAACCTGCAAGCACTGATGGAGAAGCTGCTGGCAGCCCGACTGACAGAACCACTTGTTCTAGTTATCGATGACCCTGCAATGGACCAGAAGACAGTCACCTACCTCAGCAACATCACCAGGCGCATCCGGCACACAAAGATAACTGTCTTCATCCTCTTTCAGAAGTACACCCGCGAGATCTCACCAGACATCCGCCACAATGCCCGGTTGCTATACTTCAGCTCCAAGTGTGGACATGTCCTGCTCGAGACCATATACGACAGCCTAACCCTCAAGGAGACCAAAGGGGACTTTATCGCAGGTGTACAGAGGGCAGCTGAGCTGTACCGCTTCATCTTCAGCAACAAGGAGACAGGTGAGCTGTCACACTTCAAGCCATCTCTGGAAAAGGCGCAGAACTTCACTTATAAGCTGAATCCAGCCAGGAAACTAGCCTGCTCTACGTGCCATCGCTGACAGACTGTCGCAGCTGCCGCAACTTTTTTCATTCATCAGAAGGCTGTGCAGTCTCCGCTACTTCGTCCGCGGTCTCTGCTACTTCGTCAGATGCTTGAGGAACTTGGTCAGAAGCTTGAGGAACTTCGTCAGAAGCTTGAGGAACTTCGTCAGAAGCCTGTCGCTTAAACTCTACCCACTCATGGTCAGAGTCTAGGGCTCTCTTCTTCTGGAACTTCGCACAGAAGATCCACTTTGTCCATGCGCGACGAGCATCTGACTTGCGAGCGGATTTGATGAGGTAGTCCTGGTGGTTATCTGGGAATTTCAGAAATGCTGCCAGATCACTGACCAATCGCCTGCGCCCTTCTTTGTTGAGGATGTGCTCAACAGCCTCCTTGCGGCCAACAGTGAACCCCTCCTGAGTACCTTCTGCATGACCAGTGTCATGGCTCTCCGCTATAGCGGCACTGACCTCCTCCCTGAAGTAGTTATTTGCTCCAGGCTGGAGGCTACCCAGCAAATCTCGCTCTTCCTGGCTATGGAGGGTAAATATGGCAGCCAACTTCCCGACCATTAGTAGATCTTTGGGGTCGACCCTCGCCTTTTGGAGAGCTAGAATAACAAGACTGTTGGTTGGGGCCACGGGTAGGTCGAGTGTCCTGCCCTGGGTGCTGTCAAACTTCCGGTAGAGTATCCAGGTCAGGAGTTCTTTTGTAGTACGAGCTGGTGCTCCTTCCTCTATGGCGGCCAGTATCTCTGCATCAGACGGAGGGATGACCTTGGCTCACTCGTGGATAATGTTGATGTCATGAAGCAGTCCTCGGACCCTGTCACAGCGGGACAGTTCACACCGTGGCTGTCGTGCCGACTTGTCCTGCTGCCTATAGACAATCTGCTGGAGAACTTTACCAAACATGGCAGCCGTTTAACCCCTCTATATACCCAGACCTTAAACATGCTGCAGTATGTGCAACATCCAGATGGGGCCATTGAACCTGCGACATCGCACCGCACTGATCCACGGAAGGACTGCCTGATGGTCATTCGACCCAGTATACACGATGAGAACCCATTGTCCGCTGCTGGGAAATACATTGACTTTGCAATCTCAGCACAGATCCACGAGATCAAGAGCATGACACTCGAGTTCAAGCTTCAGAGCACAATAGAACAGATGGTAGAGCTCCCGCAGGTTATGAACAGATGGGAGATCGTGCAGAGCAACAGCACTGTGGACACCACCTATGTGAATGATGAGTACAGAGTCCTAGGTCCGCTGGCTCGTGGCCCAACCTTCTATGCGAAGGAAAAGGGGTACTATGCTGTGGGGTTCACAGAATTCGAACTACGGGCAGGTGTCGAGAAGCCGGTGGCAGTTCCACTCTTAACCCTCCTCGAGAACACACACATGAATCCGGCTGCTATGCAGGATAGGCTGTTCCTCCGGGTGTACACTGAGCAGCTCGCAGATGCGATGATGAATGCTCCAAGACTTCATGTCTGGCATGACGAGAATGACCAGGAGCTGAAGCAAATGGGTTCCAAACAGCGGATCGTGCATGTGGAGGGAGAACACCAGCAGGTCCAAGCCACAGCTAACCAATGGGTAGAGCTGAGATTGCATCGTGGTGCATCGGACTGTGTCGCTGTTGCGGTCCTGGTTCAGAAGGGAGGAGCCATCCAGCAGGTGGATAAGCTAGATGACTTCAAGCTTGTGGTTGCTGGGACCAATGTTCTTGATGAGGTATGCGAGCTGGCTGATTGCCAACTCTACAGACAACTTAGTCATATGCACTTCTGCATCTAACCAGTGGAAGCGACGACCTCGAGTCGGCACTCGAGGGCCGTCACCACCTCGGGGGCAGGGACATCCCACCTAATCAGGGCAACCGGCTCAGCTTCAACATTGGAACTCTCATAGCTGGGACTCGCTCATTAGGTGTGATGGTGCTTTACTTTGGCTATGCTAAGGTATGCGTGTCGAACACATCAGGTATTCAGCTTGAGTTAGCGTAGAGCACGACTCCTGTCGTCACTGCTGCAGCTGCCACCACTACTATAAGCTCTGCTGTCTTCTGACCTGTCAATGCTTCATAGTCGAGCGTTGGCTCAGATACAGCCTCGTAGTACTCATCGAGACTCATCTGCCTCTTTGAGGCTCTGGTTGGCCTGAGCTCGGAGTTGGCGTCGGCGTGCCTCCCTCTGGCGCATATGCTCGAGGGCTTTGCTGTACTCAAACTTCTCCTTAGACAGCTTCTCCATCGCCTGGTTATGACGCTCACGGTCGACCTCTGCCGCCTTCTTGTCGGCGAAGCTGAGTCCCCAGTTCGCTACGGCAAACACGCCCGCATTCAAGATTGCGGATGCCATGCTATAGACTACAGTTTAAAGCTACTATATAGCTGTCCCCCAGCGACGGATCCCTAGAGCGATGTATGAACCAGATGCTTATGAAGATCCAGTCGAGGATATAGATGACGAGGACTATGATGAGGGGGATGATGCAGACGACTACGATGTAGCAGAGACTGTGGGTGAGTATGATGATGTAGAGCCTGAATCCCGCAAGCTAGTACACAGAGCGAAAGGAATCTATCGCACTTATGTAAAAGGTTCTATCGGTCTGCTGGCAGCAGTTGGGGCTCTGATCGCTCTATTCACAACGAAGGCTGGCGAGACGGTCTGCAAGATCGCCAACAATGCACTCCATGGGGTGGAGAAGCCATACCAGCCATCGCCTCAGGAGTAGGTACGTACTTCGGAGTCGCAGGCCCTTGGCTACCGTACGTTTCCAAAATACTCGCTGCCATCTGGGCCGCCGAACATTTAAGCCGTACTATATAAGGATGGCATCTCTGTATGACCTGGTCAAGGCCCTTAACTTCCGAGGGTTCATCGATAAACTACTGTTCAGTGAGGATAGAGCAGAGATTAGACGCCAGTGTATGGAGGTGTTTGAGGAGGTCTTCAGTGATGGTCGAATGAATGACGGCCGTCTGTTCGTCTGTTTAGAGTTCAACCAGTCTGTGCGTGACAGGACAGGAGTGGACGTCAGTGATAAAATCTGGGAGTTTATCAACCGTCTTTCTTGAGGAACTCTACTAGCAGACTGGTGGATATTACCGTGAGCCACCTCAACTACTTGAGGCTGCACGTCGCAAGGGCCACAACTTCACATTGGAGACAGTTAGCCAGTGGCTCAGCCTCCAGGCGATGTGGCAGCTATACAGACCTCATCCACGGCACATCAGGCATGCCCAATTCGAGGAAACTGTTCCGAACAGAGTTCCACCAGGCGGATGTTCTATTCCTTCCACACGACTTGGTTGGTCGTAAGACCGACAAGTATGCCCTCACCATCATCGATATCGCCAGCAGGTACAAGGCGGCAGTACAGCTCACAGACAAGTCAGCTGGCCAGGTGGCCCAGGCATTCCAGGGTATCTACGGGGCTTCGGAAAATCCCCTCCAGTGGCCGGAATTGTTGCAGGTGGATGAGGGTAAGGAGTTCAGAGGGGAGACTGCATCCCTCATGCGGAAACACGGTGTGGCAGTTAGGCGAGGCGAGGTAGGGCATTACCGTGCCCAGGCTATCGTTGAGCAGTGGAATCGGACACTGGCAGAGAGACTGTTCCCACACCAATATGCCCAGGAAATGGCCGCGCCGAGTGAACGTTCTAGAGTATGGGTGAGAGGGCTGCCTGCGTGGTGGAGAGATCCAATGCCGAGGTTACCAGGCTAATCGGGAAGAAGCCGGTAGAGGCTATCAGACACTGCTGGTCACAGCTCTAGAGGAGCGAACAAGGGAGAGGAGTGCCTACCACCTGATGCTCTGGTTCGGTACCTGTATGAGCCTGGTGAGCTGGAAGGTGGTCGACGGCGTGCAACAGATCCTAACTGGTCGATAGATGTTCACAGGCTTGACAGGTATGTGGAGGGGCGGCCTACACTGTACTACCTGGCACGCCAGCACGGAGTGCCTAGGCGAACATTTGTCGTAGAAGAGCTTCAGCTAGTCCCTGAAGACACACAGCTACCACCCCTAGCATGCTAACATGATACTCGATGGGCTCGGTATGGAACCCATCTGGCAGCACATGGCGCTTATCATAGTAAGCAGAGTCCGAGTTTTTCCTGCACATACGTCGCCATACCCTGGTTGCGCATGCGTAGGCCTCGGTTTTTAGCTCTGTCCACCCGGCCATGTAGGGCACTGTAGAACCTCTGCCAAGAGACCTCATTCAGCCGCTTTGACAATCCCGTAGCCCAGCACTTACTTGCAGCTGCGCTCTCCACATAGTAGCATTTGGAGCAGAGAGCGATGCCACGAGAGCCTGAACAGTCCCGGAGTCCGTCCAGACCATTTGTCCCAAGCTAGCCAGTCCCGCGTATGAGCCTGGTACTCTGCTCGCATCTCAGGGCGAATGACGTCGTCGAGGTTGGAGCCTGCTATAGCGATATACGTGGAGTCAGTGTCCATCTGCAGGTACTCAAAGCTGTCATGAGCTACATAGTGATTGAGGAAGTCTTAGTAGAACTCCAGCATTCGCAGCTTCGTGAGCTCATAAACGGCTATCCACACCTGGAAGGGCCTTCGAATAGTGATTCTCGGCTTGCGACTCTGGAGCTCGTATGACTCACCAATCTCTTCGAACCATGCACTACGCACGGCCTTGTCTACGACGCGTTCATCCTTCGTGAAGCTGGTGTTGCGGTTCCACGTAGGAGGTACTGCAGTGACACACCTGGGAGAGACACCGCATCCTTGAGGATGTCTATTTCTCGTTCTGTGTAGAACTCCAGCATCCGCTCTAGGGCTTCGATGAATGGACTGACCTCCAGGTTGCTGTAGTAGCGCAGCCAGTCGGCGATTGTCCGCTTTCCATGCTCGCTCAATGTCTGGTTACACTGTTCCCACTCTGTTCGCGTCAAGAGGTAGGCCCCCTTGAGCTTAGATGTCCATGCTGAGTAGTCAGGAAGCCCTGGATAGTTGAGCTTATCATGTGTGTCAAACCATTCATACGGGAGACAGCTCTTCTGCTGTGTACACCCGTAAGTTTTGACCCATACCTCGTACGAGACTCCTGGGCCGAGGTAGTTCAGCACATCGAGAAACCGTAGCTCAGATGTTATGAGGAACATGGTCTGACTAGCCTTGGCGACTTTCACTGTACCTGTACTGTCAGTCAGCTCATCGAGAAAGTATTTCTTGATGAGGTTCAGGTCATACCGCCCAGAGTTGAACCCCAGTACAGGCACTTGGTCATACCACTCGTTGATCAGTCGCTGCTGTTGCTTTGGGAGCTTGTCCAGGTCTGTCGGTATGTACTGTGCCCTAACCCATGTCCGGATTAGAGATGCTCGCCGTTGGATCTCCAGCATGAACTTTCTGATCAGTTCTTTGGGGTCAGGATTGCAGAGGTGAGTGGGCTCACTCGTGGCACCCGCTAAGGAGCAGCCAACTGACAGAGAGAGGTATGCGAGTACTCTCGATCGTGAGAGTCTCCGTAAGATGAGTCTTGATACCATCTAGGAGTGCTTCGAAGTCGTAAACTATGAAGTGTGGGTATGGGACAGTCCGAACTCACTTAGGGGCGATTGGGCAGCGTTTTATACAGCACTCTCACTGTACCACAAGCATGCATCCAGAGGCTCTCAGCTTCTCCTCTATCAGGACTGTCTTGCGGTATCTTTGTTCGGCATCCTCACCTTGCTGGTGTTGTGGACAACCATGCCAGTGACAGCCATGGAACTGGTAAACGGTGTTAGTGGTCGGATCATAACCATCTACGGGAGCGCCCTCGATCCAACGCTCGCCACCGTGCCCACACTACATGGTGTATGTGTATGCCTCTGTTTCTCAACTCATACTCGATCCAACGAGTAGCCGCTGAACTGGATGGTTGGGGTGGATAGAAGGCTTTCTCATACGCAGACTGTGGCGCCTCAACCTTCTCGCCAGGACACACGATTTTTGTTTTGCCGCCTGTACAGTGATCAGTGTGGCGTTGCCTTTGTAAATCTCTGCTGACAGTGACTGCAGACTAGTGTATGTGGCAGCTTGGAGATGTTCTTGATGTAAAAGGCATGGTGGTCCCACACTCCGATGGTCATGGTGTCACGGTAGTGAGCCGCTTGCCTGATCATGTGCCAGGTGCCCTCTTCGGTTGGTTCATACACGCGAATCCCGATCTTGGCGAAGAACTCTACCTTGTCCAGCTGATCCAGCGAAGTCTTGCACACATCAGGTACTGTGTGGCAAGCTCTCGTGCAGGAACTGTACTTCTATCAGCTTTCGCTCCTCGGTGGACTGCTAGACATCTCCAGAGACACAGGTTGTCCCTGTAGGTGTCGAGGGCAGTCATACTCTTCTTCTGTCGTAGCCAGTCTGGGAGGGACCCTGTTCCAAGCAGAGGTTGGCGATCGATGACAGCCCTGACCTCAATGTTGATTGATCAAACAAAAGCCCACTTGGTGTTGGGTCGATCGATATTGTCTGTGTCGAGGCGGGCTTGCTCTCTTGCTGCCACCCAGTCCTGAGCTGCTCCTATCGTGTTCAGCCACGGGATCCCTGGAGTATTCTTGTGGAAGAGCATCACCCTACAGGCTTCGATTTGACGGATGCGATAGGTATGGGTGTAGCGGAGGTAGAAGGCGTTCTGGACAGTCTGCTGGATCTTTTGCATGATCTGGCCTGTGAGGTCTCCTTCTAGACCTCTGAAGAATGTCCAGTGTACTGACCGGCGTCCTCTATCCTCTGTCTCCCTTTCGCCGAGACGCTGGTCTTGAATGTGTTCGCCTTCTCGCCTTATGCTCCGGGCTAAGGGTTCAGACCTCGGCGCCCTTATGCTCCGGACTGGGTTCAGACCTCGGCATCGCTTAGCGATCCTGCGTTGGAGAGTGAAGCGCTCCTGTGGATGGGCCGCCATCCACCTCTCTAGTTTTGGCTTGCATGCTAGCAGTCACCTCCTCGTCCAACTGACGAAGTTCACGTATCCGCTGCGCTTTCTTATGGGGATTCCCAGGATCATCTTTGGTAAGCGCTGGAAACTTTCCCGTCTTCAATGCTCGGGAGTCGCTTCTGCCACTCCTCGGCATGGACCTGTCCGATCATCTGGAGCAGGTCAGCTTTCTTGGCCTTAGAGTAGTCACTAAGGCCGAATTGCTTTGCAATAGCGCGAAGTTGTGCAACAGTAATCATGGTGTATATCCCTGTCTCTAAATGGGCGTTCAGACCCTATTGTGTGGTGATCAGTACCTGTGGGTGGTGTATATCCCTGTGGATGCCTGTCTCTAAATGGCCATTCAGACTGTATTATGTGTGGCGATCAGTACCTGTGGGTGGTGTATATCCCTGTGGATGCCTGTCTCTAAATGGGCGTTCAGATGTGTGTGGGGAGGCGGTGCGATGCATGCCCCCTGGATAGCATAGTACACGCGTGTGTATAAAGCCCTATAAGATAGGTATGGCTAAGTCCGTAAGAACGCGTAGCATGCATCAGATCCACATGTCAGTAAGAGTGTATGCTTATATTGTACCGAGAAATCACTTCATTCTCGGCACCGATTAGGACCGGAATGAAGCGAGAATTTCAAAACTGTTTACCATTTTAAAATCGGACCAGAAATGGCCGAGTTATCCACACCTGGTAATAGCGAGATTTGAACCTGTGATTTAAAGTGTGCTAATAAACACAAAACAAGATCTCACGCCTTAACTACCTCGGCCAAGTATGCATTAGTAATTATAGCTGAAGTTATGCATTGCTGTTACTGCGTTATCTCGAAGTGACGTCAGACTGATAAGCGCAGTAACCGCAATACTCACGCTCAGAGATAAGATTACTAAGAGGCGATATTTTAGTAGTGTTGCGGTGGGTCACTCACTAGAGTATTGCATAGGACTCCCAGGCTGCAGACTGGGGTTCAAATCCGCTCAAAAGCCCTCGCTAGAACTTACCTGAAATTTCGAAACTAGGTAAGATGCTAGGCCGGGATAATATGACAAGGTTAGATAAAGACCCTCCGCGACACTCCCCAGTGCAGGGTAAAAGCACCACAGACACACACGCTGGAATAGCAACAGGGTGGGGTAGGATAGGTAGAAGTGTCCCACAGATAGAAACACCTCCTCAGGATACCGGGCAGAATAAGAAAGGCCGGCCACTGGCCGGTATCCTGAGGAGGTTCTCCTGGACAGTGGAGTTTTATTTCTTGGCCACGGATTGCCGAACGGTCAGTTGAGGGAGGTGAGATCATTTTGACCCGACACTACTACTCCATATCAAATTTAACACTAAACGAACAGGTCTTTGTACAATCCTTTTAAAGTCGTTGATGGAAATTAGCAAAATAAAAGAGCAGTCTCTAGCGTATTTCAATAGCATAATAGATGATATTAACCAGCTCATACCAGAACATGCCATACCTCCTACTCGCAGGTCAAAGCGCTCACCGTTGCCGTTTATTGGAAAATTGTCCAGGTCCATTTTTGGAACAGCAACAGTGGATGATGTTGAATTATTAGCTAAACACATAAATGCACTCAACAAACAAAATCGCTTATTAGCACACACACACACTTGCACAACAAACAGGACACGCATCCTCATATAACGAATAAGCGAATAGACAACATTATAGTAGGAATACAAGATAATCATAATGCATTAGAACAATTGAGTGAACAAACATCCACAAATCTAAACTCGATAGCGCACATACAATCAGCAAACCAAATTATGCTATCCACAAAACTCAAACATCAGATAGAAGAATGGTATCTAGGAATACAGCATTTAAAAATATGAAAACCGTCACCATTAATTATAAAATGGTCTCTTCTCATGAATGTGTCAACTGCTATACGGTCAATGTTGAAACTTAAATATCCAGAGTTTACAATGATAGATTTTCATTCAGAAGACATTTATAAGAACGCCAAAATTATACTTGTGAGACACGAAAATAACATATATATTTCAATAAAGTATCCTCTGACCTGACAGCCATACAGCACCCTTTAACACTGTATAAAGTACAGTCATTCCCTGTGCCTGTAAGCAATCAAACAAGCCAAGCAACACACCTGGATATGCCCGATTATATTGCTATGTCATCCAACAAAGATGATATAGTAGTGATAGATGCAGATAGTTTTGCCACATGTACAGGAGATAGAATTAAGCAATGTCCGTTTCCATTGACACACCAATCAGATGCATCTAAATCCTGTATAGTAGCAATCTTTAATAATGACAGACAGTTAGTGAAACAAGTGTGATTTTAGATTTTTACACAATGTAATTAAGCCAAGAATACAGTACATAGCACCTTCACAGGTATTAGTGTTCAAGGAATCACAGATTGCTGTTCAGTGCCCAACATATCAGAGAATTGTGCCAGGATGTGACTTTTGCTTATTACAGATTCCTTGCCACTGGACTACGTCTACTTCATATTACCAATTAAAACCACAGCTCGCAAACTGTCACACAAATACAGATAAAGTCACTACAATCCATCCCATTAATTTAGCACTTCTGCAGAGTTTCTTTGATGACAATGAAATAGGTAATATAATGACAGACACAGCTTTTAAAGAAACACCTCAATTGATATCCATAAATTTCAAATATTTCATCATAATTTTTCAGATATAATTGCGAATGATAGAAAGTCACATTTAATCTTGTCTAGAATGGCTGATAATATGAAAAATGATAAAGTAATTTTTCAGTCATTAGCTGAACCGATCCTTGATCAGCTACCAGAACTAAATGGCTGGCCGACCACCAACTCGTACATTAGTGTGTCTGCTTTGGCATTAGCATCAGTTGCTGTAGCAGCATTTATTAGCATGGCACTGAAGTTAAGAAAACTCACAATTGCTTTTTGGGTATTGCAAGGAAAATTACCTCAATAAATGGCATTAACCATCCCCAACTTTCATTATGTAAAGACCACCCATCAGGCACTACCTGCAACAAGTCCATACGACCACGGTATTTATAACCAGATTCAGATGGTATTGGTAATAGTGGTAATCGTTTTACTAATAATAATGCCGATTAAGAAACTACTGAAACTAAGAAACATACCAACACTAATGATTGAATTAACTGATGGTGAGCATAGTATCATAATAAAAGCACTCTACCGCTATACCTCAAATATGACGTTTTCTACAACAACCTATATTTCAGATATAGACATCAGAGGCCAGTTTTCCGCTCAACTGCTCATTATCTGGCATGACTTTGTGATAACAAACATATTGAATGTTAGTACACTCTCAGTGTCACCTAGCATCCCAATGTCCATATTTCAGGCACATAAGATCAGGAAAATATTAGAAAAACCATTCAATGCCTACTTAATTGTAGAGCAGAATGGGTCTGCGTACTATATAAGTCCCAGTCAATCTGGTAAAGAGAATTGGTCTTAATGCATGAACAACGAACATCGTATACCCTACTTAAAATACCAGACTTAAATTTTGTTACTTGGGAAACTTAAGATGAATAGTTTTTAACCCTTTCAGCACATGGATTACAAAAGGTAATCTATAACCAACAGGCTGCTGGATAATTAGAAGTTGTGCGAACTAATGTGTCAACAACTTACAATCAAATTATAAACAAAATATGCTGCATCAATCCAATAAGGTTTCTCGGAAATGGTGATGTTTAATGACTGAAAGGTGAGAAAACAAGGGTATGTTCAATTATGGCAATTTTGCTGTATCTGATCCAAGATTTGTGAATGGAAGAATGGCACTTATGACAACTTGCTAGAACAGTTATTTTGTAAGAAATATTAAATATGATATTATTTCGAAGTAAATTTTAATGTACCGATGATAACAGCTGAATTACAAGGAACATGTCATTTTATGTGAGCTATATAAAACTGATAAGTGGACTTGCAGAGATAATCGCGCAAACTGTGTGTGTGCGTGCGTGCGTGCGTGCGTGCGTGCAATGCAAATAGAAATACGTTCTCGAGTTATTAGTTGTCTTCTGATGCAGAAATAGTGTATATATGTAAGGTCCCATGTATCAGACAAAGTGTATGGTGGATATTTGGAGTCGATCACCGAGACAAGAATTTTTTTTTTAAATTGCATCATTTCTCATTGTTGTATATATTTTTTATACAGTGTCATTTGAAGTTGCATCTTCATCATCTGTACATATAATGTTATTAGTGATTTTTCATTACAATGATTAGATAATTGTAATGGTATGATAAGTCATATGAATTTTGGGGACAAAATTAACTTTTTTGCAATGGGCGTGTATTATGAGGCATTCAGTCAGTGGTGCTGATGGCTGTTGCTCTATTAGATAGCAACAGCTTGCAGGAACACATGGTATCCCTTGGGCAGATTAATAACCATTATACTGCTGAATATAATATGACACAATTTTACTGGAACACGTAAGATATGCTGTTGTTGAGGGATGTTGCTATTTCGGATAGCAACAGCTTCCAACATCTAATTGAAAGTGGACACCACCCAGCAGGTACAGTTACTATATGAAATGGAAACATCCGCAGTGAAAGGGTTAATAATATGCCATCACATTATTAACACAATATACCTTTATATAAAGACCAGCCCCAGATAAAGGACCCACTCAGTAGTCTAAAAATCAATATCATAAACCAAAGTAGTTGACCCTCCATTTAAAGAACACTTGTGTATAATGGACCTTTTCATATGGTCCCTCTATTTAAAGAACACCTGTGTATAATGGACTGTGCCATACAGATCCCCCATGATGCCTTTATTAGACAGGTTATACTGTGTTTGAGTGTAAATATTATGTATTATTTTATGGTCACCTGTTTATAAAGGACATTTTCATATGATCCCACATGATGCCCCCTATAGACAGGTTATACTGTATTGGATTATAGTGTACATGCATTATTTTTATAAGCTTAGGCAATAACTTATAAAAAATCAATAAATTCTTAGCATATAGTTAACCCATGATAATTAGAGCTATTGTGCCTGGAGCTCTGACACTACTCACTGGTTGATAGGTCACCTACTCAACAGCTCTTAGTCATTTTCCCAAAGTATTACCCACCTTGTCTAGCACAGCATACTCATGGAGAAATATCCATGTAGCCAAGTTTAACCCCTACCACTCTGGTGTCAAATCTTTTTATTTTCAAACTAAATTAAAGGATGAACTGGTGTTCATCTTTCAAGAAATTTGGTGGAGGATGGTGATGTCGTAGACAGCAATATCGTCCAGCAAAATTGTTGAAAAATGAACACCAGATACTTTGCTATTGACATGGTAAAAGATAGAATATTGACACCAGAGTCGTAAGGGTTAAGAGACCATTAATTCCATTAGATGGCATTATTAGGAGTCACATTTATGCTTGGCAAGCCCACTGCCCAGTGTCCACCTATATCTCTGTAGCAAGCCCAAACAAGAATCTAAGGTTGTCATAGAATTACAAACAAATCTCCCTCGACACTTGTAGAAGCCAAACGTGTGGCACTTCACTGTTTGGTATTGAACAAGAAACATCTAATTCTACAAGTATTTTCATGACTCTTCTGTTACAGATATTAAACCGACATCAACGAGCTAATGCCCCGCAAACCAGCAAAAACGTCATAACAGATACATGAACGAAAGACCTCCATTACATGTTGGCATTCAAGTGTATCTTTTGATCCACCAAAAAAATAATCATCCAAATAATGTATGATTTGTCCATGTTTTGCATACCTTTTCACAAAAAATTCCAAAAAACAAGCAAATTTTTCAAAAGTACTACAGTTTATGGAACAGCCAAAAGGCATACACCTATCAAAATAATATCTTTCGTCAAATTTAAAACCAGTAACTCAAAATCCTCAGGAGCCACTGGTAGCAGTCTGAAAGCCGATTTGAAATCAGACTTTCCAAGTAGGCACCCTGGACCCAGGTCTTGGATCATATGCACTGCCTCATCAAAACTAGTGTATCTAACCGAGCACAATAGTGGATCAATATAATCATTTACAGACTCTCTCAATGGGTGTGATAGATGGTGAATTAACCTAAAATCCCCAGGCTCTTTCTTAGGCACTAGACCAATTGGTGATACTCATAAGTTTGTAAAAGGAATAGTTTGAAATGGTCCTGCCATACGACCAGCACCAATTTCCTTGTCAATTTTTTCCCTGACAATATGTGGGTGCATCTTTGCAGACTTCAAGTTATTAGCCTCAAAATGATTTCTCGGGCCAGTATGCTTCAATGAAAAACTACACTTAAAAACTTCAAATATAGAACTAGCATCCGAATGTGCATAAAAGGATAATTACTCCTGCAATTTTGTCAAATTAATTGGTTTTTTAGCCAACTCAAAATTACTTTTCATTTCCCCCCCTTGAATGTGGCGGGAGTGAATTGTCCCCGGCCCCCGCTGATCCATTTGTCTACCTCCCCGAAATTTACGAAAATAACCACCCCGGGCTTGGGTAGGTGTGCTCGATTGTGACTGGTAACACCTCCACTTCCCGTGACCATACATACCACATCCGATACAAACATGCTGGAACCTACATCTCCATGTACACCCACCCTTATTGAAGTCAAAGCATGGGCAAGCAGCAGAAAGCTTTGGCCCCTGCTGATCATTCATACCACCATGAAATGTCGTTACACGCAACAACAAATCTGCGTTGATTTTTCCCCATGATTTTGGACCAAGTGCCTGACGAGGACGAAATTGCTCATCATATGTACGCCACGCAAAACCATGGGTGCGCTGTGCTGCGCCACTTCGCGGATAATAGATACATACTGTAAAAAATCGGATAGTGTCTGGATGTTTCTTAATGTATATGGCAATGAAAATTAAAAACGCATCTGTCCACTTTTCGATACTTGACAACTTATCTGCTACCATTCTTTGCTTAGTTTTAATAGCCCCATCATCATTGAGATACAGTAGAGTACCTGATGATAATTCGTCCAACTCTAAAGTGACTTTCAATAATAATAATGATAAATTGATGTATTGACCATTCCAAATTTTTTGATGAATAAACTGGGGAACCTGGGCAATCATATCTTCGCTGCTGCAATCTATACGCTCTAAATCCCAGCAAAAATCATCAGAACACGATGGCTGTGATGCGTCCGTTTGTCCCACATTAGTGGTCGACGACTCCATTGGATTGATCTGGAATCGGAGAAACGTACGTTGTCATCTTCGCATTCTTCTTCATTGCGAATAAATCTATGTTGGGTTTCTCCCAATGATTGAACAGATGATCCGCCACACATTGATTTAGTTGCCATTCCGTAGGCAGAATGCTCATCCTTCGGCTCAATGAGTCTGCTAACAGATTCAGCCTTCCCGGAATATAAACTGCTTTCAAGGTGATCATATGATCCATGCACCAGCAAAGCAGTTTCCATGTTATCGTCCAGAGACTGGGTGACTTCATTCCGCCCTGCCGGTTTATGTAACTTACTACTGTTGAGTTGTCTGAATGTATCAACACAAACTTCCCCTCCACTTCCTGTAAGAAGTGTTCCAGGCCTAGAATTACAGCTCATAATTCTAGCATGTTGATATGCTCCCTTGACTGATCCAGATTCCAAAGCCCTGATATTGTCGCTTCTTCCATGCAAGCTCCCCATCCCTCCATCCGTAAATATCATTACTTGAGGGTGGGGAGGGGTCAGCATGACCCCCACCAGGAGGTTCTCTCTCCATCCACTAATGAAGGTGATGAATGAGAGGATCCAACACTTGAATGCGCGAGTCCAGTGATCCTGAACTCTGCGTCCACTGAGTCATGAGAAACAACTGAATCGGCCACCTGCGCAAGGCCGCCTGAGGAATGACTGGTTCCATTGAAACAATCATCCCTAGCATTCTCAGATAGACTCGTGCTAGAATATAACACCTGTTGCAAACCAATTGAATGCACGAGACGAGATTCTCCACTCTCTCTTGCGATGGATAAACATATTCTATCTCCAGATCGAAGAACATACCCAGGTAAACAAACATTTGGGATGGAGTTGGCTCTGATTTTTGAAAGTTGATTATCCAGCCTAAATCTGTGAGAGTTTTCAAAACTATCTCCAGATTTGCTGTCAAGCTTTCTGGGTTGTGTGCTGTTAGAAACCAGTCATCTATGTAAGTGTGGACCACTATATTTCTCCTGCACAGGAAAGCTGTGCTAGCAAGGACCACTCGAGTGAAGACCCTCGGAGCCGCTGAAATTCCGAACGGGAGAACTTTGAATTCCCATTGGCGTCCCTGGAAAGCAAATCTCAGGAACTGACGAAAACTCCTTGCAATGGGAATGTGGAAATAAGCGTCTTTCAGATCCATCGATCCCGTCCACATCCCCTTCTCTAACCCCAACACCCATTTTATTGTTTCCATTTTGAAAATCGGAGTGTCTATAAACTTGTTTAGTTTGAGGTTGAGAATTGGTCTCCACACACCAAAACACGGTTGAATAGAAGCCGGGCAATCTTGCGCCGGTTGAATCGCTTCTTTTAGAATTAGAGATCGCTTCTATGCACAACCGCTTGTCTGGCGGACCTATTATCCACTCTGGACTGTATCCGCGTGAAAGCCATTGCAAGACTAAGCGTCCTGAATTAACCACTCCCATTCCTGAATGTGGAAAGTCAATCAACCTCCCACTGGTGCACCTAGGGTTAGCGGGGTGCACATAAATTTTAGAAGTGCGCGTGTCTCTGATATACGTGTGACAACAACAGAGTGGTACCTGTGGTAGCCAAAAATTCTTTTAGGCTATCAGGCCCGGTTACCACGTGCTGCTGCCGCGGCCGGCAAGGTTTCTGAACCTGGCCGGCCTGCTGATTGTTGCTCGCGAACTCTCCTCGGTGTCACGCAGTGCGGCGTACTGACTGGCAGTAACTCGACAACGTCTAGCAACCTAGGGGGGGGGGCTTCGCGAGGCGACCTTTCGGTCTAATCGACTCCTCTGCCGCAGCGAACATATCTACGATATGCTCTGCATATGGCAGAGATTGAGCCGAGGGTTACTGGCAGCCGTTTTATCCAGGGAGAGCTCTGGTCTGACAGTGAGGAGCCATGTGCACGCGTCAGCCCAGTCGTCGTCCGTGGCCACCTGCGAATTGCCGACGAGCAGCAGGCCCTTGCCATCTTCAATGGCATTCGCAGGTGGGGCTGTGAAGGAGGCTACTGATGTACCCGACTGCCCCGGGAATGCATACAGGCCCGCGAGTGCCGGCATGACATTCTTCACGGGCAGGCCGCGCTCGTGAGGAGCATACGCCACACTAGCGTGCTCCGGGTCGTCCATATAAGATTCCACGGCTAAGCGTGGTATCCTATACGGGCGGCCATCCGCTCCGAATCAGCCCACAGGTTGAATCATGAAACCCGCTCCCGATAGGTGCAAGCGGCCGCGCTCCCCATAAGGGGAGTGTAAACACTCGCATCCATGGCTTCATGTTCGTCCTGTGGGCTGAGCAGGTAGTCTTCGTCATCTTCCTGGTCAGGAAAGTTAGACTCCGGGTTAGCAAAAAGAGCTAACCCAGACTGACCACGAGGCCCGTAGGCAGATGACAAGGGTACTCCGCGAGTGATCGTGGCCAGGCCCGCTGGTCAGGTCTCACCTTATGTTACTCGCGCCACTGGATCACCAGGTGATGCGAACATCAAGCCTGGGTCCATAGCGGCCACCCATGGATCACTGAAAGCGTTGTCCGAACTAGGAGGGCATGATCCAGGGACGGGGGCTAACCGCACTGAGGTCGATGCGCAGGAAGTTGAAACACCTGTGCCCGGCAACATGCCGCAAAGCATGTCAGGCATCAGGTCCTTCAAGGTCCTGCGCATCTCACTCACTAACTCTACCTTGAAGGCCTCAAGCTCACCATTCTCGGAGGCGTTCTTCTTACCCTTCTCCTCCTTCCTCACCCTCTAGCCGTCATCCACCATCATCTTCGCCTGTGAACAGAAGAATTCAAAGGTTAGATTCCACACACACACACACACCCCCCCCCCACTCTTTACAAATAGCACATTTATTAGATAGCCTACAACAGGTACAAGATGGGCAGAGGTGGGGGAAGAATCTAGCCTTAAGATGCTTCAAATAAGATGGACATGATGACTTCTGAAAGGTAGACATACGAAGAGGATGAGGATTTTAGTTTGTTAATTTTGTTAAAGACATAACTCGAGAGAGAAGACAACCACTTGTATTACTGACAACCCGAAGGGACAGATGTCTTCATAAAAATAAAAAAAAGGAATAAAAACACAGCCAGGGATAACATGAGAATGTTAGAAAAGATGAGAGACTAATCATGACACCCAGTTATCTCTACACATTTATAACATAAAATGATAATGACATCAAAGGTCTACTAAAAAACAAGATTATGACGTCAAGGAAAAGGCAAAAATCTGGCTGATTATGACATCAAAACTCAATGCAAAAGCCCCTTCAAGGGGAGGAGATATCAGATTATGAATGCAAGAAATACCTAGGACTACATACATTCATCACTCAAGAATAATATAATACTATAATTATATATCTGAGAACCCATGCACAACCACAAGAGAATACAGTGCAATAAAGATGGCAGCAAAAATCTATAAAAATTTCAAATAATTAGGTGCCATAACTAATAAACTCCATTATCCTGAACACAGGTAAACCATCCACTTGTGCAGAAAATCACGTCCATACCATCCGCCGAATCTGTAGTCTGAAGAAGGGGATGGGACAAAAAGAGGGAGATATTTTTCGTTTTATATCTCCGACCCTTAGACTAATCATTTGATAAGTCAGAAACAAGGAGACATGATCAACCTCCGAGTGAAGAACAGGGGCTCTACCATCATAAGATGAGCCTGTGGACACAAGGGATTATTAGAGTTTAGGCGTTGGGATAATTTAATAAGGACTCCCAACGCCTAAAAATGCGCTAACACCAGGTCGGCCGCGAGCGAAAACCGGTAACATAAAAATGTTACAGGTCTTAAAAATTTATGGAACAATATCACCTTATTAGATGATGAGGCAGACTCATCTGACGATTTAGATTCAGCTATAGTGAAAATGGATGAAAGAAATGATTGAAAATTCAACAAAATAGAGCTTGAAATTGTTTTCAATGTTGCTTATAAGCCAATATATTAGAAAACGGAAGTACCAGCATGCGCATACGCAGAGGTGGGGTCTGACATGTGCATGACTGTGTACATTCCACCTGCCTAGTAGGGGCACCTAACCGTTTATAATTATGAATTTAGAGCCGATATACTAGTATATCAAGTGTTAGGAAGGTAAGTATGTTTTCATGACGTGAAACACATTATTTACGCTTTAATGGTCAAGACTAGGCTAGAAAATTAAAATTTGTGCTTGGTGACTGTTATATCGCAGGCCATGAGATGACTAATTTTGACAATTTACCACTGGGATGACTGGCTCAATTATCCAGGCAATCATTCTAGTATTAACCCTTAACACTCATATCAGCCAAAAATGGCTTCAGCAGTGGTCTTGAGAAATGTCCATTTGCGACCAAGACTATTTTTGAAAATTTACCACTGGAATGACTGGCTCGATAACGAGCCAGTCATTTCAGTGGTAAATTTTCAAAAATGATTTTGAAACGGTTGCTGAAAGTTGTTGTTTCCAACATGTCCAGCAGAAAAATATCATACTACCGGGACCTGAGACTTAGAAGTCAAGACTGCTGAGCAACTAAACCTAGTTAATCCAGAATGGGATCTCGATCATTAATCCGACCGTCTTTAGCTAAGCTCCACCCACACATCACATGATTTGGGATCGATCGATCCATGAACCCCCTGACTATCAATTTTCAGAAAACTATACAGGTACGTTAAGTTATTGAATATTTTGAAACTAATTTGACTGGGTGCATCAATTAAGTGTTCGTGACGAACGTAGCCACGTCATTCATGATGTAATTGATTATGACATCATCCTACACGTCACATAGTTGATTATGATGTCATATGATTCATGGATAAACTGAAATCCTCCATTATCAAGCTCGCCAAATGGAATCTGGTCTTGAAAACTGTCTATTTGCCGGACAAGATATTATATTTGAAAATTTATCAGTGAAATGACTGGCTCGATAACTGATTGACCAGTTTTCTCTTGGTCTGCAAATAGACATTTAGTAAAGAAAAAGTTAAAGATCTTTCCCAGTAAAGGGTAAATTTACACTTCAGTCTTTAACACTCAACACAGTAAAAAAAACCGCAGCCTCTGCAGTGGCTTTGAGAAATTTCCAAAAGACAAAATTATTTTTGAAAATTTACCAGAATGACTGGCTGGATCAGGTAGGCAGGCAGAGAGACACACATTCAATACACTCTCCCATGACAGTGGGTGGGGGGGGGGGGAATAAGATAAGTACAGACAGATATTTGAGCAATGAGATTATTACCAAACATGAGATAAATCAAATTATGCTACGATGCAGTGAACAAACATTTAGCCATTCCACCGATAAATTCCCGGTATCGTACTCCAATGGAAAACAAACAGGAAAGTTGTTGAATATTTTGAAATTATTATGAAGCCATCGGCAGCAATGGTTATCGATAACAATAAAGATAAAATTAATAAATCACTTTAAAGGAATAATTAAGATGTAAATTATGTTCTACACGTAAAAACGATTAAAATATATGACATAGTACAGATTATATATTAATTAAAATATATTTAAATGAAGGGTATATTTTTCACACAATTCAAGACACTAGCGAGAAAATATAGATTTGGTCTAATTAGTATAAATAAATGAGAGATTTTGATTAAAAATTAGATTTTTATATTTATAATAAATGTATTATGGTTAAAACAACAATTTATGATAATTATTTTGTAGAACTTGGGAGCAATATTGCAATATACAGTCTTTATACAGTAGAACCAGCATTATGGAGTAACAATGGAGGGATCCATTTCTAGCTATGCACCACCCATTTCTAGCTAAGCTCCGCCCCCTTTATGCATGTGTTGAATCAATTTATATACTTTGAAGTTTGAAAAGTGAATTACCAGAATCTGAATTTCAAGGTAACTATGCAGGAAAGTTGTTGAATATTTTGGAACTAATTAGACTTGGGCCTGTTGCTGACTCTGACTGCAACCGAAATTAATATCAAAATATTCAATATAACATTTATTAAATTGTAAATTCAAAGATATATACAATTTGTCCACTTGACAGACATTTAAATGTTCATGATCGAGCTAGTTATGTCACTACGTATTGTGACATCGGCCTACATGTGGCGTAATGGAGTACGACATCACATACTTGAGTGAAAGATCAGATCCCTCCATTGCTATAGTGGCTTAGTGAACGTCATTTTGCAGATCATTCATCAAGACCACTGCAGTGGCTGGCATGGCTCTAAAAGCTTGAATACAGGTCACCTGTTATAGCTTGTCTTTATATGGCTGCACAACAATGGTTTATCGTAACAAATCATCTTTATCCTTAAAAACAGCCTGCAGTCATTTGAGGAATGTCCATTTGCCATACAAGACAATTTTTGAAAATTTACCACTCTATAACCGAGCCAATCATTTGAGTGGCAAATTTTCAAAATCCTTAAATTATTTTGATAAATATTGCCTATTAAACGACCAATAATCAAACCATGCAAAGCCAATGACAATGGATACATTGAATCTTAAATGGCAACAGATTTGGTAATTAGTAAAACAAGTTTTATGCTGACAACCCAAGACTGGAATTAGGTTCAAAACATTTATTTTCTTATCTATATTCCCAACATCCTTACTAATCAAAATTTTTTGGCATCAGGGGCACACTAACCATGACAGACATCTTGCTCCTAGACCCGCCCACTCTGTGTCACCAGGTCTGCGCATGGAGACAGTGACCCAAGAGCGGACGAGGCTAGGAGCAAGATGCCCGTAAGATACTCCTCATTTTGGAGCAGGAGAAATGAAACGTCGCAGCTAATCTGTAAACTGTGTACTTCTCTGCTCCAAGTAACAATTATTAAGATGAGTGAATTGGGGAGTTTAAGTCAGACAAGGTTTGACTTAAATATTGCCAAAACTCAGATTTCTGAATGTAATGAATAGTCGAGTGCCACAAAAATCATACATTATCAGTAATATCGATGTTTTATATATATAAATCATGTAATGTAAATAATTAGTACTATTATGATGAGGTATGATTGGACTCTATACATGACTTAAATCAAAACTATTAGTATTATATACAGATGTATTTAGTGATTTTGTACTCGTGTGTACTTGAAATTTTAACCGTTTTAAGACCATTATTACAGGTTATACTTTCACTAACAGTGTAAATGTCTACAAAATGTTCAGTAAGTTTCATATATACATGTAGGCCTCTCAAAACTAGTTGTTTGAGAACAATCAGGATGTATGGATGAGGTATATAGTATATACAATGTCACTGGATACATTGTACCACTAAGCTTATGTGTATACAAGTAAGTACAATCGAGTGATTATTTAAATGCGATTTTATTAAAAAATTAATACTGGATTATTGTAGAAAAATTACATATTACCCAACACTTAAATCAACTATCCTCTCAACTTTGCACATGCATATAGACATGCATCCATACGCACGCACGCACACACACACAACATTCATTGAGTAAACAAGTTAGTCAGATATTCACAGTAAAAATAGATCTTCATACAACTAAGCTACAATGAAGTCATCTACATACAGACAGGCTTGAATACATAGGAAAACCTGTCTTAAGTGACCACCTGATGGAATCACAGTAAAACGTGTCTTAAGTGACTGCCTTATGAAGCCACAGTAACACCTGTCTTGACTGACCACCTTATGGAGCCACATTGAAACCTATCTTAAGTGACCACCGTATGAAGCCAGAATATAACATGTTTTAATTGACCACCTTATGAAGCCACATGGAATTCTGTCTTAAGTGACTACTGTATGAAGCCACAGTAAAACCTGTCTTAAGTGACCACCTTATGAAGCCACAGTAACACTTGTCTTAAGTGACCACCTTATAGTCACAGTAACACCGGTCTTAAGTGACCACCTTATGGAGGTACAGTAAACCTGTCTTAAGGGACCACCTTATGAAGCCACATTAACACCTGTCTTAAGTCATCACCTTATGAAGCCACAGTGAAACCTGTTTTAAGTGACCAACTTATGGAGCCACAGTATAACCTGTCTTAAGTCACCACCTTATGGAGTCGCAGTAAAGGCTGTCGCAAGTGACCACCTTACAGAAGTTAGTCACTATAGAGAGATGGTCTCATAATACAAGAGATATACCTTCTGGAGCCACATTACGGTGGTTCTGTTAAGACAGTTGTTCCTAAAAGTCAGGTGGTCTCTTGAGCAGGTCTGGCTGTAAACACTGTCATCAACCGTTAACTATTACACAGTACAAATGAGAAATTGTTTATGAAGTAAGCAGTATTCTGTTGAATATTTTGAAATGAACTTGACTTGGGAGCCAGTCAAATTACTTTCAAAATATTCAAATACATTCTCGACATCATTTGTCATTTCTAGTCTCTAAGGGTTACGCCTTTATGTCTAAATTTGGTCAGGAAAATTAAAAAATTCAAATGTTTGCTTAGTAAATGTCCATATATGCACTTTAAAAGAAGACTATTTTTTGAAGATTTATCACTGGAATGACTGGCTCAGTAACCGAGCCAGTCATTCAAGCGGTAAATCTTCAAAAATGGTGCAAATGGACATTCCTAATGATCAATGTAGAGGCTGATTTTGTCATGAAAGGGCTAAAAGAGTCCATCAAGAGAAAAGCAGGTACACATGACAGTAATAGATGTATAAAGTCTGTCTAGGATCATGTTCAATATACGAAGCGAGATTTTTTTTACAGGATTTAAAGCACAGATAATGTATATAGCGTAAGTCTAAAAAATCTAACAAAACACCTTCAATATTACTATAACAGCTATTACTGAGACATTAAAGCTACAGATTCTTTGTGGTGTAAACATTCTTTGTGTAAATATGCTGAGGTTTAGAGCAATTATATACTCTGGAGGTCAGGAAAAATATTGCGAATCATTTTGACAATTTAGATATATATATATATACCAATAATCAAACCATGCAAAGCCAATGACAATGGATACATTGAATCTTAAATGGCAACAGATTTGGTAATTTGTAAAACAAGTTTTATGCTGACAACCCAAGACTGGAATTAGGTTCAAAACATTTATTTTCTTATCTATATTCCCAACATCCTTACTAATCAAAAAATTTTGGCATCAGGGGCACACTAACCATGACAGACATCTTGCTCCTAGACCCGGCCACTCTGTGTCACCAGGTCTGCGCATGGAGACAGTGACCCAAGAGCGGACGAGGCTAGGAGCAAGATGCCCGTAAGACTCCTCATTTTGGAGCAGGAGAAATGAAACGTCGCAGCTAATCTGTAAACTGTGTACCGGTACTTCTCTGCTCCAAGTAACAATTATTAAGATGAGTGAATTGGGGAGTTTAAGTCAGACAAGGTTTGACTTAAATATTGCCAAAACTCGGATTTCTGAATGTAATGAAGATAGCCGAGTGCCACAAAAATCATACATTATCAGTAATATCGATGTTTTATATATATAAATCATGTAATGTAAATAATTAGTACTATTATGATGAGGTATGATTGGACTCTATACATGACTTAAATCAAAACTATTAGTATTATATACAGATGTATTTAGTGATTTTGTACTCGTGTGTACTTGAAATTTTAACCGTTTTAAGACCATTATTACAGGTTATACTTTCACTAACAGTGTAAATGTCTACAAAATGTTCAGTAAGTTTCATATATACATGTAGGCCTCTCAAAACTCGTTGTTTGAGAACAATCAGGATGTATGGATGAGGTATATAGTATATACAATGTCACTGGATACATTGTACCACTAAGCTTATGTGTATACAAGTAAGTACAATCGAGTGATTATTTAAATGCGATTTTATTAAAAAATTAATACTGGATTATTGTAGAAAAATTACATATTACCCAACACTTAAATCAACTATCCTCTCAACTTTGCACATGCATATAGACATGCATCCATACGCACGCACGCACACACACACACACACAACATTCATTGTGTAAACAAGTTAGTCAGATATTCACAGTAAAAATAGATCTTCATACAACTAAGCTACAATGAAGTCATCTACATACAGACAGGCTTGAATACATAGGAAAACCTGTCTTAAGTGACCACCTGATGGAATCACAGTAAAATGTGTCTTAAGTGACCGCCTTATGAAGCCACAGTAACACCTGTCTTGAGTGACCACCTTATGGAGCCACATTGAAACCTATCTTAAGTGACCACCGTATGAAGGCAGAATATAACATGTTTTAATTGACCACCTTATGAAGACACAGTGAAATCTGTCTTAAGTGACCACTGTATGAAGCCACAGAAATACCTGTCTTAGGTGACCACCTTATGAAGCCACAGTAACACTTGTCTTAAGTGAGCACCTTATAGTCACAGTAACAGCCGTCTTAAGTGACCACCTTATGGAGCTACAGTAAACCTGTCTTAAGGGACCACCTTATGAAGCCACATTAACACCTGTCTTAAGTGACCACCTTATGGAGCTACAGTGAAACCTGTCTTAACTGACAACCATATGAAGCCACAGTATAACCTGTCTTGAGTGACCACCTTATGAAGGCACAGTGAAACCTGTTTTAAGTGACCACCTTATGGAGCCACAGTATAACCTGTCTTAAGTCACCACCTTATGGAGTCGCAGTAAAGGCTGTCGCAAGTGACCACCTTACAGAAGTTAGTCACTATAGAGAGATGGTCTCATAATACAAGAGATATACCTTCTGGAGCCACATTACAGTGTTTCTGTTAAGACAGTTGTTCCTAAAAGTCAGGTGGTCTCTTGAGCAGGTCTGGCTGTAAACACTGTCATCAATCGTTAACTATTACACAGTACAAATGAGAAATTGTTTATGAAGTAAGCAGTATTCTGTCGAATATTTTGAAATGAACTTGACTTGGGAGCCAGTCAAATTACTTTCAAAATATTCAAATACATTCTCGACATCATTTGTCATTTCTAGTCTCTAAGGGTTACGCCTTTAATGTCTAAATTTGGTCAGGAAAATTAAAAAATTCAAATGTTTGCTTAGTAAATGTCCATATATGCACTTTAAAAGAAGACTATTTTCTGAAGATTTATCACTGGAATGACTGGCTCAGTAACCGAGCCAGTCATTCCAGTGGTAAATCTTCAAAAATGGTGCAAATGGACATTCCTAACGATCAATGCAGAGGCCGATTTTGTCATGAAAGGGCTAAAAGAGTCCATCAAGAGAAAAGCAGGTACACATGACAGTAATAGATGTATAAAGTCTGTCTAGGATCATGTTCAATATACGAAGCAAGATTTTTTTTTACAGGATTTAAAGCACAGATAATGTATATAGCGTAAGTCTAAAAAATCTAACAAAACACCTTCAATATTACTATAACAGCTATTACTGAGACATTAAAGCTACAGATTCTTTGTGGTGTAAACATTCTTTGTGTAAATATGCTGAGGTTTAGAGCAATTATATACTCTGGAGGTCAGGAAAAATATTGCGAATCATTTTGACAATTTGGATATATATATATATATACCAATAATCAAACCATGCAAAGCCAATGACAATGGATACATTGAATCTTAAATGGCAACAGATTTGGTAATTTGTAAAACAAGTTTTATGCTGACAACCCAAGACTGGAATTAGGTTCAAAACATTTATTTTCTTATCTATATTCCCAACATCCTTACTAATCAAAAAATTTTGGCATCAGGGGCACACTAACCATGACAGACATCTTGCTCCTAGACCCGCCCACTCTGTGTCACCAGGTCTGCGCATGGAGACAGTGACCCAAGAGCGGACGAGGCTAGGAGCAAGATGCCCGTAAGACTCCTCATTTTGGAGCAGGAGAAATGAAACGTCGCAGCTAATCTGTAAACTGTGTACCGGTACTTCTCTGCTCCAAGTAACAATTATTAAGATGAGTGAATTGGGGAGTTTAAGTCAGACAAGGTTTGACTTAAATATTGCCAAAACTCGGATTTCTGAATGTAATGAAGATAGCCGAGTGCCACAAAAATCATACATTATCAGTAATATCGATGTTTTATATATATAAATCATGTAATGTAAATAATTAGTACTATTATGATGAGGTATGATTGGACTCTATACATGACTTAAATCAAAACTATTAGTATTATATACAGATGTATTTAGTGATTTTGTACTCGTGTGTACTTGAAATTTTAACCGTTTTAAGACCATTATTACAGGTTATGCTTTCACTAACAGTGTAAATGTCTACAAAATGTTCAGTAAGTTTCATATATACATGTAGGCCTCTCAAAACTCGTTGTTTGAGAACAATCAGGATGTATGGATGAGGTATATAGTATATACAATGTCACTGGATACATTGTACCACTAAGCTTATGTGTATACAAGTAAGTACAATCGAGTGATTATTTAAATGCGATTTTATTAAAAAATTAATACTGGATTATTGTAGAAAAATTACATATTACCCAACACTTAAATCAACTATCCTCTCAACTTTGCACATGCATATAGACATGCATCCATACGCACGCACGCACACACACACACACACACACACACAACATTCATTGTGTAAACAAGTTAGTCAGATATTCACAGTAAAAATAGATCTTCATACAACTAAGCTACAATGAAGTCATCTACATACAGACAGGCTTGAATACATAGGAAAACCTGTCTTAAGTGACCACCTGATGGAATCACAGTAAAACGTGTCTTAAGTGACCGCCTTATGAAGCCACAGTAACACCTGTCTTGAGTGACCACCTTATGGAGCCACATTGAAACCTATCTTAAGTGACCACCGTATGAAGGCAGAATATAACATGTTTTAATTGACCACCTTATGAAGACACAGTGAAATCTGTCTTAAGTGACCACTGTATGAAGCCACAGAAAAACCTGTCTTAGGTGACCACCTTATGAAGCCACAGTAACACTTGTCTTAAGTGACCACCTTATAGTCACAGTAACACCCGTCTTAAGTGACCACCTTATGGAGCTACAGTAAACCTGTCTTAAGGGACCACCTTATGAAGCCACATTAACACCTGTCTTAAGTGACCACCTTATGGAGCTACAGTGAAACCTGTCTTAACTGACAACCATATGAAGCCACAGTATAACCTGTCTTGAGTGACCACCTTATGAAGGCACAGTGAAACCTGTTTTAAGTGACCACCTTATGGAGCCACAGTATAACCTGTCTTAAGTCACCACCTTATGGAGTCGCAGTAAAGGCTGTCGCAAGTGACCACCTTACAGAAGTTAGTCACTATAGAGAGATGGTCTCATAATACAAGAGATATACCTTCTGGAGCCACATTACAGTGTTTCTGTTAAGACAGTTGTTCCTAAAAGTCAGGTGGTCTCTTGAGCAGGTCTGGCTGTAAACACTGTCATCAACCGTTAACTATTACACAGTACAAATGAGAAATTGTTTATGAAGTAAGCAGTATTCTGTTGAATATTTTGAAATGAACTTGACTTGGGAGCCAGTCAAATTACTTTCAAAATATTCAAATACATTCTCGACATCATTTGTCATTTCTAGTCTCTAAGGGTTACGCCTTTAATGTCTAAATTTGGTCAGGAAAATAAAAAAATTCAAATGTTTGCTTAGTAAATGTCCATATATGCACTTTAAAAGAAGACTATTTTCTGAAGATTTATCACTGGAATGACTGGCTCAGTAACCGAGCCAGTCATTCCAGTGGTAAATCTTCAAAAATGGTGCAAATGGACATTCCTAACGATCAATGCAGAGGCCGATTTTGTCATGAAAGGGCTAAAAGAGTCCATCAAGAGAAAAGCAGGTACACATGACAGTAATAGATGTATAAAGTCCGTCTAGGATCATGTTCAATATACGAAGCGAGATTTATTTTAACAGTATTTAAAGCACAGATAATGTATATAGCGTAAGTCTAAAAAATCTAACAAAACACCTTCAATATTACTATAACAGCTATTACTGAGACATTAAAGCTACAGATTCTTTGTGGTGTAAACATTCTTTGTGTAAATATGCCGAGGTTTAGAGCAATTATATACTCTGGAGGTCAGGAAAAATATTGCGAATCATTTTGACAATTTGGATATATATATATATATATATTTCTAATGTAAAATGTACATTTCATTGAACAATCAATGAGAAAATAAGGCAACAATCATGGAAAAATACGAGTGGAATATTTAAATTATATAAATTATATAATTTATATGTAGAAATATTATTATCTATAGATTGCAATAACTAATATTCCTAAGACATTTATTTATGTTACAGTAAAATATAGCACTGATTTATATCAGACAATATATTCAATTCAATGTTGTTTAAAATATATGAATGAGCATGTTTGAATTCAAGGGTGTCAATACTTAACCATCTGATTGCTGAACGTTTGCAGACAGCATATTCTACGGAATAGAGCTCTTGGACCGGCTGAATATTTTGAAAACAATTTGACTGAAAGTTGTTGGTGGCTAAGCCACCAACAACTTTCAGTCAAATTCTTTTCAAAATATTCAGCTGGTCAAGAATTTTTCCTTATTGAAATTATTGCCCAGTGGCTTGCAGCAGTGGGACAGTTAAAGCGCAGTATGGGACTGATTATAACAACAGTCTGTCTTTGGTTACATGAAGGCAGAGTACACTATATCCTACACCCTATGGTAAGAATATTGATCAGCATATTTTTGGAAACTATACTTTGAATGGGTTCTGTCCAGTCAAATTACTCTAGATTATTCGTTTCATCACCACAGCACAGGCACATGGGGGAATTCACTAATCACATGACTTCTAAGTTTTTGCAGATGACGTATTCCAGGGGGTGTATCTGGACAGGCTAAATATTTTGAAAAGAATTTGACTGAGAGTTGGTGGCTAAGCCATCAACAACTTTCAGTCGAATTGTTTTCAATATATTCAGCAAGTCAAGTTTCTGATCATTGAAATTATTGTCTGGTGGCTTGCAGCAACGAGCCAGTTATGATGCATTATGTTTCTAGTGAAATTAAATTCACACGCTGGCAGTGAAAAACAACAATACAGTACTTACTATAAATGCAAGGCAATCTGGTGGATTATTTCTTGTTTTATAATTATTTGTAAAATCTAGTTTTAAAGCTTAGAATTTAAATAAATATAATTATTTAAAGCTATTAAAATTATTAAATTATTCCTGAGACTATATTTTTCATGGAAGGCAATAATTTAAATTGAGGGAAAATCTAATTGAAGATAGTTCTAATTTAGTGGTTCATACCTCAATATGTCAATGTTAACTAATTTTATTAGTGAAAATAGCAACATCGTTGCAACCAATCACATGAAAATAGACAACAATGGTTGCGTTGAAGTTTAACCGTACACAATTTGTGGATCCATCAAGCTAGTAAAACTCAGTTAAAGTTCATAACACAATGGATGAATCAAGTTCCGACTATTTCTTACTAACCTCCGTCCAAACTTTGCCCATGTTGGGATCAATCGAACTCCAGTTGTTCTCTGAACTCCCTGAATTTCAATTTCCAGAAAAGAATACAGGTAAGATGTTGAATATTGTGAAACTAATTAGACTGGGTGCTGTTGCTGCCTATTAGTTTCAAAATATTCAGCAAAATGTTTATTAAATAGTAAAGACCTACAATACATACAACTGATGGACATTTAAAAGTTCTTGATGAACTTAGCTACATCAAACATGTAACATAATTCATGATGACGTCATATACTTGATTGACAGATTGGATTCATCAATTGCTTCCTGTCTCATTATAAGAGATTTACCAAATGAAATAAACAATTTTGATAAATTTACCTACCTAGTAGTATTCAATGACTAAACAGGCCGATTTTATGATTTCATGTAGGTAAGAATTTTATTGAAATCTTATGCTACATTTATCTATAGAGACTGTTTTATCTGATAGCACATCTTCATGTATTTCAAACGCAGCAATGTCAGTGCAATTTATTTTCCTGAGAAATATCGGCTAAAGTTTTAACTAATGGCTTTAGATTTACGTTATTTGGGTTCACCACCTATCAGGCCCAAGATCCATCAATATGCATAGAAAACAGTTTTGAAATGTGGGAAATGGATTTTGAGACATTTTCCTTTAAATTGTACCATAAGATCTCTGAATGGCCATACAATGTCACAGAATCCATCTCATGTTTTGACTAATTTCGGTTAATTACTGTTCAGAGCAGTTAGTAGGATTTTAACTTGGGCTCACTAATCTGGGCGAATTTCATTTGGGCATGACTTTTAACGCCACAGATAAGGGGTAATCTAAAGCCCTGTACCTTGATAACAAGAGGCTCAAGGGCCTGTGAGGCTCACCTGGCCCATTAGCATTTGAAACATTGGCATTTAAAGATACTTGTTTCTTTACATTAAACAAGGTGGTGACTGGAAAAATTGACCAATCAAAATTCTGAATGGATGTTCTGGAGCCTACCATTATAGTTATTCCAAACAAATTTGGTGGAAATCCTTGAAGCGGTTATGCGTTTTGACAATTTCCGGTAAATTTTTCATAAAATCTAAGATTGATCAATCAAAATTCTGAATAGAAGATCTAGAGCCTACCAACATAGACTGTATCTAGTCAAATTTGGTTGAAATATGTCAAGCAGCCAAGGAAGAGTAGCATTTTGACCATTTCCGGTAGATTTTTTCATAAAATCTCAGATTTTCATGCCAAAAATTGATAAATCAAAATTCTGAAAAGATGTTCTAGAGCCTACGACCATAAAATGTATCTAGTCAAATTTGGTTGAAATATGTCAAGTAGCTAAGGAGGAGTGGCATTTTGACCATTTCCAGTAGATTTTTCATAAAATCTGATTTCACCCCCAAAAATTGATAAATTAAAATTCTGAAAAGAAGTTCTAGAGCCTAGCATGAGAGAATGTATCTAGCCAAATTTGGTTGAAATATGCCAAGTAGCTAAGGAGTAGCATTTTGACCATTTCCGGTAGATTGAAAAATCAAAATTCTGCAAAGAAGTTCTAGAGCGTACCACCATAGAATGCATCTAGCAAAATTTGGTTGAAATATGTCAAGTAGCTAAGGAGGAGTAGCATTTTGACCATTTTCGGTAGATTTTTAATAAAATCTAAGCTTTTCACCCACAAAATTGATAAATCAAAATTCTGAAAAGAGTTCTAGACCCTACCACCATAGAATGCATCTAGTCAAATTTGTTTGAAATATGTCAAGTAGCTAAGGAGGAGTAGCATTTTAACCATTTCTGGTAGATTTTTCCTAAAATCTAAGCGTTTCACCCCAAAAATTGATCAATCAAAATTCTGAAAAAATCGTCTGGCCAGGTGAGCTAAAAATCATCCAGCCCCCACCTTTTTTCTAGCTTGGGAACTCCACATTTCTGGTTCTAGATGGTGTGGGGGGGGGGGGGGGGGGTAACGGTGGGTAATCTAGTCAAAATTTACACATCCTTTTAAACAATGCTCTCAGGATGAAATCTTCGGTCATTTAAACATAAGAAACACAGTATCTTAGAGTCAAGGCACCAACAACACATGCCACAGGAAAACACTGGAATATTTACTAACTTGACTAGAAGCTTTAGCAGCAAATCTTAAACCTTTAATGGTCATGTGGCCAAAAACGGCCTCTGCAGTGGTCACGAGGAATGTTCATTTACAGGTCAACGAAAGACTATCATTGACCTGACTAGTTCGATAACCAAGCCATTCATTCCAGTTGTAAATTTAAACAATAACGACAATCATAGATTGCGAAGTATGTCCCCATTCCACCAAGCACAAGCGTCTACCTAAAACTGGTAAATATCCCTTCAATAGAACTCGAGTTATCATCCGGAAACACAATATTGTCATTAATTAGGTTATCGTGACCTAGACCTCTGACACCAAAATCAATAGGGTTCTTTCGACAACAAAGGACAAGCTCCCACACCAGATTGGTAACGATTCCTTCAATAGAACTTGAGTTATCATACAGAAATACAACATTACGTCATTAATTAGGCCACTGTGACCTTAACCGTTGACACATGTTGAAAAGATCAATCGGCCCATGTGTCAGAGCGCATAGGGCTTATAAATTTACGCTAGATATTGTCAAAACAGACTCGTTTAATGGCCAAGAAAATTATGATTTCTATTCACTGAATGTCCATTTACATGCCAAGACAATATTTTTGGAAATTTACCACAGAAATGACTGGCTCGGTTATCGAGCCAATCATTTCAGTTGTGAATTTTAAGTCTTTTGTCCTGTAAATGAACATTTCTCAAGATCCCTGCAGAGATGGCTATTGGGCAGCTTGCCCAGTAAAGGGCTAACGTACAATTTCATTGAAACGTATGCTCATAATACTAAAATATCCCTAATCAAATTATTGTGAGTCCACCAATCAGTTCATAAACAAACAAATCAAGTAATCAATAAATGATCATATCCTGAGAAAATACAAGTCATGAAATAAACCAACAACAACAACAAAAACAACAGGTACATTTCATAAAGCTATCAAGTAAACCTTGTTAATGAATTTGTGAAGGAGTTTTATTTAAATATGCCAAAATCCCTGATCTGTTTTACATGTGTAGAATACCACAGTTTGGTCTATGCTAGCCTATTGCTTAAGAGAACCAATCAGTGCTTAACATGACTTCAAACTAGTGGTAAGGGAGGTAATTCACCATTGATGAAAATGCTCATTTATAGACAAGTAACATTTTGGAAAAAATACCACTTAGTGCTTGTTCAGTAAAGGAGTCTTGTTTTCAAAGTTTGAAATATTAGGATTGTTAAATGAGCTTTGTAAATGCATCGATAATCAAGCTTTGGTAAACGAGCGACTTAAATATATTGTTTTTCAAACTGAGAAACGAGCGACTTAAATATATTGTTTTTCAAACTGAGAAACGAGCGACTTAAATATATTGTTTTTCAAACTGCGAAACGAGCGACTTAAATATGTTTTTCTAACTAGAGGCCTGAGTCTGCAAGTCGAGGCTTTTGGGACAGTTTGAAAAACGTAACATTCTACCTAACTTTCAAATAGGATGCCATTTATATTGCTATGTCGAGTCATCTTCCACTCAGCATATGGCTCGAAAAAGACTTTGCCTGTTAACTCTTACCACTCTGATGTCAATATTCTATCTTTTACAGTGCTAATAGTAAAGAAACTGGTGATTATTTTTCAACAATTTTAGTGGAAGATGTTGCTGTCATGGACAGCATTAAATGGGTTGAAAAATGAACACCAGGTCATCTTTTAATTTAATTTGAAAGTTTAAAATTTGGACATCAGAGTGGTATGGGTTAAGAGTATTTCTACAATGAGTTACCTCCCCTGACCATGCTAAGTGAATGAGTGGTAACATTTTTGATTGATTGTATTGCATTTCAGGTGATGAAGTAATAAGTAATAAGTGAATAGCTGTGACAATTATATACCAGTATGAGCATTCTCTTACAACCCTTTTTCATGACAGATTTCATCACCATTCTGCTGTGACAGATCCTGCTGTTCTGATACATCCTCTGGCAAACCTAACAACAGCTTCTGAGTTAGCAACGTTATGCGATCTGAAAACATAAGAGTTTTAGTGAAACTCAACATACACCCACAGGCATACTTGTTTGAGGAATGATAAATGTGAACCGTTAGTCTTTGATAATTCTCTGAGAAGGGGGGGGGGGGGACAACTTCTATTAGGTACACATTTGGAATTCACGGCAAAGACATCAATAAAAATCTTGAAAGTCTTCACAGCTGCATTGATCATTACAATTACAAGACAATTTTGATGAATTTTAATCCTTCAAGGGAGATAATTCTGGCGAATATGGGCAAATGTTGCCAAAGCA